>JADLZK010008147.1:0-219814 GCA_015847255.1 Hyparrhenia diplandra | reverse complement strand
TTTCTTGCAATTCACATGTAAATAACCCAATCGCAATTAAATCACCAAACAAGGCATTTTTGATAATTTAAATCACACAATTATATATGATAAATCAGGTATAGTCTTTGCAATTAAAACAAAGTAAAATATAAAGTATCTTGAATACACCTATCCATAACAAGCCTTAACAAAGTTACGTGTGACATGGTACACTACTAATTTATTTATTTTTCAGTAGATCATGCAGTTCTCCAGGGATGTTGGATGCACATTCATTTGCGCTGCTCTTCAAGATATTCAAGATATCAACTAAAAATTCCATCCTTATGAACTCTACGCGAAATATAGATAATAAGTTAACTTACTAATCTGCTATATATTGTGTAGCAAAAAAAAACTTATGAATTTTATATAATGTATAAAATATAAATAGAATCTTTGTATGCTTACTGTGTTGATTATCCCCCAATGATCTTTCGCCACCATCCCACAACTTTAGGTAGTTGTAGACAAGGAAGCCTGCCAATTTCCCTGAAGAAGTTGAGAGCAAGTGATTATTTGTTGTAGTCTAAATGAAACAATATAAGAGAAAAGCACAATATAAGCCAAAACAATAAGAGAAAGCACAATATAAGTTGTTACCACTTTTCATTTTTTGGAAGATAATTGCGTTTTAATTCACGACGCCAGGAAAAAATATGCCCGTTCCATGCAGGATTTACCAATGTCATGGCAACATTGAAATGAATCAAAATAGTCTGTAATGCCTGTGCATATGGCATGGTTCGTTCTGTGTTGATGCACCGTAGATTTGGGGCCATGTGGATCCAAAATGTGCACTTTTTTGTTAGCCATATCAAATATGTATAAAATATGGGCCCTGTCTCGCCAATATGGCAATAGAATCTCTAAACACGAAGACAATAAGTGGAAAACAAATATAGATAAGTTTTGAAAGGAGTTTAATGAACATCACTTACAGTGCTACAATTCTGAAGTTTGTAGTCCCTATCAGGTCCACACTGAAGCAATTTTGCTAGTTCATTATAGTCTATATCGTCACAACGTCTTGGATCTTGTCCAAATTGAGTATGCCACTGTTTATTTAGCAAACAAAATCATTATATCTACCCTACTGATATAATATATGATTTTTTATATTCATTAGTGAACAATTATATCAACTCACAGCAAACTGGAGGTCCATATAGTGGTATCAGCCTTTCTCCAAAAAGATGCATTGTTGGACGTAGCCATCCAATGAACAGCAAGATTGAAGCAACGATGATTCGACTCCATTTTTTCATTTAAAATATCTCCAATATGTTTGCGGGATAAAGAAATTGGATACGGTTGCGTGGTTCGGACCCATTCTTTGCTAAAAACCATGATAACAAACAAGTTATTTGTAGCATTCCTAATAGGGTCAGTGGAAGATCATCAATAGATCAATAGAATAAAATAATTTACTTTAGAATGACTTACTCTGATGCCTCAGGGTCGTCGTTCAATAAGAACCATGACCGAATTGCAGACAATACATCTTGCTTGTTTATCAATGTGCCAGAGAGTAACATTTCTATGGCTCCATCATCAAGTGGAGGATCTCTTTTTTTTTTTTTTTTTTGAAGGAACATGTATATTAATCTTGGTGCATTACACCGACCCTTTTACAAACAGAAATCCTAAGAAAAGGAAAATTGCAAAGAAGTACAAAACTTCGCTCATCTTCCTCGAAGTCTTTAGAGATCCGTTCGCCACCGCCGCCGTCGGCCGCTTCCCAATCGCCGTGGGGCACGAGAGCCAAACTCCACAAGGTGGAGGCCGCGAGGAGGAGGACTTACTTCTAGGCGAATCACCGAATAAACCGCCTCCCAGCAATCGGCCAACTCCCCGTTCCCATGACGCATCCTTCGATTCCACCGCGGCAACCCGAGCAAAGCTCGATTTTCACCTCGATAACATCTTCCTTGAGATTAACAGGTCAACAACATCATCACCGAAGAAGACGGCGATCGCGCCGGCCCCTCGACTCTGGACATGTCTCCACGGCCTCTCCGTTGGCGTCGGAGAAGATCGCCATCGAGAACGGAAGAAGCTGCGAAAATTTATTCGGCTGGCGTCGCCCGCCGCTTCCGCACGCCGGCGTCGCCAGGGGAAAAGCAAACCACCGCAGAGGAGCCACGCGCTCCTCGGTGCGACCTAACTCCACCGCCCGAACGACGGCGAGCAAACCCTAGACCTAAGTGGACTCAACCAAGACTCTACGAAGACAGCAGATCTGTTGAAGAGGCGGACCCCCCTCCCTCGTCACCACCGCAGCGAGGCCGGAGGGAAGAGAAACGGGGCCGCAGGCGGTGGCGGCGGCGGCGCCGCCCGCCGGCTCTTTTCTTTTTCGGCGAGCCCTAGGCCTGGCGGCTGTTCAAGTGGAGGATCTCTGAGTGTGGGTGTGGATACTTGAACTGATGTGTTTTAACTACCAACTATACTCTGTAGAAATCACAACACGAGCTGAACATCTGACCTCATCACATCATCTGGACAAAGACACCAGAAAACAGAGGCATTATCCCAACAAGGGATCTGTTTCTTCGAAAAAAAATCAAGGGATCTGAAAGCAACAATATAATAATTACAATTATATTTTCCGATTCAAGAATATTATTGGCAATAACTTTTTACCACACCACCAGCAGCACAACAACAATAACATGTAGGGGAATGGAAGACATTTTCAGATAGAGAATAGGAGCCAACCCTTTTTTTTTGAAACAAACAGGGAGCCAAGCTATTGAAACAAACACAGGTGACAAGGTTTTTCTCATAATAAGATGCTAGAATGATATGCATTTGGTAACTGATTGAATGCTCATGAGACTAAAAGAAAGAAAATGAAGAAAAAAGGGGCGAAATTAACAGAGGCAGGGCATGAGAATTTACCTGGTCAATGGCAGGACATATATATTTGCGTTCAAACTTTTCTTTTCTAGAGCAATCTTCAAAGCATTTGCCTGAAACATCAGTTATTTTTACTGAGAATTTGATTTACACTGATTACTATCAACATGTCTTGAAAGATTTAGAGATTAACAAGTTTTGAACTGATAAACCACAATCAATAAAAAGGTCAAAAGTAAAGAAATACAACAATTATTTCAAGGTCAGCCTTGTGAACCTATACCTGCATCAGTAATTTTCCTCAATGGTGACCCACCACCGATTGAAGCATACCCTTCTTTACTGTTAGGAGCTCTAAAAGTAGAAATAAGTTTGGCCAGTGGTCTTTGAAGAAACCTGAAGATCCTAGGCAGTCGAATGATATCCTGAACTGTAACGATCGAGAAAACAAGAAAGAGGGATTCTGAATTTAGAAACCTGAAGATCCTAGGCAGTTAAAAGAATTATGATAAATTTTAAAACTGAACTATAACTATTGAGAAAAACAAATTCAGTACACAAACAAGAAAGAGGGATTCTGAATTTAGTAATTGCTATGTTCAGTAGCACAGACCCGCAAAAGATTTTGTAGAACACACAAATACACTACTACAAAATTGATTTTACGTGGTGTTCGATTTTATTTTCCGTGGGCGGGCATTTGAGAAACCGCCACGGAAAATAGGTGGCCTCGACACCCCTCCGGCCAGAAAAAAACGCCCGCGGTTGTCGATTAACCGTGGCGGACATTGTAAAATAACCGCCACGGTTAATAGGGATTAACGTGGGCGGGCATTTTACAATGTCCGCCACGGTTAATCGATTAACCGCGGGCGGTTTTTGTAATAAGCCCGACACGGAAAATGAGGCCCAAACCGGCCCATCTTAACCCAAGTGAGCCCAATACAAAGGCCATCATATATAAGAAAAACTTAACCCTAACTCACCAACTCCCTCACTTCTCTCCTCTCTCTCCCTCACCCCGACTCCTCTCTCTCCCCCCATAGCGCCCCCTCCCCACCGACGGCGGTCGCCCCCCCCTTCCCCCACGGACGGCGGCTCCTCTCCCCTACCTCGACCCGGCGGCTCCCCTCCCTCCCCTCTCCTACCAAGACCCGGCGGCGGCGGGCTCCCCTCCTCCCTCCCGATCCCTGGCGAGCCGGCGGCGGTGGCACAGCGTGGCGGCGGCGGATCCCGGCCCCGCCCCCTCCCTCCTCTAGCGGCGGATCCGGCAGGGCGCCTCTTCCTACCTCCTCTATGCCACCGGATCGGGCGGCCCGAAAGCGGATCCTCGCGGCGGCGGCGTCCCCGAGCAGCGGGATCCCGCGCGGGCGCCGGAAAGCGGCCGGATCCACGCGGCGCGGCCGGATCCACGCTGGCGGTCGTTGCCGCCCCGGCGGGCGGCGGCGCACCTGACCCTAACGGGCTCGGCAGCCCGCATCGGGCCCGTTAGGGTTCCATCTGGATTTTTTTTTTTTATTTATTTATTTACCGTGGCGGGCATTTTGTCCGCCACGGAAAATCGCCCATTTTCCGTGACCCTCCCGGCCCGTGGCGGACAAAATGCCCGCCACGGAAAATGTTTTTGTCCGCCACGGTTAATCGCTTATGTAGTAGTGATAAGTTTTTTTTTTTTTTAGGCTCAATTGCTAGGCTGATTAGTTCAGAAGCCGATACTAAGGAGTTGCATACAATCATTCGAAGTTATTAAATAGGATTCGATAAATTGGCTAGATGCAATTGCTGAACAGGTAAACTGGCACAGAAATTATCATTGTGGTGGTAGTGGGGTATGACTATGACCACTCACTGGATCAGCAAATAGGTTGAACAAGAATGGTTGAACATCGTCGAGGGTCTCTGGACCACCAAGATTTAATAAAAGCACTCCAATTTTTTCTTCAACAACACTGGAAGATACATCTTTGTCATCATCAAAAGTGACAACCACATTTGCAGAGTTCAGAGGACACCCAATTGGAATTCAGAGTTCAGTTCGTCATCACTTACTTGATTTGGAACCAGCAGTTGACCTCCACTCCACAGAGGCGGGCATTCAGAGTTCCTCGGCGTCGGCGTCGCCGCCTACCGCCACAAAGCGGCTCATGACCTCCACAAGGCGGGCATCCCGCGGAGCTCACGGCCATGGGCGACCTTGTAATCCGGCCCTCCACCGGGCGCCGTGTAGTCCGCGGGTACCGTGGGCCGGTCTGGCAGCGATGGCGATCGCCGCCGCCGCGACGGTAACCTCGTGCTCCTCGACGCAGCCGCTCGAAAGCACCCCATCGACGCTGCTGCTTGTCGCGTGCAGTCCGCTGCACGCCTGGGTCGCCCAATCCTCCGCCGGCAACCTCGGGATTCAAAGAAGGCTACCGGACCCATAGGGAGGAAAGGAAGGATTTCTGAAAAGGAAGTAGCGATCCATCGGGAGGAAATTGAATCGCGATGGAGGAGGAAGGCCTTTGACGTGTATTTGGCGAGCATCAAGAGTAAGGCCCATACACTTAATCCTAACGTCGGAGGGTGTCTGAGTGATGAGAGAGAAGATTAAGGAGTAATCTGGATCATTTATTTGAATTATTTTGAACGTAGTGAAGTTGGTGCATTAGTAGGGTAGATGAAGGTACGGACACATGCACCGAACCTGAGACGAAAGTAACACCTCGTACGTGCTTGGCAACGTTTCCCTGGTACGTATAGTACGTGTGCACCGTGCAAACACAGACTCAATGTAACACGAATACCAACTTGTACACCAAGTGATGCATATTCAAATCGAAGTGATACCGATCTCGATGCACCACATACGCGTCTGAATATAAAGGCCCTCACAATGCAGACTCTACCATAGAGTCTAAACACATTTATTACCTTCATATTTATTGTAATTTACTGATGTAGCGCTAATGTGGCAGTATATCTATGAAAGAGAGATTGGAAAAAACAAGACTCCAAGTCTTATTTAGACTCTAAGTCCACGTTATTCGAGATAATAAATAATCTTAGACTCTATGATAGAGTCTGCATTGTGAGTGCCCTAATAAGAATCGTCCCCACTCATAGCTTACGTGTCCGCGTTGTATATCCAGTTCCGATATGAACACCGAATCCATCACACCACACAAGTCCACGTCCGATACGTTTTTCATTATTTTGTGTACTCAAATCCCGGCAGGTTTGGTGGCGGCAGTCTTCAACGGCGGCGGTTGCGGCTGGTGTCCGTTCTTGAAGGGTCTAAGGACCAGTTTATAATTTTCTTATTTGCTAGGGTCCTTGTAGATTTTATGCAGGGGTAATCGTCATACGATCCTTATTCGGTGTACTTGTATTGTTTTTTCCCTTAATTAATACATATATGCTTTATAAAAAAATCCCGGCATATATATAATCGTCCCGAGCACCAAAAAAGAGTTCCCAAGAAAAGATTCACACAAGCCCTCCGATCCTCGATACGACGATCCCATCGTACGTCCATCGAGCACCACATCACCAGATCGATCGATCACCAATGGCGTCGCCGTTGGCGCCGCGTATGTTCTCCAGCTCCAGCGTCACCGCCCACGGGCGGGCTTAACGCCAGCCACCGCACCAGATCGACGGCTTACTCGCTTCTTCGAGCAGCGCCGAATGGCTTCAGCGGTCACCTCAAGCGAATTCTCGCCGGGCGGCCGCAGGTGGGAGCTCCTCCTCGTACTTAACGGGATCGACGCCGACCACCGTGGGTCGTGTCCGCCGATCTCAAGCTTGCGCACAAATACCCAAGATACAAGGCGGCGACGGCCACGCATCAGCGTGAGCATCCTTGACTACGCCGCAAACCGGGCGCACAGCGCCTGCACTGCTGGGCCACGCCGCCGACAAGGATTCGCACTACAGGGGGTCATCGTGGAGGAAGGACAAGGACGAGGAGGCCGAGGATCTCATGAAGAAGACGAAAGGCCGACGAGCTGGTGGCGGCGGAGGAGTCGCGGAGGTCGGCGCCATTCCTCGCCCCGAACGACCGCCTCAACGTGTTGTGCGACGCCTCGTGGTGGACACCAAGCGCCGCCGCACCTTCAAGGGCTTCAGTTATTAGCCATATATATATAGGTATGTTATATGGAGCCTTAGAAAGACTCACAAAGGCGTCGGTCTTACCCGTAGAGTCTATACATCAAGACTCTATCATAAGAAAACCATAACCCCCCAGTCTGGGCGTTTATAAAGTAGTTTCTATAGATAAAGATATTTATTACTCAAAAACACAAAGATGATCACCGTGACATGAACCATGTGTGATCCACCCTACACCTCTCACAAATATCACCACACGCATGTAACCAAATAAATTTACAACTGAATTTTGTCAAATAAAAATTACGACTGAAATCAACACATGCATATGCATACAACAGTAAACGGCAACTGAACACACGCATATGCATACAGTACTCCATTCGGTGGCGGAAAGTTCTCAGGAAGAAAATTTTCCACATACACACAAAATCGATCAATCATTACGATCTGCCTTCGATTACTGAAGCTACTAGTGCGATATGTCTCCATCTGCGCCACCATGAGGCGAGGTGTCAGCTCAGAATTGCTGGGATTTGGGTTGTGGGACGCCGTCGCCCAGTCATCGCCAAGAGGGGCTGTGCCGCCGCAACTGTTGCCGAGATCCACACACGCACGGAGCAGCGCCGCCGCGGGGCGTGGAAGGGGCCGGGGCGAGGCCTCCGCTCCTGTCGAAGAGGAATTGCGGCGGGGCATGGAAGGGCCTAACACGCTGGAAGTGCCGGGCTCGGGCGGAATAGCGACAGGTGATGGAGTATGGGATCCATGGACGCGCCTCTCGGTGGAGTCTGCGGCCTCGAAGTTCACGAGGACTCGACGTCCAAACAAGACTCCGAGTCTTGCTTTTCTTCCCTCTTTCCTCAATAAATGACCGCCACATCAGCCGATTTGTCTACGCCGCGAAGATAATTAATGCCTATGACTCTACCATGTAGCCTGACCGCGAAATGCCCCCAGCTTCTAATAGTTATGGGAAGCTCTGACCCAAACCTGCAGCTACCTGGTTACACCAAACCAGCTCCCCCCAACCCAGCCACCGGCCCACCAGTCCACCAACCTGGGCCATATATAAATGCTCGAAACCCTAATCCCCAACCCCATCCATATCCATACCGGCCGCCACCCCACCCACGCCCGGCACATTTCAAAAATAATAAAAAAAACAAATCGTCTCCCACCATCCCCAGCCGGGAACTGCATCCCCGGCCTCCCCGGCGTCGACGCCGTGACCCCGGCCCTCTCCAACCGATGATGGCGCTGGCTTGCCGCTCCCCATCCCGTGGTGGCGCGGTGCTGCCCCTCCGTGGCTACATCAGGGCCTCGCGCGAGGGAGGGTCGCAGCAGACTCGCCCGGCGGTGGCGGCGTCCGCGCGGCGGGGCCTGGGGCAGCAGCCCCCGCCCACGCGCGTGATGTGAGAAGGGAAGGCCGCTCCAGCGACCGGTGGCCTGGGGCCAGGTGCTCGCAGGCTGGTGGATCCAGGCGCGCAGGAGCGCCCGACGCTGCGGCTTGGCTTCTTCCTCTGCCGTCACCGAAGAGGTAGGAAGATTCGACGATAGCGTGTTAGGGTGGATGGGGATGACAACGGCGCTGCTTCCTCCCTCTCAGCTGCATCTCGCTCCCTCCCCTACATGCGATTCTTTCCTGGTGGTTCTGGCCACGATGTCCTGTCCCCTTCCATCCCAAGGACGACGGCAGCAAGCTCCCCAACCAAGCGGTATTTCCTTTGCTCCTTTTCTTTTCTCCAAATAATTACGATTTCCTTTCCCTTTCTCTGCTTAATTGATGTGCTTGATTTTGGGCAGCTGCAGATCAAACTGGCATGCTATCGTAAGTTGTTTCTCAGCTGCAGTCCATATCCGGTGAATTTTGATTGCGACCCCGGCGGTGGTTCTGTGCAGGTAAGCGGTGGCCCTTAAGCCTGATGCTTGCGTGCTATCCTACAGCACAGCAAAGATGATTTTGCCCCTATTATTCTGTATAATATTTTGGATGCATAGAAATCAAATCATATTATTTCTTTGATGTAGGTACGCGGTTGCTAGCCTGGTAATCTAGCAGCAAAGGTTTCTATGCACAAGCTTCCATGGTACGCTGACTCCTTGATGCTGTCCTGTTCTGCAACTCAGTTAACTATGGCTTAAGATTGGATCTTAGCGTTTGATTGCTAGTAGGTTGTTTACTTGGCCGGACATTTATATTTTTATGCATCGCATCGTGGTTCTTCAACTGCTGCTTTGCCTGGTGGTGCTAAAGGTGTTCGGTGAAATGTACCTGAGAAATTTTCTTTGTGTGTGTGCCATGCAGGAAGCTGTTCTGTACTGTGGATTAGAGTAAATCTCGGATAAGCTACGGTTTGTTTCAATGACGCAATGCCTCCGCCTTTGATTTTTTTTTTTTTTAACTGAAAAATTATGCTATGTTGAGAGATGATCTCTTATGTGACTGCTTAACACTATTTATGCATTTTGAAGCGAACGTTTTATGCTTACCATTTACTGTTGCGGTCAAAATTTCAGTCTATATGCATTATCATTTAATAAAATTTGTTTCTGCACGTGCATTCATCAGTTTCTATGCATAGGCAATTATAATTTTATGCACCAGTTTATATACATTACCATTTAATATAATGTGAATGCTATTGAAACATTATTTGTTTGAATGCATAGAAATTGGTGCTTGATTTTGAAATTTTATGCAATGAAACTGAAATGTTAATTTTTGGATGCATAAATATTTAGCCTTGCGATCAATTGAGTTTACGGATAATTTAAACTTTATGCGAGCACCCAAGCTCGATCATTTTCCTTCAGTTGTCCATCCATCTAGTTTAATACGGATTTGTTTGATTCGACCCTTTGTCCGGGCGAGCTTGTATCGTCGCCGGTACCACCATACTAGTGCCCTTCAACAATTGCGCCTATTGGCGATGCAGCCCCATGGCCTGATGGCTAGAAGTGATCCAATTTGTATGTGCAGACCACCCGAATCCCCCCGTATGCATGTGCTTCATGATATTTCTATGCTTGATGACATTTGTGAGATTTCTATGGGATTTCCATAACTCATTTGGGTTCATTTTTTCAACTATAGGTCTGATGATAGATGCCACCGTGTGACCTCATCCAATGGATTGAGCAGTTTCGTGGTCGGCTTCTGGCGCGATGGTGGACACACAGTCATGCAGCTGCGAGGATGGTGATGGGGCACATCGAGGGATGACTACGAAGCTCGGTCGATGCTAGTGCTCATTGCCATGATGCACCTTGCCTTCTCATGATATTTTTCTTCTGATTTTTATGCTTCATTAGCTATAGTTGATATGCAATGTTTTAATTGGATTTGATCACAACTTTGCATGAATATGAGGTTGTGGCAAATGAGAGCTAGCATCTAAGCATCATAGATGTGTTTCTGTTATAGCATCATTGAGTTTCTATGCATATGAAAGTTGGAGAATGGTTCCAAAATTACTTGTTATTTAAATTAATATTTATGCACCCCTATGACGTGTTATTATGCGGCCATGGATCTGTGGCAGCGGTGTAAAAACTATTTCCTTTACTAGTTTATATGCTTTTTATGCAATGGATTCGTGATGGATTTGGGGTCAAGATTTTTTTATGCTGTGCGAACTTATGTTTATATGCACATATTTGAAATGCGTGTGTAAATAGGTTTGTATGCATGACTAAACTGTAACTTGGTATGCACTGAATCCTCATTATTTTATATCTGATTTCGTATGCAGGAACATGATTTACGGCAAATGAAGAACTACCAATGCAAGCAAGCATGGTTTCTATGCAAGTGGGTCTGCTAACGGCGTGGTTTCGACGACGGCCATGCGGCGTGATGACGACGGATGTAGGGACTCCCTACTTGGATTAGGGCAGTTGTGAGGTCGGCCGCATGTACCATAGTGGCAAACGTTTTCTATGCATGGTTGTTGCCGATGGTTGTTTTGTTGATTTTTTTGTGTTTTTATGCTTGTGTACAGAAGTTTACACAAGATGCTATGCATGCCTGTAAACAATGATACGCCTTTTACTCGAAGTTGCTGATTTGTGACCAGTGCTATAAACTATTATATGCATCTCTTGACCAGTGCTATATGCATCCAGTTGTTCAATAATGAGTCATGATTTCAAAATTTAAATTCTAGAGAAGATATGTCTTTATGTTTCATATGCATCTGGACGAGCGAATATATGCATCCCAACCATTAATTTATATGCAATGTCGACGCTAAAATGTTTATATGCAACCGGACGATTGAATATATGCAATCAATCAGCTCTTATGTGGCATGATTCAAATCTGAAATTTAAAATTTTGGAGAAGACGAGAGAACCTCTTAACCAGTGCAATAATGAGACATGATCTAAAATTTAAATTCGGAGAAGATGATATGTCTCCATGTGTTATATGCATCCGCAGACGAGTGAAGATATGCAGCGCTAACGCGGTCCCAAACACGATTTATATCGTGTTAATGTTTTTATGCATCCAATTGTGTAATAATGAGTCATGATTCAAAATTCAAATTCTGGAAAAGACTATATGCATCCGGACGAGTGAATATATACATCTCAACCGCTAATTTCTATGAAATGTCGATGTCAAAATAGTTATATGCACCCAGACGAGTGAACATATGCATCCAATCAGCCCTTATGTGCTATGATTCAAATTTTGGAGAAGATGAGAGCACATATCGTGTTACTATACACTCGCACATAAGTTTATATGCACAGACTGGAAGCATAAACTCTTTTGTCTTCATGCACAAATTTTTGAATTTTAAAATTTTTGAAAAAATATTCACAATGGTGTTTGAATCGTGCATAAAAATATCAGGAGTTCAATGGAGAAAACCGTTTTTGAATTGGATGCTTCGTTGAGGAATTATCGTGAAAAAAACGGAGGAAATTCGAGTGGATGCGTACATGTCAGCATGTGTCAGCCTGTGTCATCCTGCGTCAGCCTTTGTCTGGTGGAACTGCCAGCTCGCGGAAAGGTTTTTATGCGTCGTAGAACTGGTTTTGATTATCTCGGCTATTGGTTTTTATGCATCGTCGCAACAAAAACGTCTGTATGCATTCTGACCTGAGATTTGAAATTTAAAAATGGTCCCCACGTGCGTGTGTCAGCACCTGCATTGTGGTTGGCTGGTTGGTTGGGCTGAGTGGGTGGGTGGCTAGTTGGCTGTAGCTTCCAAATACCAACTTCCCATACGCTGCCAGCGTTCTACGGAGATCCTGGCCGCCCGCAGTCTTGACGCGCTTTAATTGTCTAACACAAACAACACATAATGTGTGTGTTCTGGACACGTATTATTAGCGGAAAGTGCCCGTGCGTTGCAACGGAAATCGACAAATAATCCTAAAAAAGTTGATGCTATCAGGACAGGGTTGTCTACGGGAACGATAAACAATCCTAAAAGCTCATGCTAACAGGGACATGGGAGAGGGTTGTCAGAACACAACAATAGTCAGCTGATGAAATATTATCTCTTGGTCATGATATCTAAAGAATAGCATCATAAAAAGATACAAACTAACTTATAAGCACATTAAGATAGACCATTATATTTAAATACAAGGCATATGCAATGTGTCCAAATTCAGCCAAACAAAAGATTCCCTTTGAAGCAACCATATGAAAACCCAATGGATGTTCAATAAAACACAAAAGTACAATAAAAAAATAACCTGAGCAAGATCATACAACTACAGTACAAGGGATTTCTTTATGTTCACCCCATGAGCAATGTTATGTGAAGTAAGAAATGCTACAGCAAGGTGATTTCTTTATATTAGATCCGGCGAAGAACCAAAAACAGCAGGTAGATCACACATTGGCTTTGGTTTCTATTTGCACACCATGTTTAAGGAGTAGATTTGTTGTTCCACAAGAACTGTTCTTCACTGCCATATGCAGAGGAGTCTCTCCATACTGTCAAAAAATAAGATAATTGATATATATATTAAGCTTGATGCATGAATGAAGTGTGGCAGAGTACCCAATCAAATGAAAAAGAAATGTGGCAACTCAAGTACCATGTTCTTCGCCTCCAGATCAACTGTTTCCGTGCCTTGCTGGATAAGCAAAAACTTGATTAATTCTGTATTATTGTAGCCAGCAGCAACATGAGTTTGACACATTTGCAAATTATTATATTTTCAGAGAGGCTAGATTGCACATTGTTTCATACTTATCAAATCTAATTAGTTTTCGCGTGTAAATGACTAAGGCAATTAAAGCCACAATTGCCAGCAAATGGAGTCAAGTTAGTGCATTAGAGAAGCATAAGATAATCAAGTGTCACTGAAGTAGGTTCAAGACTTGCCTCAAGCATTGCCTGGAATGCCAAGATTGCTTGTTTAGGCTTCCCACTCTTTGTGTACCCTGCTATCATGGCATTCCAGGTGACTTCATCTCTTTTGACGTTACCATAGTTGTCAAATACTCTGAGCCATTTCTATACAACCTGACTTGGCATACATGTTAGATAGCTCTCCAAGCCCTCATCCTCAGTGCCATGCCTTGTAAGCTAACCATGGGATTGTCTACCAATCTGAAGGTCTCCTGAATTTGAGGCAGCAGAGAGAACTACAGTCATTCTCACTGAATCAGCTGCAAAACCTGATTTTTTGCATCCGATAAACAACCATCAGGCCTTCCAAATCAAAATCGTTCTGCACAAAGGCAGTGATCATGGTGTTCCAAGATACCCAGTGATCATTGTGTCAGAACCCCGGTGTTCTACTTGAACTGCACTCAAACACCCTCCAAGCTGACTGTGCATCCTCGAGTTCAGAGATTTTGCCGAATGGTAAGTAATCCTAAGAAAAATATTAATCACCTGTGAAAAAAAAGAATAGTTCTAAATCTAAAACACATCAAAAGACCACATATAAAAAAGCTTGAACTGTGGCTTCAGCTTGGTCATGATCAAGTGGTCAATGGCTACACAGCTGAGATTCTTGTAAATACAGGGAGTGACAGAAAAATAGCATAATTATGTATTTTTATAGGAGGAGAAAATGACCACTTACCTCCTAATAATTTCTTAGTGTGCAACTACCACCAATCTTTGTCTTAGCTATACGCCAGTCCTGTAAGCAAAGCCAGAGAGTGTACTGCCATTATTGGCATTCTATAAGTAAAGAAACATTTTAATTTGTACATCTAATAGGTGGTTATGAATCAAAAAAAGAATGATGCAAAGATTTGTTTCCTTCCTACCCCAATGGATCTGAAAGCACCCTCCATCAGCAGTAGCTCGAACCCAAACTCCTCAAAGAGATGGCTAAAGGGGCATCACTGAGATGTACCACCCATGGATCTCGCCTCTGTGCCGTCGTGGCTCATGCAGTGCCAACCTCCTTCTCGAAGAGATGGCCTGGATTCCATGGACCAGAAACAAACAACACTTATGATCTATGATCTACCCAAACAAAATCCATTGAGAGCACAAGACACTATATTCAGATCAAACCTAACTCCAAAAACATAACCACCATTTAAAGCATTTAGTGCATTGACAAATGACAACTAACATAAAAAAATTGGCTCAAAGAATCATAAAGCATCATAGCTACAAAAGAAATAAGATTCATATATAGAAGCAACCATACCCTCTCGTACATTCTTCTGAAGTACTGAAGATTGTCTGCAGCTTCTCCCACCAGTGCCTAAGATGACAAGGAAGATTCAGTAAAATATTCCTTGAATCTGAAAGCTAGAACTGGAGTGTATAATAATGAGATGCGCACATCATCATAAGTGAAGCCAGTCTCATCATATAAAGCTCTTTTTTTTTCAAAAATCAGGAAACCCTAGATGAAGAACAAATTCGAGAAAACATCAAATTCGTGGTGTTGTCCTCAACGTCTCCAGAAATGCTGATTGAGAGAGAGGCGGAGAAGAATGGTCTGGTGCTTGCGGACCTGCCTGGTGGTCGGCTCCATGGCCTAGTGGACGGCGGTCAGCCCTGCCTGGAGGCCGCCCGGCCGGCAGCAGCTGGCACGCAGGTCTGCTCGCCGTAATAGGCACCACGCCTTCGCAGCGACGCCGCCTCATCCGCAAAGCACCAGGGGTTGGGGCGGCGGCGGGCTGGAGTGTCGACGCTGCTGGAGTGACGGTGGGTTGGGGCGGCGGCGGGGCCCCGGTGGCTGGGACAGGGGCTGGGTTGGCGGCGGGGGCCCCCGGTAGCCCCGACTTCTTCGACACCACCGGCTCGTCCGGCACCTCGCCGGAGACTACGGGAGAGAAGCAACACGGACGGGTTAGCTTCGCGGCGGCGGATCAGAGAAGCGACTATGAAAATAGTAACCGAATGCAGAGATAACGGAAGCCATGACACCGCTGCCGCCGCCTGCACCGAGGGCACCCACGCCGCCGGGGGCCCTAGCTCGGGCCGCGGGCGCCTCGCCGTGACGGACGCTGAAGCGGCGCCCGCCCCCGCCACTCGCCCGGATGAGCGGATGACGGGCGCCATCCCCGCGCCGCCGCTGGGCGCGCCGCCCGCCGGTGCCTCTCGCCGGGGCTGCAATCCCCCTCGGGCCGGAGGTTGGGAGCGGTAGCGCCAAGGGAGAAGCCCCGTCGGGCCTCGGCCTCGCCTCGAGAGAGGAGGGAGAGGGAGGAGAGGCGGCTGCGGAGGAGAGAGCGAGGGAAGGGTTAGGGTTGGAGGCTGGAGCCAATATATACTTGGCGTGATGAGCCACGAGAACCGTTGATCTCCAAATCCAACGCGCTCAAAATAAATCCGCCGACGTGGCTGGGCGAGGCCGGGTTGTGGCCTGCTATTCTCATCTCTACATTGCGCTGCCTATATATATATATATATATATATATATATATATATATATATATATATATATATATATATATATATATATATATATATATATTGACTTATAGTAGTGTAAAAATATGGGTGCTGCTTATATTATGTACTAGTACTATAGTCTATAATTCTAGCATTAATTATTATGTGTCGTCAAAGAGTAATTGTCTAAGCCACCGCCGCCGTCTATCCTCACCGTTGAGAGTGGCATATTTAACCTGAAAGTCGTGAACTGAGCCGAACGGAACCGAAACCGCATCCAAATGTTGGTTTTCGGTTCGCTTTGGTTTTCGCTTTGCGGATTCAGTGTTCGCCTCGGTTGTCGGTTTTAGCCCAAAGCTGAACCGAACATTGTTCATACCAAACTACACTGCGACACCTCTCCTGATCCCTCACTCGGGCGGCTCCGAAGCCACCAACGCTGCAAGGCCCACTCGCAGCCCACTTTAGAGAATAAACAGCCCGCCCCACCACACACCACCGCCGGGCCCACCACCCCCACGAGTCACATTCCCCACCTCAAACCCTAACTCTCTAGCCTCTTGGGCGCACTCGCACGGCCACGCATCAAGCGTGAGCATCCTTGACTACGCCCGGCAACCCGGCGCATGGCCGCACCGTCGGGGTCGTGCCACTTCGGGGAGTCGGACCCTCCAATAAGCTTGTGGATGGCCAAGGAGCTGGAGGAGCACATGAAGAATAGGAGCGTCGTCGATGAGCTGGTGGCGGCAGAGGAGTTGCGGAGGTCGGCGCCGTTCCTACCCGAAACGACCGCCTCATCAGTTGTGCGACGCCTCCGTGGTGGAGACGACGACGGAGAGCAAGTGTCACAACAAGTGGTTTATGGGATTCTAACCGCACCTTCAACGACTTCATTTATTTATTATTACCTCCATTCCAAATTATAAGACTTTCTGGCTTTTCTAGATACATTTTCTTTACTTTGTATATAGACATAGTGTATAATTAGATATATAGTAAAAGGAAATGAATCTATAAAAACCAAAAGTCTTATAATTTGGAATGGAGGGAATAGCTAGTAGTGTAATTATTAATTTGCTTCATGTGTGCAGCTTATACATGCCCGTGCTAAAGCCACAGAGATTTATCTTGGGGATGCTTATGAAAACAATCGATATTTTTCTGCATAGTACAACTTTTACACAACTATATAGTGTCTGTGCTAACGTAAAAACTTTATTCTAGGATTCATATGACCAAACAACGACATTTTTCGATATAGTTAAGTCACACGCATTTGTGTATAACCATATTCTCCGATTAAAATAAAAAGCAACATGTTTTTTTTAAAAAAATGAAGTAAATAGTGAGATACATTAAGATTCATGCCAAACAAAACATAGTTACAACAAGACTGGAACAACGAACAAAGGAAGCTATTGAAAAAAAAATTAAATTGCAACGCCAGCCTTATCCCTTTAAAAATTGTGCATCATGATCTAAATCATCATAGACAAAGATTCCTAGACAAACCATAGTGCAGCAAGACCAGTGGCAAATAAAGGTTAAGCACTTTGTCGAATGATTAGCAATCAGGTCACCAGCATGAACCATTCAAATTGACTTTCAATTTTATGAAGCAAATATTACCCAACAAGTTTATTGCAAGATTGTGACAATTTCTAGTACATATATAGTACAGTGAGCGCTACTTATCCAAGTTACATAGTATACAGTTTTTTTAAAAGGTGAAAAATAATAAACTCCTCTCCTTTGCTAGAATCAATCTTCCAAGCCATGATAGCACCATCAGCATTCGCTGAGTATGACATTCAGGGCCTGAAATCCAGTTGCAACTGCCCATAGTCTTGCAAGTGCCCATGGTCCAGGCTCAGAGTAGAAGGTTGCAATGTGCAATGGGCATGATAATTCCAGTATATTTGCGCCATGGAATATGACAAAATAGCAATAAGCCACATCATTATAAGCATATGGGGACAGGATTCATATAACAGGAGAAATTTGCTTGCCTTTATATCCCTGTGTATGATTCCATTGCATTGCAAATATATGTTACATCCCATAGACAGTTGCATCTCATAGACCATAAAAAGTAAAAAGTGAAAAAGAAAGGAAGTGGTAATAGAGAAAAAACATTGGTTAATTAAATATTAAATCTTATAATAAACAGGAGAGATTGTCATTTAGTTCAAACTAATTAAACGCTTCAACAGCTTGCAGGTCCTCTAGATAGAGGTGTAGAATTTCTAACAGATCTATAAAAGGAAAACCGACCATAGATGCTACCTCAAGCTTGTCATTTTCTTTTTGACATCACCTTGCAGACTCTATCCGCAAGTCCACATCTCCTGCTCAAATATAAATTTTATTTAACCAAATTGCAATCACACATTAGAAAAGCAAGATCGTGACCATGATCTGTTAAAAATAATAACCACTATAAGTGTTGAACCTGAGTTTCTATCAAGATTTTGTAAACTGCTAGATTTTTGTTAAGGAAGATGAGAAGTCACAGCTATATATTCAGAGTTAATTTGGAGGGACATTTACATATTCCATGCATATAGGAAATGCATTGCTTTTCTACTTCCCTACACAAAAAGAGTAGCAGCAACATCAATTGCAAATTTTATTCTTCTATTATATATCTAGCCAATATAAAAATATATTTCACTTGTCAATAGTTGTTGCCGGACAGGTACGTAACAGTGATGAGCTCAGATTGTTCACAATCATATAGATGAGGCACTCATTGTCAGATTGCTGCTATCAGAAGGCAAGAAATTCTCTCTCTCCTACTTCTTCCCTAGCTAATACATTGATGAGCTCAGATTGTTCACAATCAATATATTGACTATTGAGCGATCCGTGGCGATGCAAACAAGATTCAACCTTTCCAAGCAAGCAACCAGATAAAACAAATCTAAGATTCAAGTCAGGATGGTAGTAATAAACATGTTGTGAGGTAAAAAAAAAATCACCTCCCAGACAAGCTGACATTTTCTGAAGTTTTAGCAGATGCCCCCATAAAGACATGACCATGCTCAAGGGCCCTGTTCTCCTTCCTCGGCTGACAACAAGTCTTATGAGAAAGATCACATTTGTTTCGAATCAGCATCACTGTCATGTTACCATTTTCATGTTGCCTGACATTTGTAGCCTATAACCAAAATCCCAAATGTAGGCAACATTTATGTAACCACAATAGCTATAACTTTATTAGGGTCATGTTTGGTCCAGTATGCCCTCGACTTAAAAAAGTCCCTAAAAATCAATCAGACGAGACTTTTTCTCTATTAGTCCCTAAAAACACCTCTTAGAGAGACTTTTTTTTTAAAAGTCCTAGGACCGAAAAAAGTCTTAGGACTTTTAAACCAAACATACCCTAAGCACGACGCCCGAGGATCTTTTTTGATAACTTCATATATAATGTATTAAAGCGAGCCAAATTACATAAAGATCTTTTGTAGAAGACCGGGTTACATCAAGGCTGTCCTACGACTGAAAAAGAGAGACAACAACGTGGACTAAGGCGCCGAGGAGGACGAAATTGTGGTGGTGGTGGTGGGGGGGTACGGGGTACGCAGGCGCGCCGCTGAGACGCATGCACCCGTGATGGATTGACGGCGACAACGATGGTGAAGAAAGGGTCGATCGAGCCTTTGAATAAGAAACATGCCAACAACCGAAGAGTACTGTTGATGTCATTGTCGGAGGAAGAAGAGCCTCGAACCGAAAACCCAGATGGAGGCAAGATCCTCGAACCATTGCCGAAGAAATAGCTGTCTGATAGAGCAAGAGCCATCAGGACTGAAGGCTGCAGAACGTGCACAACACAGGCACTAAAAAGGAGACAGAGAATCCAGGTGCCTCTGTCTGACTGAGAACCTGAGGCCATATGAGCACGACAGAAAACTAGTGCATGATAGAAAATTAAAACTAAAAGAAAAGATAAAAGAAGATAAAGCTGCAAGGATATTTCCTGCGATGGACCACATGTTGTGAACGTGGATGGACCCCACGTTGTGTTGGTGGGGCCCACAGATGAGACGTGTTGTGCGGCAGGGCGTGGACGACAGCGCAAGCGGTGGCGGTGGCTCTGATGTCGTGGGCAAGGCGAGTGGCGTCGGGTGCGGCGGGCGGAAGAAGGTGGACAACGCGCACGAGCCGGCCTCCATAGCAGCGCGTCAGTGGAAGCTGAGGCACCCGCACGCCGCGCACTTGAGTGAGCGTCGCCTCCACTCGCCGATGTGGGCCTCGAGCCTGGGGAGGAGGCCATGTACTCGCCGCAGCCTTCGAAGGCTTGTCCGCCTATGGCCGCCGCATGGTTCCACAGGCATTCCTTGTACTTGCCGCTGCCTGCGTCTCTCCCGACATGGACAAGCACACCCCCATGCCCATAGTTCGCCGAAAAAAACAAACTTGGACCGCCGTCGCCATCGCAAAGAGCAACAGCGGTAGCTCCGGTGAGCTGGGCAAGCAAGCGCGTCCCAGCTCCCAACGGAGAGGCCGGAGTCATCCGAGGTGGAGTTGAAGCCGGGCGACGACAGGGGCAGGCGGAGCATGGCGTTGAAGAAGAGGAGGCCATTCACCCCCGCGCTGTCATCTAGAGCCTTTGCTTCATATACAACTTCATCTTCGAAGGATGAAGAAGATAAAATCGCTATCTCGGCCTTTATTCCACAGTGGAATATTACAAGGAAGGGAAGAAGGGAGGAGAGGATGAAGGTGGGGACCGGCCCTCCTGGCCTGCAGCTAGCAAGGACGCTGGTGGAGCAGCCAGGGGCCGGTGGCGGGATCTGAATTGTGGTGACGGGTGGGTTGGATCTTGTGTAACACCGTGTTTTTGCATTATTTTAAAATTCATTAAAAATTTAAACTTTTTCGAATTACAACTAAAACTTGATTTATTTTTCGCTAAACCAAAACCCTGTTTTCGAAAACCTGCATTTCAAACCCTCATCATATAGAAAATAGAAAACCTTGTTTGTTGCTTGCTAAATTTTATGGTGACCACGGATGCAAGGTAAGTCCTAGATTTAAATTATGGAAATATATTGCATGAGAAATGATTTACAAGTTTACTCTAGGGAATCAAATACGAAACTCATGTGTACAAAAATACATATGAATATTTTATGAGCACAATAAATAATTATCCACGGCAATAAAGTCGTAGGGATATAAATGTGCTTGTGACAATATTTATAGAATATAGGTTACACATGAAATATCAAATTGGGGAAAAGTGTGTGCACACATATGCATATATATATTTTTCAGGCATTTGTATAAGCTCCCTTGCATAAATATTCTCGTAAATGTAAGCTAAGAGAATATGAGTCTAGGAGCTCATGCAAATAAATACCACAAATATATATACCCATATCTATACACATGAAACAATAGGGAGAAGAAATAAGGGAAATAAGTGAGAAGGATAAAGAAAGGAGAAATAGAAAAGGAGAAGAAAAAAACGAGAACTCAGTCATGGGCTCATTTCCTCCCCTTTTCCCTCTTTCCCTAGCCCGGCAAAGAACCGGCCTCCCTCCTCTCCCTCTCTTCCTCAAGGCGCCTAGGGCCGGCCCGACATCGAACCGGCCGGTTGGCTAACTAGCTCCCGAGCGCCGACGGCCCAGCTTCTCTCTCCCTTCACCGCCACCGTGGACCCACCCGAGTTCCGCCGTCTTCTTCCTCCGCCCTGCCGAGGACGATCAGCGCCACGCAGCAGCGGGCAAACGCATCGCCCGCCCGTACGGCCGCCCTCGCAGGTGAAGACCGGCGCACGAGGAGGAGGCATCGAAGCCCCTCGCCGCCGAGACACGCCGGACGAAGCTAGCCACCTAACTTTTGACCCGTGCACGGCAACACGTCCCAGCGAGTCCGGTCATGGCCGCACGGTGGCGCGAGCCACGCCGTGCTATTGACGACGAGCGGCGACACGAAAGAACCTCCTTAACCCCTAACCGCCATCCGCACGATGCCACGGACACGTAGGCGCAGGGTCAACTAGCACGCTGAGCCCCCACGAGCCGGCTCGAGTCCCGCCGCCATGGCAAACCGGCACCCGCCGACCGCGGACAACGACCATCACGAAGTCAGTCCCGCCGGAGCGTGGAGCATGCGAGGGCTGGCCACAAGACACGCCCGATGCCACCGAGGTCGCGAGGAGCAGAAAGTCGGAAAAGACGGAGTCCGTGGAGAAAATATCTCCCGCCGACGAGCCCCTCGCGGGCGAGCCTATAAATACCCGGCCCGCACTCGATCGACCCGCCGATCACCCCACAAGCCCGCGCAAGTCCGAAACGCAGCGCGGTGCTCACCTCGCCACCCTCCTCCTCCTCTCCCTCGTAATTCCGCTTGCCCCAAATCGGAGTTCCGCCGCCCCACCGCTAGGTCACGAGCCCGCCTCGCCGTGTTCCCCGCCGTGAGGAACATTGGTCGTCAATGAGGTTCTCCAAGCCCCGCTCTTCGCTTCCCCGCCTAATTAGCCCGACATAGCACTACAACCGCGTCGCCCCAGACGCACCCCAGAACACCGCCCCGCACAAGACCGTCGCCGTAAGGCTTCCTCCATTGCCGCCCGAGCCACGCCGCCAGAGCTCGTGAGGCCTGGAGGCCAACGCACCACTTTCTAAGCGAGGTATAGGCGAGATGGCCACTCCGGGCGAGATCTCCGGCGGAAGCGCCCGCCGTCGGAAAAGCGTCGAACGGAAACGCCCGGCCCGGTGCCCGTCATGCCGCATGGACGGCGCCACGAAAGGACCAATCGAAGACGACACGCCATCCCGCGCGCCGCCAACCCCGCTCGCCGCCACAAATTGGCCGGGACGGCAGTAATCCACGTGGCGCCTACGTGGCGGACGGAGTGGCGTCCACCGACCATCGCATCCACGTGTGGAGAGACAATTACGTATTACACCGTTTGAAATTGCTAGATCCACCCGATATTTGTACCGCGTGTTTATAAATAGACCACTCAGGTAATGAAAAATTCCCGTAAAATTTGTAAATTCATTATTTGATTTATAGAATTTTATCATGTAATTATTTCCAATATTATTACATGATAAAATTATATTATAATATTACCCTAATGATTTAATTAGGGATTAATATTGTAAAATCCATATCTCGTGCAATTTAACTCCGTTTAGCGTGAAACGACTTCCATAATTTATCTAAAATCTAGCTCTATGCATCTAACCCATTACCACCATAATGTTCCATTCCCCAACCCCCGAAGTCGTGGGTGAAGATTATACCAATATACCTAGAGTAGCACTCAAGCTGGTACGGATCTCGTTAGGTCCACATCGAGGAAGCCATGACGGTGGCGAGAGGCAATACCTATCGTGTGGGAAAAATTTGTACAACCTCTCGCAGAAGTTACTTAAATCTATTCGAATAGCCACGCCCTTGAATGGGCGAATGCTAGGCATGAACATCTATGATTAGATATAACTAACCTTTTGTGATATGTGAAGGTGATGGTAAGATGAGATAAACCCCGGGAACTAGTGAGAGCAAATTTTAGAGACTCGCTAGGGCCCAACCCTTAATTTACCAAACCACCCCTCGGTTTTGGACTTGCCGAGTACCTTTGTACTCACCCCTCTCCATTTTTTACGCACATCGGCACGTAAGAAGGTAAAGTCGCCAAGGTAAAAGATACGCCGAACGTAGGGAGCCAATAGACGAGCGAGTAGGAGTAAGGCTTTGAACCCAATTCATATCCACTATCAAGATGCCCGTGGAATAAGGAGGAGTGCCCGCACGATATACCAACGCTTCACGCTTGGCTACTCGATATTCATAACCCAACTAGGTGTCACTTCGTCACCACTCAGTAAGATCTTCCGTCCCTATACATTTCTTGCTCGGTATTATTCATATAACTGATTTCTCACTCTTGTGGATCGCTAAACGTATTGGTAGCGTGATCCCGGCGCCAATACGCGTGATTAAAAGTCCCATTAAAAGTGGGTCATGACAGAGTGGTATCGAGCCGAGCTTGATATAGGATAAGAAATATGGGTTGGCACTTATTTCCGAAACATTACTTAAGAAATTCTACTTATAGACTTGTTATCCTAGGTGTACCATTTCAATATCCATATGTTGCTCACATGTCATCGACATAAAAACTCTATTATGATGCAAATGGATGGAAGGATGGACACGCCGCGAGCGGACCGATCGTCGCGGAGTTTCCACGGCTCCCGTGGGAAGTTTTACGGCCTAGGGTTTACTTTCGTAGCTTCGGTGTACTACTACCGTGAGTCCGCAATAGGTAGAGTACCATTATGTGATGTGCGGTTACACATCTCGAAGCTTCCATACCACGATGGGCGCAAAATCTTTCCGCGAGCGGAAGTGAACCGGGGGACGCTTGCGGAAAGGTTGCACGCGAAAGCACTCCAAGTATCTTTGCAAAGGAGTTTGAAGCGGTACTTGATCAATCCCATGCCAAGTACTACCCGGTCCAAGGACACGCCCGCAAAGAATATGGCGGCAGAAACTTCGTGAGTTGAGCCAACCACCCTCACCCGGCCGACTACACCTTGATCTCCACCGCCAGATACCTCATAGCACCGCCAAACTCTCCAAAGCACAAGAGGAGGCCACAATAATCTATGTGTCTATGTGGATAAAGGCGAGACAGTGCTCGCAAGGCAAAAGAAGACCTGACAACAAGGATGCCCGGATGGAGACCCTCAAGAAGAAACTAGAAGAGAAGATCGCCATCATTGAAGCCCAAAGAAGGAGAATGAAGAGAGTCAACGTAAGCCGCACGGCCCTAGAGAAGTCAAGAAGAGAAAGAAGCGTAGGAAGCATTATTATTGAAGACCTGGTAGGAACCCAAGCAAGTCCCTCAGATGCCCCTAGTGATGTGCAAAGAGTACCGAAAGCAGATCCCACCATCCAATCGTTAGGTGCATGACGAGTCCTAAATAAGTAGCATTGCCTTAAGTTAGGAAACCGCAGAGCATGTTGACCTAGCTATGGACCAAAGTTGCTAGATTTCTAGTGACATTAGTAGTTGTTCTTAGCTCTAGTGGTAACCTATGAATCCAAATTTAGTAGTCGCGAAGTCGCATAATAATCGTCATGATAAGCCACCATGGGTGATGTAACTCTATATCATCTGTGAACCTGATCCGTGATGTAATATATTGTGCGCTTGTTTGTTTAAATCATGTTGTGCTCCAATCTTTCCAACCCTATGGGAAATTTTCTCTATTATTTTCGTATCACGGAAAATAATGGAAGAAAAGAGCCGATAGGATCCGTGAACGTTATGGAAAATTCTCAAGTCACGAGTAATGAAGACGAGTTCCACATAAACTTAGTTCGCCGTGACACACCTTTTCATATGTTTCACACCGTGAGTTTGTATTGTGTTTTGACACCCGTGTTACTAGGATACCCCAAAAGTCTCACCCTACCCAAAATGCTTGCTTTCCCTCTAATCCTTAGTTAGATAGACCGATATATCGTACCTTGTGCTTATTCCCCAGTCTATTTTAGTCCAAGTAGATTAGGAGATTACCCTCCGAGAGACATGACGACAACCAAGGACTCCACCTACGGTAGAAATGCTGAACTACCCCCAAGATACCGCCGTCGACGCCATCGCCGGTGACACTGCACCGACGGCCGTGTAACATTGCGGATAAGCTGTCGCCTCACGCCTAAAAGTTACCGAGACCGCCTGTACCATTGACCCTGAACCAAGACACGAGGAGCTGCACAAGACACCGCACGGGAGGCAACCGCTGCCATTACGTACAAGATAAAGTCGAAGACGAGAGATTTCGCACCCGTGAAGATCAATCAAGCCAAATAAGGGCGTAATGATCTCGAAACGCAAATTAATGCCAAAGGTTAGCACGTGACCCCTCGGACAACACAGAACCATAGGCCCCACAAAGATGGGAAACCCCACCCGTAAAGGCCACCGGCCACACACTCACCGATGTCGGACCACCGTCCCGGTCAATGCGAACAGAGACCCACTCCCCGCCTCCTTCTCCCACACACAACCACCGCACCAGACCATCCAAGCTTAGCCGCTAAGCTTCCACCCTCCAACCACTATAAAACGGACACCTCCATCGCCGTTACCCTCAACCCACTCCAACCATTCCATTGCTATCCTCCAACTACTCCCCTCACCACCGGAACCCTCACCCCTCCACCCACAAGACCTTCCCCAAGCCCCACCAAGATGGCCAAAGAACTGGGTTCACAACTAGTGCATCGGCACCCACGGATTTCCCCAACTCCTCTACACCACCATGCAACACCTTGGCATCTCCGAAGCGCCCCGAGTATGAAGGCCGCGAGTACACGCGAGTACGGCACCCTCGCTACCGTGAAGTCACCGCCTACATCGCCAAAAGCCGAGACTACCCCGACGTCACCAACGAGTGGGGCGTGACCGAGATCGGTTTCCGCTTTCGACACCTACCAAGCGTGCCGCCCGCCAAGCCCTTCGACGCCTTTGCCACACCTACCGAGAGGCCATCACCCGCACCCCTATGAAGTACTTCCCGCCCGAGAACAAGAATGACCCCGCCGGATCGCTCGCATGAGGGCCATAGAAGGCCCAGAGGTTGGTCCCGTCTATCGAGAACCGTGACGCGGCCTACACGCTCCTCCTCGACGAACACTACGACAAGCGAGGGCGCCGTCTTCGCGACCGCCAAGACTGCCGCGCCCGCAAGGCGAGACTCATCCGGTCTCTCCCGATGGGACTCGCCCACGCCCGAGAGCAAGTCGCCATAGCCGCACGCCGAGAAACCGCTCGCCGAGACGCCGAAAAGCTACCCGGAGCGCCACGCAAGAGCCGACGCGGCCTACGGCGTCACCGGATCCGCAGCGGCGTTTCGCCATGATGGGGACGGAGCCCACCATCCATGAAGGGATCCCCATCCACCCTCCCGAGGCAAAGGATGTATGCCACCGTGCCGCCAACACCGCCCGCAAACCCCGACCACCCTTGGCCTCGACGGATCCTTCCTCTCACTTTCGGCCTCCCTAAGACCAAGAGAAGACGACCTCCGCTCCGTGACCGCCGACGGACCTACGGCATCGCCGCCCCAAAGTCATCAACGCGTCGACGGTCGACTAGCCGCTCCCCTAGGGAGATGTATCCGCACCCTTTCCCCAAAAAAAAAATGATGATAAAAAAAAATTGAAAAGAAAAAGATTAAAAAGAGTTGCTCGGAGGAAAGGCACCAACGAGAAAAATCTACGGGCACCTGAAGAAAGAAGCCACAGAGCAAACAAATAGAAGTAAAACTCTTCTAAGTGGGGTAGATCCGCATCCGGAGGAAGAAGAGAGACATAAAAACGGGCTGATGTAAGCGGATAATGATACAACAAAAAACTTAGGGTTACCCGACGAGAAGTGGTCACCCAAGTTTACATTGATTGTTGCCCGTAAGAACCAAAGCAACGACTCCGACCACAAGGGCCACAAAACAAGAAGACAACCTCGAAGACCGCAGAAGATAGAAAATTTTCCCTCGCCTTAGAGGAATGAATTCTCTAAGTGGGGTAGTTAAGAAGGAAGATTTGAAGATTCGAAGACCACGAAAGACGAAGATGCAAGACCAAGGAAAATGGGGTAAAAAGAAGCAGTAATCATTGGCTAAAGGCATACCCTCCACACTATCATGCCGCCAGGAATAGAGTAGCACGGTAATGGTAGAGGCTTTGTAAAGACAAAGACTGTAAGCAATGGAAAGTTTCCCCTCTCTATCTCTTCTTTCTTTCCCGTTAGACCTTAATTAGGACCTTCACTCAGAGACTAGGAATCTCGGGGGCGAGATTCATCTAAGTGGGGTAGATTTGTAACACCCGTGTTTTTGCATCATTTTAAAATTCACTAAAAATTTGAACTTTTTCAAATTACAACTAAAACTTGATTTATTTTCCGCTAAACCAAAACCCCTTTTTTAAAACTGCATTTCAAACCCTCATCATATAGAAAATAGAAAACCTTGTTTGTTGCTTGCGAACTTTATGGTGACCACGGATGCAAGGTAAGTCCTAGATTTAAATTATGGAAATATATTGCATGAGAAATGATTTACAAGTTTACTCACGAATCAAATCATTGAAACTCATGTGTACAAAAATACATATGAATATTTTATGAGCACAATAAATAATTATCCACGGCAATAAAGTCGGTAGGGATATAAATGTGCTTGTGACAATATTTATAGAATATAGGTTACACATGAAATATCAAATTGGGGAAAAGTGTGTGCACACATATGCATATATATATTTTTTCGGCATTTCAATAAGCTCCCTTGCATAAATATTCTCGTAAATGTAAGCTAAGAGAATATGAGTCTAGGAGCTCATGCAAATAAATACCACAAATATATATACCCATATCTATACACATGAAACAATAGGGAGAAGAAATAAGGGAAATAAGTGAGAAGGATAAAGAAAGGAGAAATAGAAAAGGAGAAGAAAAATGTAATCCCGGGTCATGGGCTCATTTCCTCCCTTTCCTCTTTCCGCCCCGAGAACCGGCCTCCTCCTCCTCTCTCTTCCTTCCTCGGCGCTAGGCCGGCCCGACATCGGAACCAGCGGAGTTGGCCCAATAGCCCGGCAGCGCCGCGACCCGCCTCTCTCTCTCCCTTCTCACCGCCCGGTAGGACCCACCGGGGTTCCGTCGTCTTCTTCCTCCGCCACAGCCGAGGACGACCGCGCGCCCGGGCGCGGCGGCGGCAAGATCGCCCGCCCGTACCGGCGCCCGCGCGGTGAAGACCGGTGCGAGGGAGAGGCACGAAACCCTCGTCGCCGAGACACGCCGGACGGCCCGGCCACCTAACTTTGACCGTGCCGCGAACACGCCGCGCGGAGTCCGGTCATGGCCGCGCGGTGGCGAGCCACGCCCGGTGCTATTGACGGGCGGCGGCGACCGCGGTAACCTCCTTAACCCCCAACCGCCATCCGGGCGATGCCATCGGCCGCGAGGCGAGGGTCAACTAGCCTGGCCCGACCCACGAGCCGAGCTCGAGTCCCGCTGCCATGGCGGGCACCACCGGCCCGTGGACGACGACCACTCGTGGCCCGATCCTGCCGGGCGGCGTGGAGCATGCGAGGGCCAGCGCCGCGACACGCCCGATGCCCGGTGAGGCCGGAGGAGGCGAGTTGGTCGGAAAGATCGGAGTCCAGGGAGGTAAATATCTCCGGCGACGAGCCCCGACACAAGCCCTATAAATACCGGCCATCGCACTCGACGACCCAGCCGATCACCCACAAGCCCGCTGAGTCCGAAATGCGCGGATTGCTCACCTCGCCACCCTCCTCCTCCTCCCTCTCCTCGCTGTCGCCGCGGTTGCCCCCAAATCGGGTTCCGCCGCCGCCACCGCTAGGTCTGAGCTTCGCCGCCGTCGTGTTCGTCGTGAGGAACATTGGTCGCCCGTGTGAGGTTCTCCAAGCCCCGCTCTTCGTTTCCCTCGCCTAATTAGCCCGATGGGGCACTACAGCGTCGCCAGCCCGCATCGCCACCCCGAACACCGCCGCACCGCCCGTCGCCGTGGAGGCTTCCCTCCATTGCCGCCCGAGCCGCCGCCGAGGCGTCGAGGTGAGGCCCGAGGCCAACGCACCACTCGCGGCGACGGTATAGGCGAGAGATGGCCACTCCGGCAGATCTCCGGCGGAGCGCCCCGCCGGAAGGCGTCGAGCGGGAAACGTCCAGCGGTGCCGTCATGCACAAAGGCGGCGTCACGAAAGGACCAATCGGAAGACGACCACGTCATCCCGCGTCGTCAACCCGTTCCCCGCCCGCCAACAGCGTCGGGGCGACGGCGTAATCCACGTGGCGCCTCGTGGCGGGCGCATGTGGCGCTCACACGGACCCACGTGGCATCCACGTGTGGGAGAGACACCGTGGTACCTTTGTTTGAATTGCTAGATCCACCCGATATTTGTACAATGTAAGTTTATAAATAGACCCTCCCGTGTCGAGAAAAATTCCCGAAAATTTGTAAATTCATTATTTGATTTATAGAATTTTATCATGTAATTATTTCCAATATTATTACATGATAAAAATATATTATAATATTACCCTAATGATTTAATTAGGGATTAATATTGTAAAATCCATATCTCGTTCAATTTAACTCCGTTTTTGCGTGAAACGACTTCCATAATTTATCTAAAATCTAGCTCTATGCATCTAACCCATTACCACCATAATGTTCCATGTTTGTTTTGCATGTTATAGTTCAAGCTAGGTTTTTTGCCGATCGCTTAGTAGCTTTTAAACGACGACCCGGATTAGGAGTTTCATCCGGATCAAGCGAGACGCTCAACGCCGGTGCGATTTGTAAGAACCTCCCAGGCAAGTCCTTACCCGCCCCCTTAACCCGACCTAATTACTATAATGCTTAATAAGATGTTAAGATAATTGTAACCCGTGGCAAGCCGTCTTGGGAGTACTCATGGGCTATGTGTGCGTGAGGCTTCGTTAGGCTTTGTCGATAGCTTAAGTAATTAATGGTGTGAACCCTCCAACAAAAAGGTGAGTGGTGATAGTCTACATGGAGGTGGACTAATCACAATCGGGGATGAATCCCGCGGAGAGATGCTCACCTCCCCTAAGGACCGTTCATAGACTTTCTACCTAGTGCGATATCTCGTTATAGCCACACGAGATGGGATCGCTTGATTCACACCCGTTGGGTTGAGGTATAATTGGGAATCAAGGTGGCCGGAGCGCAAACGATCTATCGGGAGCCGACGGATGCTATGTGATCTTCTCCGAGGTCGGGTTGGCGTGGTTGCTATGTGATCCTCCACGAAAAAAACAATCGGCGCTTTGATAGTGTATACAAACTTATGAGTTGGCGGGATGCTATGTGATCTTCCTCGCGATGCTATGTGCTAATGGGATGCTAAGTGATCTTCCCATTCCCCAACCCCCGAAGTCGTGGTGAAGATTATACCAATATACCTAGAGTAGCACTCAAGCGGTACGGATCTCGTTAGGTCCATCCGGAAGCCATGACGGTGGCGCAGAGGCAATACCTATCGTGTGGGGAAATTTGTACAACCTCTCGCAGAGTTACTTAAATCTATTCGAATAGCCACGCCCTTGGAATGGGCGAATGCTAGGCATGAACATCTATGATTAGATATAACTAACCTTTTGTGATATGTGAAGGTGATGGTAAGATGAGATAAAACCCCGAAGAACTAGTGAGAGCAGTTTTAGAGACTCGCTAGGGCCTAACCCTTAATTTACCAAACCACCCCCTGGTTTGGACTTCTTGAAATACCTTTGTACTCACCCCTCTCATTTTTTGAGACATCGGCCTGTAAGAAGGTAAAAAGTCGCCAAGGTAAAAGATACTGTGAACGTAGGAGCCAATAGACGAGCGAGTAGGAGTAAGGCTGAACCCAATTCATATCCACTATCAAGATGCCTGTGGAATAAGGAGGAGTGCCCAGAGGATATACCAACGCTTCACGCTTGGCTACTCGATATTCATAACCCAGCTAGGTGTCACTTCGTCACCACCGTAAGATCTTCTGTCCTATACATTTCTTGCTCGGTATTATTCATATAACTGATTTCTCACTACTGTGGATCGCTAAACGTATTGGTAGCGTGATCCTGGCGCCAATACGCGTGATTAAAAGTCCCATTAAAAGTGGGGCATGACATCTTGGATGGAGGAGGATGGGAGGAAGGGGAAGGAGGTACTACGGGGGCTGTTACTACATGGAGCGGTTCATAGCCGCCACATTAATTCGGCCACAATGTATCCAGCATACGCCCGAGGATCTAAATTATCGAAATGTAGAAAATTGCTTACCTGCTAGTATACTTGAGCAGAAAGCACGAGGCCCGGTGCCATGGCCCGGAGCATGGAATTTTGGCCCGCCCAAACACGGCCCGACACGGTTGGATTCGGTGCTCGGGTCGGCCCAAGGCTCGCTCAGTGTCGTGGGCGGGCTGACCCCATGGCAAGCGGGCTGGCACGGCACGACCCAAAAAATTAGGCGAGGCCCAATGAAGGCCCGGTGTGAAGCTCCATATAGGCCGACAACCCGGTAGTCTTCCCCTCAAAAAAAAAAAACAACAGACCCAACAAGCAGAAGACAATAACAGTCCACCACTCCTACCTTAACCCCGACTTCACTCTTACCACTACACCCCAACCTTCTCCCCTAGCGCGCTAATTTATCGGTCTCCTCCACTCGTAGGTGGCTTCCCCTTCCTTGTGTCACGTTGCCTCCGCACGCGTGGGGCGCCCCCACCGGGCAAATGGAGCTTTGGCCCGCGGTGGCCCGACGGTGTGGTGGAGCTTCGGTCGCGGTGGCCCAGCAAAGGGTGGAGCTCCAAGACGCCGCTTTTCTACGCACCGCCGCCGGTGGAGGAGATCGCGCTTGTGGAGGAGCACCGTGGAGGAGCTCTCGTTGTGTCCTCGCTTGCATCGCCGATCACCGCTTGCCATGTCTCTCTCCGTCATTGCTTGCACCACGGTCGTCGTTGCCGTCGTCTTCTCTCCACCGTCTCCTTCACTTGCGCCGCGGCTTCCCCTCTCTCTTGGCCTCGGGCCGGCCTAGTGGACTATTGGACCCGTGCTTACCCCGAGGCGGCCCGACATGGAATTTGGCCCACATGCGGTGCACGGGCGCGGCGGCCATGGCTGTGAAGGAAGGCGGCGCCCGGCGGCACGTGGGCCAAATGGGCCCGTGCCCTAGCGGCCGTGCCTAGCATGGGCCGTGCGGTGCCGTGTCGGTCGGCCGGATGGTCATCTATACACGCTACGCTATTTCTAGTTTGGCGCTTTCCTTTGCGAGTGCAACTCGTAGCCAGTGCCCGGGGCGTGCTGCTTTACCCATGGCTTTGTTGGAGATAGCTTTAGCGCATGGCGCTCTAGCCAATAGGGTTTAGAGCGAAGAGGGTTTGTGCCATGGTTAATCGATATGCAAATCTACAAAGCGCACAGTAGTGTCCCACTGCGAGATCTTCTCAGTTGTAGATATGGCCCAATTTGTCATCTCTAATGAAGTGAGCCTAGAGGTCGTGTCAGGTTGATTGGTATTCCCATGACAAATGCCGCCGCCCGGATCGATCGGGCCTCGCCGTAGATGGGCATCTTCCGTGGGATTGTTGCCGCCTCCGTAGAGCACTTTCGGATGACGCTTAGGGGCCGAGGCACAGGGTCACGCTGCCGCGACCACCGTTCCATGGAGGAGGAGACAAAAACAAAGGCCCAAGTAGCTGATCTATACATGAGGAGGAGGAGGAGGAGGAGGAGGAGGAGGAGGAGGAGGCGACGTTGGTAGTGCCCTAACGCCAGCTTGTGGAGGAGCACCATTGCCACAACCCAAACCCTTACCGTGGAGCCCCATCCAACCGATGCACGGTTGCCATGTCCGGGCGTGGCTACCAGATCCACCCGTGTCGTGGTTTTGGGAGGGAGAGAGAGAGATGGCGATGGGAAGGAGGAGAAGAGAGGTTGTGAGCTGCAGTTATGGCACTTTCGGGCGGGTGCCGAGGAGAAGGGGAAGATTGTTTTTTTTTTTTCGTGGGGAACGGGCTTGGCTGGTGGCTAGGATTCGAACCACGTTTGTCGTGTGCTTGTGTAGGATGCCTACCGAGCGTGGGTGATGCGGGAGGAATGAGGGTGTAAGACGCTTTGGACAAACTTTCTCTCACCTTTTGGATTTGATGTTGCTATTTTGTGAGCCTTCGATTTTTAATGAAGGGAGATTTCTAAGTGCAATTTCGTGGGTGCATGAAGATTGAGCTGGCGTTTCTTTGGTGGACTTAAAATAATTTAAGAATTCAATTATAGTAGATATTATGTAGTTTATATTCTAAGGCCATGTACAATGTAAAAGGCGCTTGTACAACGATGGGCGCTTATTGGTGGTTACCGGCCGTTAAGTAGTTTTTTTTGCCACGGTGGCGTAATCGGGGGCGCTTAAAATAGGAGTCGGCGCCCGTGAGGCGGCGACGCCGGACCGGGCGTGGAATGCACGACCGTTGGCCCTTAGCGACCGTGAGCTTATCTTAATAGTCTTTGCATGTCGTACTTAGAAGTTTTAAATTTTTTGAAACTTTATAGACTAATAGTACTAAACTAGATGTGCATTGTCTCAAAATTTGAGATTCAAACAACTTTTGTAAAATTCATATGAAAAAACAAATTTCAGCCATTTTGTCCTCTAGTGGCTGAAATTTGTTTTTTTATATGAATTTTTACAAAAGTTGTTTGAATCTCAAATTTTGGGTACAGTGCACATCTAGTGTAGTACTATTGGTGTGTAAAGTTTCAAAAATTTTTAAAACTTCTAAGTGCGACATGCAAGACTATTGAGATAAGCTCACGGCGCTAGGGCCAACGGCATGCGCCCTCCCGGACCGGCTCCTAGCGTGATCCTGGTGCTGAACTCTCGATATTGAGTGCATGCAACGTAACCGACACAACGGAGGCGCCTCCAAATACGCATGGCGTTGTAGACTTGAGCTCACACAGCGATGCTTAGTTAGAAAAGTATTTTCTCTTTCCTCTAAGCGCCTTTTACATTGTACATGGCCAATACTCCCTCCTCAGTATCACAATTAGAAGATGTTTAGGTGGTTTCAAAAACCACCATGGTAGAAAAAACCGCCACGGTAGTTCTTTTTATGTAGTAGTGTAACCCACAACTATTTTTATGAAATATATAAGTATATTTTTATGAAAGTATTTTTTCAACGACACGTTACACGTCCTTGCGGTTTCCTAAATGATCAATCAACGGCTCTCAAAGGTGGGTTCAGTTCCGTCAGACCAACTCAATGCCACGGCCATTGGAGCAGGCAGCACTGATTACAGGTTGGCCACAGCTGCTGGTTGGTTCAACATCATATAATGCATTGGCAACAGGCTGAAGGCGTGCTGCGAGCCTGCGGCGTCGGCCGGAAACTTCGCCGGGAGGATTGGCAGCGGCGCGTCGAACCGCAGCACGTTGAGGGCGTGCCTGATGTCTGTCCTCTGGCTCCGGTCTGGGTGCGCGCACCAGAGCCCCACGGCGAGCACGCGCTCCATCTCCTGGACACTGTACTCCCCGTCCAACCGTGGGTCGGCGGCCTCCAAAACTCTCCCGGCTTCGTGGAGGTCCCAGACCCTGTGCACCAGGTGGATCGTGCTCCCGTTCGGCAGCGTCACCACGGGGCACCGGCCGCAGGCGATCTCGAGGAGCACGACGCCGAAGCTGTACACGTCGGACTCCACGCTCATCCTGCCGGTGTTCAGGCACTCCGGGTCCACGTACCCCGTCGTGCCCGCCGCCGCCGTCGTCCGTGACCTCCGGCCGTCCTCGATCACCCTTGCTAGCCCAAAGTCGCCGAGCTTGGCGGCGAACGACGCGTCCAGCATCACGTTGCTTGGTTTCATGTCGCGGTGCACGACGCACAGCTCCGTCTCCTGGTGCAGGTACAGGAGGGCCGAGCCAAGCCCGAGCACGATCTGATACCTCACCGTCCACATCAGCTTCTTGTTTTGGTTGTAGAGGTGGCCGTCCACGCTGCCGTTGCGCACCAGCTCGTAGACGAGCAGGAGGTCGTCTCCGTCGCCGTCGCCATAGCACCAGCCGACAAGCAGCACAAGATTCCGGTGCCGGAGACGGCTGATGATCCTTACTTCCGACATGAACTCATTCCAGCCCTGCGAAGAAGTCTTGGAGACCCTCTTGATGGCCACGTCCAGGTTTAGGTCCTCCAAGAATCCACGGTACACCGATCCGAAGCCACCTTCTCCTAGTTTCCGCTCGTCGGCGAAGTTGTTGGTGGCGGATGCGAGCTCTTCGAAGGAGAATCTCCTTGGTCCAGTAGTGCCTTGCTCCAGCTCGATGACTTCCACAGCTTCACCTCGGAAATGCGTCTGTGTTCGGGCGGTTTTCTTCTTGGCCGCCGTTCTGCCTTCGCGCCGTTGCAAGTCGTAATGACGGCATAGGGCGAGGCAGGCCAAGAACCCGACTGTGCCCGTCACGGACACGCCGGTTACTAACATAATCAGTTTGATGCCCTTCCATTTATGATCAGTGCTACCTGCAACATATATAGCATCTGCATTAGAGTGTCTTTTAATCTTATCTTAGGGCATGTTTGGATCTGTTAGTATTAAAAATCAGCTAGCTAAGAGCAACGACTCCGACAACTTGGCTAAGCTTAATAGCCAAATTCGAATGTTTAGCCATTTTGTAAAATAGAAAACTTCTCAAAAACTGAGTGCTCCACACAGTTTTGTTATTTTACAAAACCATATAGCAAATAGCTATGGTTGGCTATATATGACCCTCGAGATTTTATGGATAACAAGTTTTTGATGTTTTACAAAACCATATGTCACATCTGTTGGAGTTATTTTTTTTCTCTAAAAATTCCATAAATACCCTAGCTAACAAGAATAACACATCTCTTGGAGTTACTCTAATAGCGTGACAATACCTGCTAATATTTAGCTAGCTATTTTTTTGCGGAAGGTTGTTTAGATCTACTCCCTCTGTCTCTTAATAAATTAATTCCTAGAGTCCGTGTAGTAAAACTTAAGTTTGACTAATTTTATAGAAAAAAGTCACAACTTCTATGATATAAAATGAGCACCTTATGAAAATGAGCACCTAAAACAAAATTTCCGGCAACTTCCGTAGAAAATGAGCACCTAAAACAAAATCTCCGGCAACTTCCGTATCTCTTCATCGTGACAGGAGACAAGGGGGAGGAAGGAAAGCAGATGCAGATCGGACGAGACTCTTGGACACACCAGCGACAACACCCGCTCTACCCCGGCCCCACTAGCAGCACCGCGGCACCACGCCACAGCTCCCCGTCGTCGAGAGTCGGAGGCAGAGCGAATTGCGGCGCCCTGGGTGATTGGGGGTAGGGGGCCGGGTTGGGGTGGCTGCTGGGTTGCTGGTCGGTTGGGTTACTTTGGTGAAGTTTAGTGTCAGGGAGGTGGGCTGTTAGCATGGCATAGCAATCAAGCCAAATACCATGACTTCTTTTTTTTTTTTTTGACAAGATACCATGACTTCTTTGATTTCCGTGCTGGGTCGTGCTGCCCGAGATGCCTAGGGGGCGGCCTAGGCACAGCCTGGAGTAGGATTCAGGATGACCCGGGGACGAATTGGAATGGGTCATCCTGTAATTGGGCCAGGCTGAATTCCCGTGTGCTTGGGGCCGTGACTCTAGTCCTCAGGCCAAATGCTTAGCTGTCACCTCAAATCACCTTTGTAGAAGTAGATTACATCTTATTAAACTATGGTCCCGTTTAGTATAACTCAACTTCAATTTTTTGGAACATAGCTTCATGAGAAACTTTGTAGGTGAAGTTGAGTTGTTCTAGAAAATTTGTTTGGCACTAGTTTCACCAACAACTTCATGCATGGTTGATAGAGAGAGACGAGGAAGAGAGCTGTGACAAAACTATTTTTTTTCAGCTTCATCTCAACTTATCCCTGGGTGAGAGGAGGGAAAAACAATTTCACCCATGAAGCTGTTTTCAAAAAGACGTTAGTAAAAAAACAACTAACAAAAGCTCGTGAAGCTGAGTTGTACCAAATATGACCTATATATTCTTACTGATGCCTTGACTCTATAAGATTTTTAGAATGACTTATAATTTAGAAAGGAGGGAGTACATACGAGTATAAATATCAAGGCTGGCATATATACCTAGACCTATTGAAAAAACTACGTATCTATTAAAGTAAAAACAACTTAGGCTGTATCTAGTTCAACTTCTGAAAAATGATTCTACTACCAAAAAGCATAAAAAAAAACCAAAATGGATAGAACCTAAATTTGCACAGCACCTTGATCCTGCTTTTCGCTTTCGGCTTCTAATTTTTTACAAAATGGGTGGAAATAGAGAGATTTTATACAGTGTTATTTCCTGGTAAAAAGAGAGAGTTTGTCGTTTTTTTAAAAAAAAGAGAGAGGTTACATGTTTAATTTATAGTTGTTTTGGGGCAAACAATTTATAGCGTTTTTACAGCATAATAGTTCAGGACAACTTTTTAACACTCGCAGCAGGTTTTCGTCAACAATAGTCAGTTTATAAAGACAGTAATGAGTTAATTGATTTGTAGAAGAAAATTAAAGGATCGATGCTACGGAGTAGGTCGAGTGCACTCTGCTAAACCTGCTGGTGGAAGTGGCGGCGTGATGATCTCCATGGGGCCCGTGATGTTGTATCTGATGTAGCAGCTGTACCCCAGGTAGTAGCCAGCGGTGTCATTCGGTATGTTCCTCACCAGCTTATCGCGCAGGAGCCCGAGGCATTTGGTGCACTCGTCGTGTACCAAGTCCCACCTGCACTGCGCCAGCGCGTGCATCTCGAGCGAGTTGCCCTTTGAGTCCATGTAACTGGAGCTGTTATAGGCGAACCGCAGGGGCGAGACAGCGGCCTGCTCAGTGAGGTTGCCGACTAGCGCGCCCACCGCGCGTTGCTCATGCGGTCGGCGTCGGCGGCGTCGAAGATGAAGTTTAATGAGCGCACTATCCATTCGGTGAGGTCGAGCTGGTCCGCGACGCCGAAGAAGGGCCGGTCGGAGTACCGGATGAGGCACCTGTCGTAGTTGACGCTCGCCGACCGGCTGTACGGGCACCCGGCGCCCACCCAGGCCGGCGCCGCGTTCAGGCACCTCAGGCACTTTTCCCAGCTGTAGTCCGCGTAGCACATGAGGAGGCCAAAGACCTCGTCGCGCCCAAATCCGTAGCTAGTGTTGAAGAAGCCGCCGTTACTGATGGCGCCCTGGTGGAGTTGCTCGACGAGGGTGTAGACGTTGACCTGGTACGTGCTACCGGCGGTGAAGTTGTCTTGAGAGCAGAATGGATTCGAATATGGCGGGTAGTCGTCCTCAGCTCCGGCGAGCCAGCCGGTGGTCGCTGTGGCAAAGAGCAGGACTGCAGGGAGAAGGCGCCGCCACAAAGGCATGTAGCTAATTTGTGTTTTCATCACAAGCGAGCTGAGGGGGACGGCAGTGGTGGAGGGAATTGATCGTGCTTTTAATTTGGTCCAGGGCAAGCAACGGTCACCCTAATAACCTATATATACATAAAATCATCGTAGCAAGAAACCACCTGCGTCTTGTGCTTATCACCCAGAGGTCGCTGTTTGCTTGCACGTCAGTCCATACCTCATCAAAATTGGCCTTTTTATCTTTCTTCAGTGTGATGCACTATAGCTTACAGACAACTTTTAGAAATCAGGTAAAGTTAAATATGCTCCTAGGAGCACATGCTTCCATGCTCTGGACCTATTTTTGCGATTCACTTAATAAAACCGGCGATCTCTTGTTAAAAGCTATACCTTTTTGCGACGAATTAAGCTATATACCTATTTTCAAAAGCCATGGGCATTATATTTCTAGCTTGGCGTGGATATGCCACTATGTTTTGATCACAAGCTAGGGGCAATGGTGGAGGGAAATGATCGTGCGCTTTTAATTTGGTCCAGCACATCGACCACCCTAATAACCTATATAATATATAAAAATAAAATGGTAGCAAGAGGCCAGAGCCCGGAGGATGCTCCAATGCGCGCGCTGTGTGTTGCCGTCTCTTGTCTTTAGACTTTATATCACCCAGGATCTGTTTTCTTGCGCGTCAGAATTCATATCTGACGTCGTCATCTTAGGTAAGGCAGTTTCTTGGTTGCTTCCGCAAAGTACAGTTCTTATTAGATTTATCTCAAGATGTGTTTGGTTCCGAGGACGATGCAAAATGGGATAGGATATGTTTCAGGTTTTGTAGTGTTTGGTCGAGGGGCAGAGACATTGTACTAGGGGAATATTCTTCATATATGCGGGGCTTCTCTGTCCCTGCAGAGGAGGCGCACAAGCTCATCCTCAGTTGACTAGAAAAACACAAAAATTAAGACAAAAGGTTTTACTATTTGATAAAATTTACCAACTTTACTTAGTTGTTGACATTTTAGATATTAAAAAATGTTAGTTTCTAATTTCTTTTGCAATTTAATTTAATCATTGTTTGTTGCACAAGTTCATCCTCAGTTTCCGTCTATTGTTCCAGTTGTTGTTCTTTATTATCGTAATAATACGTTCATGGTGTTTCATTTATTTCATCCCTATGTTTGTCTATTTGTTGTTGTAGTAGTATATATATTCATGTTCATAGTTTTCCTTTGTTGTTGTAGCTGTTGTTCCTCTGTTGCATGCTGGTTAGAGGTCCCAGAGCAAAAGCTCCCCACCAGGAGGCACGTGGGTGTGGGAGCTGGGGTGCAATGCCGTGCGGGCGAACTACCTTGTTACACGGGCGGCGCGTGGACGCTCCTAGAGGGACGTGACCCAGAGCGGCAGTGTGTGTCACGCGGGACTGGAATGCAAGGGCATGTGGGTAGCACTAGGAATTCCCTATGTACAAATGATAGCTGAGGTGCCTAAAAACCAAGGTCCGAAGAACAAAGAGGAGAAAACATGTATCTCTCTATTAGTTTAATTTGATCCTTCACCAAACTTTAGTGCCCTAAGCCTTTGCACTATGTCCTCTTTGTGTACATTTTGGAAGATTCCACTACTACACAAAAGATTTTGCATGGCGTTTAGCAAATCTTAACCGTGGTTGTTTTTGTGGAAACCATCATGGTTAATACCTTGATTAACCGTGGAGGTTATAAAACCACTGTGCAAAATCGATTAACTGTGGTGGTTTTTTTTAAGAAAAAACCACAACAGTGGCAGTCCAGTTACAAAGCCTGCCATGGTTAATGTGAACGAGCCCACTAGGAAGCCCAATCATCCCAATACCATGCCCACAATAATAAGTTGTGACTTAGGGTTTCAACTTCACTCCACCCCCTCTAGCCGCTCTTGCCCCGCAGTTTTCCTCCCAACGCACGAGACTCAGCCGCAAGCGCCCCCTATCTCCACGGGAGACTCAGCCATGAGCGTCAAACTTAGCCGCAGCCTCTTTTTCGAGATCCACCTACCCTCCCCTCCTAGATCTAACTGATGAAACCCCTTCCCCTCCCCAACTCATGGAGGTGCCAACTGGTGACACCCCCTCCACTCCACAACTCGATGGCACGCATGACCAGCTCCTCAATGCCGTGCTTTCTGCCCACTTCCTCAAGCTAATTCTCATGGTGCAGCGCGAAGCTGCGGCGGTGTCCCTCCCATCCCCAATCGGCGGCGCATGGTGCCACATATGGGGCAGCGTCGGTCACATTTGGGGAAGAGTGGATCCATCACTTGGATCTGTGCAAAGAGGTCGTGGGTCCAGCTGGTGGCGGTGCTTAGAGGCCATGGCCTAGATCTGGCGGCGGCAACGAGCACCAGTGACAGCGGTGTGGGCGGCCTATAGATCCAAGCCCATTAGGGTTAGGAATGGACTTCTCTTTTCTTTTCCTGATTAATCATGGCGGTTCTTAGTGGGTCAAAAAACTGACACACTGAATCCATCGATTAACCGTGACCTTAGTTTGGTGGTGGTTACAAAAGCCGCCATGGTAAATTGAAAAAAAAATCCACGATTAATCTTTTCAGTTTTAGTGTTGTTCTTCTATTCTTCTCCTTGTACAAATTCCACATAATGTAAATCATCATGCCATTTTTTTTGCAAGGTGAGAGCTTAATTATAGAGGGTCAACATGATTACAAGCGGTGGCTAAAGTCTCTGACACGTAGGTCGGGATGTCATTAGCAACAAAAACATTAGAAAGTTCTCTCCGACCAAACTTACATAGCTCATGAGCTATAGCATTTGCACTCCGGTGGCATTTGGATATTCTAACTTCCTGGAATTTCTTGAGGAATTCCTTCGCTTCTTCAAAGATATGCCACAAAACAAAGCGGTTTTTGCACGGTGTAGATCACGAACTGTGGCGTGGCAATCTGATTCCAACCACAAACGCCCTTTCCAGTAGGAAAGGGTGTGTTTTAAACCTGTCCAAGCAGCTAAACATTCTGCTTCTTCTGCTGATTTGCATCGTTGATCGCTTGGCTATCTAAAAAACAAAACCTCACCAATATGGTTCCTAACAATGAAGCCAAAGCCGGCGTCACCAGAGCGTGGGTCAAAACCTGCAACCACATTTAGTTTTATCCATTCATGGGGAGGAGGTGACCATGGAACTTTGTCTTTCTTATTATATTCAGATGCGAAGATGGCCTCTTCAAAAACTGGCTTGCCGGTATCTTTACCCTTTCCTGAAGTAGACAAGTTGCTGTTGGGTTTCAAAAGGGTGAGATAATTTTGCAGGAATTCAACTGAGGCAAATATTGAACAATCCCCCTTCCCAAGATGATGTCATTTCTCAAGTGCCAGGTTCTCCAAAACAGGAGCATCAAATTTACTCTTTCCTCTTTGTTGACAGTGTTTAGCAAGACCAACATCCATTCAGGTCTAGTATAATTAAAGAGAGACTCATCAGGGAGGACCCAAACTTGACGGAGAGCATGTCTTAGAGCAGTAGCTTTTGTGCATCGGACCATTGCATGGTATTCATTTTCTGGTTCCAAGCCACAAATGGAGCAGGTAGCGTATGGGATTAGGTGACATTTTAGCCTATTAGTTTGCACTGCCAGGCCATTGAGGGCCAATTTCCATGAGAACACTTTAATTTTTGTGGCACCGGGGCAGTCCGGATGGCCTCAAAGTTTCTCCTATCCGCAGATGAGCTTGTGCTGCAGTCATTGGTTTTAAGTCCACAACAAGTTTGAACACACTCCTAACAGAGAATAATCCATTTTTTTCAAAGTGCCAAGTGAGTGTATTTGTTCCCTCTGTTTCAGGAATTTTGATGCTGAGTACTTCTTTAGCTTCATGCTGGAAGAAAATATTCTTTATGAGTGGTTCATTCCAGCGTCTAGGATTTTTTTTAGGAACAAGTCAGACACTCTGCGGATCCTGTTGGCTTTTGGTGGTCTTGAGATTTTCAAAGAGTTTGATCAAGGTACTCAATTATCCCTCCAAATTTGGATGTTTTCACCATTATTTACTCTCCAAATTGATCATTTTTTCAACAATTCAAGCCCATGTTCAATGCCTTTCAATGTTGGCGAGGAGTTTGCTGGAAAGCTGCTGTCTAGCAGATTTCCTTGAGGGTAATATTTGGCCTTTAGCAGTCTTGCACAGAGGCTATCAGGGAACTGGAGAAGACGCCACACCTTCCTAGCTAGCGGGGCTTGATTGAAAAGGGCCAGGTCCCAAAGCCAATGCCACCTCTTAGCTTTGGTTTGGTAATCTTGTCCCAGGCAAGCCAAATGAACCTTCCTTCTTTCATGTTCATCTCCCCACTACAAATTCCTTACCATTTGTTCGAGATCATCGCATAGACCTGCAGAGAATTTAAAAGACCCTTACACTCTTCCTTTTGAATCTTGCTTCTCGCATGCTCCTACCATTCGGCAATTAAGACAGGTCCTGTTGTTGCCATTGCACCGCAAAGCTTTCCCAAGCTAGCACTTATGCTATATACCTTTTGTGATGGAGCAAAGCAAGGAGGGATCCTATTTCTAGAGGACCATGACAAGACATGATGTGCTTGGTGTGGCCAACCCCACTTTTGTAGATTGTCTGCCATTAGGATTTTATTTTTGCATGAGGATCCTAACGTGAATCTAGAACTTGTTCACTGATCTTGCCTTCCAAATGATGTCATGCACTACTACATGAACTTGGATGGTGTTTATTTTTATTTTCCGTAAAGGGGCATTTAGAAAACCACCACGAAAAATAGTTGGCCTCAACAGCCCCGGCCAGAAAACCGCCACGCGGTTAATTGATTAACGTGGTGGGCATTGTAATAAAACCGCCACGGTTACGCGGATTAACCGTGGCGGTTATTTTTGCAAAAGACCGCCACGGTTAATCGATTAACCGCGGCGGTTTTATTACAATGCCCGCCACGGTTAATCCCCATTAACCGTGGGCGGTTTTCTTTACAATGCCCGCCACGGAAAAGTCCGGGCTATAAATACAGCCCCAACCTTCTTCTTCCCCCCACGGATTTCGCCATTTTCTAGTGTTTTTAGCTTCAAAACTCTAGAAAACACCATTTTTCAGGGGGAAGGTTTTGCCCTTGGTTTGATTGAAGTTTGGCACCACTAGGGGTATATTCTCCTCTTTTCTCCCCTCTTTTCTCTCCCTCTTTCTCTCCCTCTCTCTCTCCTTCTCTCTCCCTATGCATGGTTGAATGTGGTTTGTGCTCTCTCTCTTCCCCTCTCTCTCCCCCCTTCCCTTCCCTTATCTCTCCCCTCTTTTCTCACTTTCTTTTTGAGATCTAGTTTTGATCTCTCCTCTCTCAAGCAAGCTCCTCTCCCCTCTCTCTCCTCCTCCCTTCTCTCTCTCCCTCCCCCCCTCCTCTCCCTCTCCCCCTCTCTCTCTCTCTCCCTCTCTCTCTCTCTCCCTCTCTCCCTCTCTCTCCCCTCTTTCTCCCCCTCCCTCTCTCCCTCTCAAGCTAGCTCCTCTCCCCTCTCTCCTCTCCTTCTCTCTCTCCCTCCCCTCTCTCTCCCTTCCCCCTCTCTCTCTCTCTCCTCTCTCTCCCTCTTTCTCCTCCCCTCTCTCTCTCCCCTCTCATTTGAAGTGTACGTGCTCTTTTTTCCCTCTCTCTACTCCCTCTCTCTCTCTCTCTCGTATTCCTCTTTTGCACTTTAGTTAACTCTCTAATCATCGATACTTCGATCTCTAATCATCGATCACTCTCTTTGTTTTGGTTTAATTAATTTGAGCAGGGGGGTCATAGCGCCCGAATAGGGATTGGATGTACAGTGCCGAGGATGAGTTTGGATTTCGCTGATGATGTGCGAAAAGAAGTTTATGCCCGCCGCGCAGGAAGCATCGAATCGGTCGGGTTCGAAGTAATGGTGTGCCCGCGTGCTATCAGTGCAAGCATATGTTCTTACACAAGGATGACGATGTCGTGGAGCACTTGCTGTGGTATGGTTTCATCGGGGAGCCGAGGTACACCGTGTGGAAGTATCATGGTGAAAAAGAACCGAAAGTGTCGCGGCCGTTCATCTCGAGGACCCCCGCCGATCGCAACGACGGAAAAACAACGGTGGTGGGACGGCGACGAGAACAAGTTGATAATCGTGATTACATCACCGTGAGATGAACTGCTTGAAGACATGCCAGAAGACAATGCGGGTGGAGATGATGGTGAACAGTCAGTAGTTGATGACATGTCGCCCGAGGATGCTGATCTTTTCAAGGATATTGCTAACCTCAAAGATGAAGATGACGTGTTGTTTGGCAATCCAAGATGGCTCGAGAATTTTAGACAGATGAAGCAGGCGGCAATTGACCCTCTCTACAAAGATGACGGCAAATGTCCGAAGAAGCATTGCATGGTGCTACGTTTTAACCTAACGATGTTGATGCCGAAGGCTCGCCACGGGTGGTCGACACGAAGCTTCAATGACTGCATTACGGGTCCTCGGTGACACCGCTTTTACCCGAGGGGAATAAGGTGCCCGCCAATACCTATCGGGCGAAGAAGCCGATTCGCCCCGTGGCGGCGAAGCTTAGGAAGTTTCATGCGTGCTCTAACCATTGCATTCTATACCGGGTAACTATGTGGACTTTTGTAGAACTGTTCGCGCGGCGCGATAGTCATTACAAGAGGAATGTTGGGTGTCGTGCCACCGGCGAGGAGGGACCGTCGAGAGGGCCCAAGAAGCGTAAAGACGACCGCAAGAAGAAGAAGCAGATGCCACCTCCCCGAGGACGAGGAAGAAGAGGGTTACACCCAGAGTGGAAGATCCCTGCCCTATCGGTGTGGTACCTACCCGTGCTCGACGCTGCGTGCAATTTTTGGGAACCCGAGGATGCCAAGCTGATGTCCCGCATGCATCAGGCGAACGCACGAAGGGCGATGGCAAGCCGCGACACCCCCTCGGATGCCAAAACGTGGAAACGCATCAATGACGTGTTCCCGAGTTCGGGACGAGCCCAGAACGTAAGGTTCGCATTGAGTAGGATGAATCCGTTCGAGACCTCAAAGAGTTCGCAGACAAAGACTTGGCCGTCACCCTCACCATATACAACCTGCCTCCCTACGAAGTGTCCGGAAGCGCAAATATCTTCTACTGCCATGCTCATTTTCGACCAAAGCAGCCTGGCAATGATATAGATGTTCTCATTGAGCCAGTAATGGAGGAATTGGCGGAACTGTGGAAAGGGGTCAAGATTATGGATGCGTCCGAGAAGAAGAAGTTCACTCTAAAGGCCATGATAATGGCCACCATCAGTGATTACCCTGCTCTCTTTCATTGTCGGGCGCATTAAGGGGAAGACAGCTTGCACAGTTTGCATTGAGAATACCGCTCCACTTACCTTAGCGGATCCCAAAAGACGGTGTACATGAAGCATCGTAAATTCCTCTGCAAAGAACACAGGTACCGGGAAACTTCGATGGATGAGTACTTTGACGGCGAGCCAGAGGTTGAAACGGAGGAGCCGGAAAGGGTAAAGTACGGGCCAAAGGTGTTTGAAATGGTGAAGAATATAAACCACGAGTTTGGAAAGAAGAAGAAAGCCGGTGAGCCAAAGGCAAAGAAGAAGCGAAGCGGAACAAAAAGGCAAAGGAAGAAGAAGAAGAAGAAGCGTAAGCGTATAAAACCCAATCCGGCACCGCCCAAAGTCCCATTCAAGAAGCAAATATTTTCTTCAAGCACCGCCATACCGGAAGATGCTCCATACACCTCATGCCATTGATAACATGCATCTACGTAAGAATGTCTTCGAGAGCTTAGTCGGGATTTTCCTAGACATCAAGACTAAGACGAAGGGCGGTGTCAAGTCACGCCAGGATCTTGCCGACATGGGCATCGTGCCCGAACTTCACTTGACACCGCCGGGGAATAGCGAAAAAAGTCGACCTTCCAGCCCCGCGAGCTACAATCTGACACGGATGAAAAGAGGGATTTTTGCAAATGGCTCGTGGATGTCAAAGTGCCGACCGTTTCTGCTCCAACATGAAGAGCATTGTATCGATGAAAGACCTCACACCGCCAAACTTCAAGGCCCATGACCGCCATGTCATGCTGGACGGTGTTCCTTCCAATTGTGATTAGGTGCATCGCCCGTAGTTCGTGAAGATGGTCGTTACACGCCTGTGCTACTTTTTTAATCGCATCACAGAGAAGGTCATCGCTGAAAATGACCTCCCCGCACTGAAAGAGTTCATCGCGGAGACTATATGCCAGCTCGAGATGTGCTTACCACCGTCTTTCTTCGATATTATGCCACACCTCATGATACACATGGTCGATCAGATAGAAGAACTAGGGCCTCTCTACCTGCACGAGATGTGGACGAACGAGCGGTTCATGTCCTCTCTTAACAGATCCATCCTTAACCGTGCATACCTGGAGGGCTCTATGATCGAGGCATACACAACACAGAGGCTGTTAACCACGCACTAGATACATCCGGGATGGAAATGCAATCGGTCTACCCGAACACCCGCACGAAGGCGTAACCGCGGGATGGGCTGCGGGAGGAAAGTACGAACCGATATAGACCAAGAAACAATCGAAGAAGCCCATGACAGCGCTCTGAACCAGTTAGTATCAATGGAAACGTGGGCTGAGAAGCATCTGGAGGAAATTCGCAGCAAGCGTGGCCGGCGCACAGAGGGGTGGGTACTGAGACAACACCAGTTGAATTTCACAACGTGGATCAGAGAACAGGAGATACCCCTAAACGCGATATCAAGAATCGATGCTTGCATACGCCCATCTAGCCAAATCATCACATGGCAAGGTTACGACATCAACGGATACAGGTTCCACATGAAAGAAAAGGACAACAAGAGCACGCCACGTAACAGCGGCGTTCGGGTATGAGGGCATTGACATGGCCACCAAGGAACTCAAGACATACTATGGGCAAATCCAAGAGATTTGGGAACTTGATTATGGCGTAGAGCTATAGATATCCATTTTCCGGTGCGATGGGTCAAGCCAACGGCGGTTGACGTGGGACGGTTGGGTTAACCACCGCTCAGCTCGAAAGTACTGAGATGATGAGTGGGTACTGCCGTCGCGTGGGCCTGTAGCCTACTACCCGGTGCCCAAATCGCAGGGGCAAAAAGCAACTACATGCGGTCGTGGGAGGGAAGCAAAGGATCGTGGGAGCCGATGGAGTGCAGAGTCCCGAAGAGTACAACAACTACGCAGAGTTTATGCTCTTTACCGATCATCCAACCAAGATCAAGGTAGTCGAGACACGCGTGTGGGGGGAATGTCATCAAGACCAAGACAAAGCCCCGTGCCGCACGGACGTTTGAGAAGAAGACGATGGCAGCCCGGCAAAAAAAATAAGTCGATCCTTTTGTAATAGAACCAAATATGTAATGGAACCAAATATGTATGTCACGACATTTATGTAATGGAACTAAAATGTATTGGAGATCGCCGCACTTGCTCGAAACGTCCCCGACTTGTCAATTAAAGACTGTATTTTTAAATCATGCAAGAACTATCCAAAATTCAAGTTTCACATTTTTCATGGGTACACATACTCATAGGAGGCCACACAAAAATTTTCAGAATTTTTGAATGAACATTTGAATTGTTATGAATTTTACAAATTCAATTTTTGAATCTATTTTTTGCGTGGCGGGCATTTTACAATGCCCGCCACCCAAAATCCATAACCGTGGCAGGCATTGTAAAATGTCCGCCACGAAAAAATAGACGGGTATATATGAGCCACCCCAAGGCCGTCGAATCCGCTAAGTCCTTTTACGCTCATTTGTCTCCCCTGAAGGGGCTGCCCAAATTTTCCGGCGACCGCCGCCGCCGCCGTCGAGCGCCTCCCCGTCCAGCGCCGCCCCGTCTGCGTGCCTCCCCCTCCGCGCCTCGCCGTCGGCGCCACTCCCTCGCCCTGACTCCCGACGCCGCCGGGCTAAGTTGGAAACCCAGCCCCGCCGCCGACGCCGGGCGCCTCCTCCGCCGCCGTCGAGCCCCTCCCCGTCCAGCGCCGCCCCATCTGCGCGCCTCCACGTCCGCGCCTTCCCGGCCGCGCCACTCCCCGGCCTCCACTCCGACGCCCGGCCGGGCTAGAAAACCCCTAGCCGCCGCCGACGCCGGCGCCTCCTCCTCGCCCCCGCCCGTGCGCGTCTCCCTGTCCGCGCACCTCCCGTCGAGCGCCTTCCCGTCCTCCACCGCGGCCGGGCACCTCCGCCGCTGTCGCCCGCACCTCCCGTCGCCGCGCACCGACTCCGCCCTGTCCTCCTCTCCTCTCCCTCGCCGGCTTCCACCCCGGCTCCCTGCCCCCGTGCTTGTGTGCTCGACCAGTGAGAAACCCTGCTCCCCTCGCTGTGCTGTAGCTCCACCGGTGAGAAATCTCGCCGCATCCCCGTGAAATTTCGTGATCTTTGTGATGGAAATTTCGCTTTTGTGATCTTTGGGATGGAAATTTTATTTTGCCTGTGATGCTATCATCGAAATTCATAGGAATTTTTTTAGCTGAGCACTATATGCCACTTTACTATGATGCTTCATATTATTGTCCATGAATTTTGTTCAAATTGAGATGAATTCTGTCCAAATTGAGATGATTTTTGTCCAAATTGAGATGATTTTTGTCCAAATTGAGATGATTTTTGTCCAAATTGAGATTAAGTTTGCTTGAAGGCAAGCTTGTGTTCTATGGCGTCGGGTCGCGGAAAATTTTGGCAGCCCTTCGGGTGAGAAATGAACGGGCGGGAGGACTTAGCGATTCCACGGCCGGGGTCACATATATATGGTGGCTCTCTATCTACCTCTTTTTGACTCCCAACCTTAGACTCTATTTTGTCTACTACTCTGCTGAACTTCCGTGGCGGTTTTTTTTTTTTTTCCCTCAATTTTAGTCCGAGGCGGTGGCATATGTGATGATGTGAATCTATTAATGCTGAGGCAGCGGCGATGATGAAATGTCCCCATACTTGTGAGCGGCTAAACGAGGACGGCTTGTATAACATATACAAGCAACCAGTTTAGACGCGATGTGATAAGGATAGTTGGGTACTTCTGAGCCAAATACACATTTTTACACATTTTTTTTATTTTTTACACATTTTTTTTGTATTGTTACACATTTTTTGTTTATTTTTTGTATTTTTGTATGTACTATGTAAAAAGGAAAATATGTACCTATTTTATCTATTTTTTTGTAAATTTTGGTTTTTTTGTAACTACTCTATGTAAAATGGAAACTATATATGTAATCATGAGAGGAATACAATAAATATAATTTGAGATGACTCTGTGATGGCTCTACTACATACTACCGCTTGTACTTTACTCTTTCACTATAAATTACTATAATAAAATGCTCTGTGTGTTCCCGTGGAATCCAATGGCATCCGAACCAACCGATAAAGATCGTGCAATAGGTGGCCAGAGCAAGGAGGATGTGGCCTCCACGTCCGATTCTTCCTCCGATAGTGGATACGTGAGCGAACAGTTGACACCAAGGCCACAGAAGAAACGTCCTAGGGAGGACGAAATTGATCCGGACTGGCAACCAGAGGAGCCCAACACACGAGGGGGTTCTCGAGAGTGGATAGCCTGGAACCAAAAACGTAGTATACGACAAACACAACGTCGTGTGCCTCGATGTAAGTACACCGACTAATTGTAGTTGTTGTCATGACAGCTACCATTGGTGCCTCTGCGCCTAGAGTTTGGTGAAGAGAGAGCTCAAATGAGGGTGAATCGTCCCACCCCCAAAGACTTCAAATGACCACCACCTCTAAGAAGTCCAAGAAGTCGGGCTTGAAAAGAGGCGGCCGCACGGGGAGGCACCGTAGGCGAGGTGGTGCGTAATATATTGAGGATAGGGCGAATGGAGTCCCGGGAGCGAAATCTCTCAGTCCACCTATAGCAACGGATCTCCGTTATAGCCAAAAACCGTGCCCATCACTTACCTAGATCGGAGGAATGTCCCGAAGGTGCTGAAGAAGAAGGTGTGGAAAGGCGTGAAAGTCCTTTCCATTATCCAGGCCAGAGGGAGGCTTTGACAAAAAGAAATGCCGTAAGTATGTGTGGTCCGTTGCAAGCAAAAGCGCTTAGCACCTAGCGGAACAATCTCTACACAAACTAATGCGAGAAGGGCAAGTCACCACTTCAAGCCTACAACTTCTTAAAAGCAACCCGTGCAGGATGAGTTCATCAACCTTCACGACTAACGAAAAGTATGAGGCCAAGTCGAAAATGGGTAAAGAACTTCGCAAAAGAAGAAACTAACTTCGAGCACAACCTCGGCATGGTAGGATATTTTGGTCATAAGGGTGGATGGCGGGCGAAAGAAAGGGGAGGACGGAAGGGAAAGGGATAGAATCCGTTGCTAGACCTTCACGAGAGGACACATGACTTCTTCTATGCCCGTCGGCCCTGAAGCGTAAGACCGACAAAGACGTCCAAGCACAATGACCCAAAAGGTCGACGAGGTGGAGAAAAGAAGGTCATACTTGTCAAAGAGGCCAAGGCGCTGGGGAGTTCCAACCTAGGAGGGAGCACGCGAAATGACCGAGGCAATGTCGGAAGACCTGAGCACCGCGGGCCGAAGTTCGGGGCCGTGGCTCGAGGTATAGCCGGAAGACCGTGGATTCTTGGGCATCCAACGCGCCGACTACCACACGAGGCGGAAGGTACAAGGAAAACCTTAAGATGCAAGGCTATGAGCAAGCCATAAAAGGACATAGTCGAGAAAAGAAAATAGAAGAGGTATTAACGACAAGAGGTCTTTCCAACATCCAAGGTGTGAGTCACGAAAGTGCTTTGGAGCTAGGAAGAACCCAATCGACGATCTCGTCGAACCCGCGATTGGCAAACTCTATATACCCGTTGGCAGGAAGGAAAGAAGAAGGAGGTGGCCACCGCCATAGTATACGCACCACGGAGAGAGATGTTGTACAACAACGAGCGGTCCCACCCGACTATGCCTTCGTTTATCCGGAATCCATAGAACCGGGCCTTGGTGATGAGGAGATCGATATCCCCTGTGAACAAGGAGAAACATTCAGTACTCAAGGACCTTCGGGTGGAGAGGGAGTACCTATGGAACAAGGAAGACATTGTCCCGTGGAAACCGACGACACCACCTCCGACGGTAGTGGCCGCAGCCCTCCTCCTTCTCCCCGTGGTGGTGGTGGCGACGATGATGATAACAACGATTTATGGTGGCCGAGGTGGCGAAGTCCTCGTTCGAACCCACCTCCGAAGAACCGAAGAAGAAGACGGTGGCAAGACACCACCTCACGGCTCAGCAAGAGGACACCTTCTCCCTAAAAGCGGACAAGGGGCTCGCCCGTCCCTCCCACGCCGCTCGCTTCAATGGTCGAGGAGGTTTCAGAAAATGTGACAGGTATAGCAAAGAAATACATGGCTAACTTGTACTATGCATTAATTGCCGGGCTAATGTAGTTCAATTCACATGCATAGGATTCTCAATACCGCCTCGAGCACTCGAAGGACGATGAGGTCGAATGCTCCCCAAGCGCCAAGAAGAAGAAGCTATCAAAAGAAGATGAGGGAAGTTCTTGCCCGACCTCCAAATACTTAGATGATTGCGACGATAGCTGAGCTAGCGGAGAGAAAAGGACCTCCGATTGGCTAAGCGAACCGGGGGCGTGGAAGACCGGGCAAAGTACTAGGTACGTATATGCGTGATAATCTCAACCAAACTTAGCGGACATACATGCGTATGTATGCGTAGCTAGAAGATGCTAACGCATATCTCCTTCAGATAGGAATTATGTACCCCATCGGCGAGGGACAATGGGTCAGCCGGACCGCCTGCACTACTTTGACCTTGGCAAGTTCATGGTGCCCAAGGGCCAGCTAATCGAGGAAGAGGAGTGGGACACTCGCAGTTCCACCTATTATATAAGCATGCAGCTTTGATCGGGGTGACGGAGTTCCATTTCCCTGGGTTCCTAAAGAGCTCTTTCACTTGACTTTGACATTTTCACTTTGCCAATAGGCTTTGACCGAAATGTGGCGGTTGCTACTGCGCCCGACCCCTCGACCAATCCGTTGTCACCCTCTATGCTGCGTGAGTTTGTTTACCCGATCATTACGCTCCAGTACACAACTAATTCTAGCTCTCCCGATTCTATAATGGCGTGACCACATGTGCTTGCGGGATGCAAGCATTGATAGCCCAAACGATGAATGAGCGGTTGTGTTTCTATGTCCAGCGTATATAGGCGTGGCGGAATTTTTCGATCTTTGGATGGAGAGCCGAGGAACCCGTAGCTCAAGAAGTTTGGGCAAGGCGAAGAATATAAACACTATGAAACACCGGCCAATGCAAGAGTTTGAGAGATGGCGCAACTACATCCGTAAGTGCATGAAGAAGATCAAATCGAGGTCGGTTGTCTCATTGCGCCCAACATATCAAGTAAGTCAAAAGCAATACTTTTTATTTTTGAACACTTGGAATCTATCTCTAATCAAATAATATGGTGTAGCATGGCGGTATAGAAACAACAAAGACACATTGGCCAATTGGATTACTTTGGCTAATCTTCCCTCGAGATGGAGCGCCCTTAGGTTTGGACTCGTTGTATGATACGCCAAAAAGGCCTCTACAAACATTTTGAAGAGGCCTGCGGTATGTAAGTCCGCGACACTTGTATACTATTTCATACCACAAACTTTTTGTAAGTCATGACACGTAGGATTTCGTACATGGGGCTTACAAGGATTACTTGAAAAGACCCCCGAGTCATTGGATCGGGAGGATGAGCATACGCAAAGAAAAACATAAGGACGAAATGAAGATCGAGGCAGATTACGAGGTATATGCAGCATTACTCGTTTGCTCGTCCATATTGAATGGTCTCATAATATTCTAACCATTTTTCTATACATATATATCGTGCATGCAAGCGGTAAAGCGCCTTTTCGACGCCAACCTGTGTGGTTTCTATGCCTATACGTTCATATCCCGCAGTGGACGTGTACCGCATCACGGGCGCTGAAATGACGAAAAAAACCACGCAAAGATTTTTTTGGACGAAAAGGCTTGGGCGACATGAAGTTCAAGAAACTGGTTGGCGCCATCTGTAGGGGCGTCGTTGAGGGACGTTGTGCTACCTCACCGCCATTTCTTCGACCCTAACAAATGGCGACCTTGCTACAAATCGACTTATGGGAACTACGGGACTGGAGAAATAAGCTAGACATGAAGGACTATATGTGGGATGGCCCGCAGTTGTAACCTAGCTAAACATGATTGATCAATCGATCGCTGGATCGAAGATTAGTAAATTCGATGTGTGGTGATCACACTTTTAAACTCTAAGTGTGCTTAATTGAATGTCCATGTTAGTTGAATGTTAAATTGTGATGCATGTTTAAGATTTATGTGAATATTCTCTTATTTTATTATTTAATATGTGGCTTAAATCATAATTTATAATTTTATAATATTTTTTGAATTATTTTTTATTAATCTTGAATTAATTAACCGTGGCGGGAGCTTATAACAAAACCGCCATGGTTAATACATTAACCATGGCGGGCGCGTAGCGTGCCGCCATGGTTAATCTATTAACCGTGGCGGTTTTGTTAAACGCCTCGCCCCGCGATTATCATTTTCATGGCGGGCATGGAGTCCGCCACGGTTAGCTCCGTGGCGGATCCAATGCCCGCTCTAAAAATCCAAAATGCCCGCCACGGAAGTTCGATTCTGTAGTAGTGATGTTGGAACTAGCGATGTATGCCGAAGTTTGTATAGTAGGTATGCGTCAGCCGTCCATTTCCAAACAATTGTGCCGTGAACATCGGCAGCTAATTAAACATTATCTAATATAATGCATAGGCAAATGTGTTATTATGGTGATACGCACTCGTGCTCTAATCCAAATGCCATTGTGTAATAATTCCTGATGAACCGCCCTGTTTTCCTATGCACCAGCTTGAATAGTTGTGGCGCTAGATACCTTGGTGCCTCATCCTCTAGCCAGCTGTGGTGCCAAAGACATGCTTTGTCGCGATTGACAATTGTGGCTGCGGTGGTGGAGTTCAAACCGGCCACTCCCCGCCAAAGCTCCGCCCTTGCTCGGAACTATATACATGGACAATGGGATGGCACAACCCGGTAGTCTATGGGCCGCCAAGGCACGCCCGGGCCTTCTGCGGGCCATGTCTTCGAGCACACTCGGCCTTCAGCCTAGGCACGACACTATCGCGCCGTTTTCCATGCCGTGCCGACCCCGTAAAGCCGGCCAATGTAGCGAGGCGTGCCCCATGGCCCAATGCCCGCAAGTAGGGATGAAAACGGATCGGATCGAAAGGATATCGTTGATACTATATTTGTTTTCATATTTCTCGCTTTCAATTTGGATTCAAACACGAATAATTATCATATACAAATACAAAGTTGTCTCGGTTACGGTTATAGGTAATAATAATGAGTATTGAATACGGTATGAATCGGATTCGGAAAAGGTCGAATACAAATATCTTCGGGATATTGAGTAAAAGCAACATATATATCAAATAGTGCCCAAACCATTAAACCACTCTATGAGTCTATAATCCATCTAAATTTTAAACAAATAATAATGTGTTGATGAAATTAGTTTGGGCACAACATAGAATTACTAAGCCAGGCCTTCTCCATGGAAGCTTATGTGTTTGCACCTCTTTCACTACTCCACTTACGTTTTGGCCCAGCGTGCCCGGTCTTTAATACACACACAAAACACAATCGCCACCCAAAGTGGAGCGTGCAAGAAGGTAGCTATAAAATGTAGGGCGGCTCAACACCATGGCACTTCAAGCGCCCATGGCCTAGACTGCTATAAATGAATAATATTTGGGCGGATATATGTTGATGTTTGTTAAGGCTAAAAGAATATGAAGGATTCTCACGCGCATATAACACCATCGTAGCTTTTCCCTAGATGAGTATTCTAGAGTATCGTATGCATAGGGAAGCTAATGGTAAAGAATTCTAATAACTCACAATCATGTATCTGCTAACTTAGTAAACCAACTAGACTAAAGAGGGGTAAGTGATAAATGATAAATAAAGAATACAATAGATAACAAAGCATAAAATAATATCATACCTAAAAGAATAATATTATAAAAGAGTAACTAAGTTAAGCTCAAAAAAACGAGTAACTAAGTTAATCAAGAGGTCAACAGAGATCAAGGTTCCTAAATACTTCTCTATTACTTTGGTTCTAAGATAACTTAAGTATGGATAGATATAGAAATCATACACAAGTACTTTGTAACAAAGATACCTTTCCAACTCTCGTGAAAGACTGGGAAGAAATAGTTGGGGGAAGGCTGCCAAAAGCTCTACAAACATCAACCTTGACGTGGTGGATTACAAAGGCCTAACAGAGTTGTCACCCCTAGGGCTACCACAACTAACCTGGAGGGTTGAGCGCAACCTCGGGTAAACCTATAGTCTAAACACCAAGTCTACACTATAGATTTCTACACTAGCTGCCATGAATAACTAGAGCACTCAATACGAGCAAAGATCCTATGCAAATAAATAAATACTATACTAAACATATAAATTGAAAGCATAAAAGTAAATAGAGAAGATAAATATAATAAAGCATAAGTCTTGTAAAGAAGATACAAAGACATACCATACTCTGAAGAGTCTTCCGTAACTAAAAAAGCTGACTCCACTTTCCCTTACTCTTGATTAGATCTAATCTAGATCTAATCTACTTCTAATCTTCATGTCTAATCTACTTCTAATCTAATTCTAATTCTCTAATCCCTAAGAGAGTGGTAAATCCTTACATTGAGACTCCTCTATAACTGAGAGCTAATGAATTTATACAAGACATGTGGGGCCCCGCCCTTTCTGAGCTATCTTTTCTTGTCTTTTAGACCCACGGAATTTATACTAATCGCCCTGGTTTGGTCCTTTTCTTCTGTTTCTCTATTTCCTTTCCTTTCTCTCTGTATTTTGCTGTTTTTCGGAGTTCACCTGCAAATCTGAGTGTGCAACAAACTTCGTGGAAATCATTCGTATAAACCCTATCTTCTATTGTTCTTGTTCTCATATGATCTATCATTTATGCTAAAAGTTGGCGTTAACTATAAATCAACAATATATCCATTTTTTACCCCAGTTATCCGTATCCGCCAGGATACCCGATGATATTACATTTGTATTTGATATTAGTGTAAACTATTCGTTTAAGTATCTGTATCCGGGGGAAAAATAGATATCCACAAAATTATCCATTTAAGTTATCATATTTGTTCGGTCGAACGGACGGTCAGATAAATATCCATACCATTTTCATCCCTACCTGCAAGAGAGGGGAAGGGGAGAACAGAGGAGGCGCAATGCGATAGTGCCTTTGCGTAGCCGCCACAGGACCACCACCAATTACCGGGGTAGGGTGGCGATCCAGGTCGGGCCAGGATGGCTGGGGCGACGGCACTCGCTCTGTAGCCTGCCGTCGCGGTCGTTGGTGCCTAAGGAGATGGGGGAGGGGGCATCCATGTGGCATCGAAGATCGAGGGGATCGGTATGGGGGGGGGGAGGCGTCACGCTTTCGGCGTGACGACTTGAGCCTAGAGGAGCGGAGCTACACCGTCTGTGCGATTGATGTAGAGAGAGCGTCAGAGAGGGTGCTGCATCGTGCGCGGCATGCCTGCGCAAGGGAGCTACATCGCCATCGCTTGAATGGGGAGAAGAGGGAGAAAAGTTAGGGTTTAAGAGTGTGGAAATGTTGTGTATATATATATATGTGATATGGTGGTGGACTGGGCCAAATATGTGTAGGGATGTCAATCTAACGGGCCAGCACTGGGCCTTTTGCCATTTTATGGGCCATGTTGTGCTGGCCCACGGACCAGGGCATGGCCCAATTGCACGGCTTGCTCCTCTCCGGTGGTGCCAGCCTAGCCCCGCTGGACCATGTGTTGCTTGGACCCGGCCAAAACACGAGCCTCATGCCAGGCCAACGGTCCTAGGCTTTATGCCTAGATATACTCAAAACTAAACCTCCACCTCCGACCTTGGTCGCACACACGAACCACACTGCCATCAAAGTGGGAAACAAATTAGGTGAGAACCATCTACATGGCAGCTGATATGTGGTCTCAATCGAACCCATGATTCACCATTGGGAGGTTTGAAATGATGCCATGGTCCACATTCAGTAGAACAAACCGCAAAGATGTCATCGCCCTCAGCATGCAGTATAGCCGATGAATGTTTATAACCATCGTGCTATATGAAAGGCCCTAGGGAATTTATTTTCGATGACTTAAGGCCCGGGGGCAAGAAGAAGATCACTTGCATGTAAAATATATGCAAAGAGCAAACTTGCTTGCTTTCGGCATGCATCCGGCTTTGAGGTAAAAAGATAAGTATTTCCATTTACAAGATTTGCCGATGCATGAAAGTTTGTTTATTTCAAATTCTAGTAAAAATTCGGTTCAACCAAAGTTAATTGGACAAACCCATGTTGCTAATAATTTGGGACAAAGAAAGTAAAGTTCTTTTTAAATCGGTCTATTTACTCGTTTTGGACAATAGTAGTACCGATTTAGAGGATTGAGAAACTCCTCGATCTCTTGTCTTTTTTGCGGGATCCTAGTGCTAAAGTTGATAAGAATATTCGGCGGCTTGCTTTCAAGTATACATTGCATAATGGTGAGCTTTATAGGAGGACTGCCGAAGACTTGTAGCTAAAGTGTCTAGGGATTGATCAAGCAAGAGTGATAATGGGAGAAGTACATAAGGGCATTTGTGGTACGCATCAATCGGCTCAAGATGAAATGGCTACTAAGAAGGGCTGGTTTTTATTGGCCTACTATGATGGCTGATTGCTTTCACTACTACGAGAGGTTTGTGAAGAGTGTCAACGGTTTGGGAATATTCAGCTCGTCGTGCCGGCTGCTATGCTTCATCCTATCATCAAACCGTGGTCTTTCCATGGATGGAGATTAAACTTTATTGGACAAGATTCATCTTCCATCTTCGAAGGGGCGTAAGTTCGTCTTGGTTGCTACCGACTATTTCACTAAATGGTCGGAAGCAATTCTATTGAAGAACATGACACACAAGGAGGTAATTGAGTTCATCACTGAGCATATTATTCATAGATTCGGCATTCCTTAAATATTAACTACGGGATCAAGGAACGTCATTTATGGCAAAGGAGGTAAAGGATTTTGCCAAATCATACAAAGTTAAGATGCTCAATTTGTCTCCATATTATGCTCAAGCCAATGGTCAAGAGGAATCCCCTAACAAGACTTTGATCAAGATTATTAAAAGATAGATGAACATCCAAGAAGGTGGCATGAGCAATTAATTTGGCAAGTGGTCACCCAATTGGAAAGGTTCTTTCAAGATGGTCAAAGTGATATTCGGGAAAACTCCTATATGCTTGAGTCAATGGGTGAAGAACGCCAAGCAAAGGCGATTAACGGGAGGTATTTGAAAAAAATATTTCCCTAGTGTTTGGCAAGAGGCCTAGTGCTCTCAAACAATGGCCGATGCATGCATCGCCCTTAGAACAAAATGGCCGATACATAGTATCGCCCTTAGTTGCCGGACAACCGATCGATGGGCATTCGCGTTGTTTGGTTTTTTTTGTCTTGTTTTCAGGTTCGTTAATTGCACCTCTCGCCTGAAAACCGGGGGCATATGTTGACACTCAAAATTGTCCCATGCTATTTTTAGAATGAGAGAAAATGTGAGAGAAAGAATGGATGCATGGACGGCGTCATTTTTATATAAAGAATGCGTGTCAAAAGATGTCCTAACTATAGCTAAACATGCATGGCTTGAAAAACCTAGTGGAGGAGGCCAAACAGACGACCGGACGCCGCCGATGCGCGTCCGGTCATGCATCCGTCGCAGCGTCCGGTCGCTCATACGCTTGCATGCGATTCCGGAGCTCTCTGGAAATTGACCGGACGCTAGTGACCGGAGCGTCCGGTCGACTCGACTCCAGGGTCCGGTCGGCATGCAATGGGCGACCGTGTCCGTACAATCTCGAACCGATTTCTTTCCTAATCGTGTTTGGGTTGGTTTTGGTGTTTGGAAACGTCAAAGGATGATTTCCTAAAAGGATAAGACCACCCTCCCATGTACATAATAAAGAGGTTCATGGCCGATTTGATCCCATCTAAATCAATCGACAAACACATCTACTACCGCCTTGCTTGTAGGTCATCCTCTCTCCTTCTTCTTCTTCGCCGCCGATGCCATGAACGAAAGATCGACGACAACAACGCCCTAGAGCGGTCGGGCCGGCTAGGGCAGCCCATAGCTGCTACGCCCCTCACGGGGGTCGGCCCCGGGCGTGTGGGGTTTCGGGTTTCAAGAGACTTCGCCGGCGTGTCTTGCGTACCGCGCTCCCGACGAGGCTCCTCCGACGACGTGTCTTGCGTATCGCGCTTATTGTTGGAGGCACACGGTCCAGGTGTGGACATCCCTAGGCGCTTGCCGATCCCCGATTTCGCTTGCCCTATGTAGAGCGATCTAGCTCTTGTTTTGGTGTGTTACCGATTTTATCGTCAACACCCGTTCGCGGAGATAGTGTTGCGGTTGGCGGATTTCCGCAAAAGCCCGCTATATAACTTAGTGGCCAGCTTTGCGGCTTGTGGACGGTCCACTTTCCGTCCCGCCTGCAATTTGAGCAACACCGATTACATGATTCGTCGAGCTGCTGGTTACTTCACCATCATACAATGCATTGGCTACAGGCTGAAGGTGTCTTTGTGGCGGCGGCCGGAAACCCGCTGGGAGGATCGGGCAGGGTGCGTCGAACCGCAGCGGGTTGAGGGCGTGCCTGATGTCCGGCCTCTCGGCTCGTCCGGTGCGTGCACGAGCCCGACGGGCGAGCACGCGCTCCATCTCCTGCACGCTGTACTCCATCTTCAACCGTGGGTCGGCGGCCGCAAAACCCTCCCGCTTCGTGGAGGTCCCAGACCCTGTGCACCAAGTGGATCGTGCTCCCGTTTGGCAGCGTCACCACGGGCACCGCCCGCAGCGATCTCGAGGAGCACGACGCCGGCTGTACACGCCGGACTCCACGCTCGTCCTGCCGGTGTTCAGCACTCTGGGTCCACGCACCCCGCCGTGCCCTTTGCCGCCGTCGTCCGTGACCTCCGGCCGTCCCTCGATCACCCTCGCCAGCCCAAAGTCGCCAAGCTTGGCGGCGAACGACGCAGCGTCCAGCATCACGTTGCTTGGCTTGATGTCGCGGTGCACGACGCACAGCTCCGTCTCCTGGTGCAGGTACAGGAGCGCTGGAGCCGAGCCCGAGCACGATCTGATACCTCACCGTCCACGCCAGCTTCTTGTTTGGGTTGTAGAGGTGGCCGCCCACGCTGCCGTTGCACACCAGCTCGTAGACGAGCAGGAGGTCGTTGCCGTCGCCGTCGCCATAGCACCAGCCGACAAAGCAGCACGAGGTTCCGGTGCCGAGACGGCTGATGATCCTTACCTCCGATATGAACTCGTTCCAGCCCTGCGAAGAAGTCTTGAGAACCTCTTGATGGCCACGTCCAGGTTCAGGTCCTCCAAGAACCCACGGTACACCGATCCGAAGCCACCTTCTCCTAGTTTCCTCTCGTCAGAAAAGTTGTTGGTGGCGGCGGCGAGGCTTTCATAGGAGAATCTCTTTGGTCCTGTAGTGCCTTGCTCTAGCTCGATGACTTCCACAGCTTCACCTCGAAATGCGTCAGTGCTCCGGCGGATTTCTTCTTGGTCGACGGCGCTCTGCCTTTGCGCCGTTGCAAGTGGTAATGACGGCATAGACCGAGGCAGGCCAAGAACCCGACTGTGCCGGTCACGGACACGCCGGTTACAAACATGAAATTTTTACAATAATTGGGGAAAAATTCGATGACTCATATCGACCGAAAGCGACCGATCCGACGGCAATAAAGATAGGAGGCAATGGGAGGCAAAGACACGAAGGCAAAAATTGCCTCCTGTTGTGTCTATGACGGTGGGCCATAGAGGCAAAAATCGCCTTTCGTTGCCTCCCCACAAATGTAGGGATTAAACCGGGCGGTAATTGCATTTTTGTAATTCGTTTTTTTTATCAAGGACAAAACGGTAACTTCATAAGTGCCAAAATATCGTTTTTGAGTAGTATAGTTAGCGTAGATAATATAAGTCATATAGTTAGATGGATAACTTTTTTTCAAAAAAAAAAATACTGCTCTAGTGTTCTAGGGTTCGTTCGTCCGTCAAGTCTCCGCCGCCGGTTGGTCGCGGATCGCGCGGGCCTGGCCGCAGTCCGCCGGGCGCCTCGAAGGCCTCTCGAATGCCAAGAGTGGAGGGAAGGCAGCACTCGGACATCGTCTCTGACATGGCCAGCCTATTCGACTTCGCCGCTGCCGGGCGGCGGCGTATCGGTGGTCGCCGCACCGAGGAGTCGCTCGCAAAGAAGATGCGCTCGCCGCTGCAAGGAGTCGGTCCATGTCGCGCCGCTGGCGCCGTCCAGACGGGCGCCTCGCGGGTCGAGGCGTAGCGTGAGACCGCTGCGGGTACTTCCACGAAGCGCCGGGGCGGGCACCTCCATGCCGCCGCCCCCGCCCTCTGTATCCACTCTTCCATGGGCCACACAACGCCGCCGCCCAGGTTCGCGTCTTTCACAGTTCTCGAAGAATGGAATTTTGTCTTCATGCCTTCAAACCGTTTGGTGGAATGCCGATCGAGTTTGACCCGATGTTCAAATAGCGTATGCGTATATTCAAGCCTTGTTTGTTTCATTAGCTGTTGCATCGAGAATTCTCGCTATTCACTTCACCTTATCATGCATTGCCGTTGGTATATGTGATTGTCCGGCATGTCTTGATTTGTAGTTTTCTTCGTAAAGTGTTGTTATATGTTAACTTCGCTTAGCTCACATCTAGTTCCCGGTTAAACGACCATGGGAAAAGCAAGGTCAAGGAAGTTCGGCATGGGATTTGAAATCACCACAAAGGGAACCCCGTGTTTTAGAAATGAAGTTCAGCATGATGGCACCAACAACGCCATGTAATCGGCCTATGGCTAGTGTTAGCAATATGACCCTCAAGATATTAGCTCGCCGTCCCGTTGACAAGCGGTAGTTTCCGTCGCTTGTTAATTTGCTATGTACTAGAAGCCAAATATCCATCCAAGTTGTGTTTGTTTACATGCATATACTCTTCCCGCACAATTATGGACAGGCTCAAAGGACTAGCAGCGGACAGTTCGGACGTGGCGCTTCGGTTGGTCTCCCTCGGGATCCTACTTATGGTCGAGACGGGCCATCCAGATATTACCAACAGCAGCTGCCCACGTAGTATTTTAATACATACATTGCATTTGTTTCGAACATAGTCGAGTATCGTAGATTTATTCAAGTATAATGAGTAGTACATATCTTTGTGCGGTGAGATCATGTGAAGAAAGATGTCATCACAAGGAACATGATGTAGAGGAATTTTTGGTCGATGAAAACTGTCACGCGTTTTGTTTTTCTTCTTCTGGAAATAGCTTGCGGCGCGTAATATCCAACGACAGAGTGTGATGCCCGCCTCGGGGCGACAGTGTTGTTATGACGAGCATCGAGAATTTAGCCCCCGAATGAACCTTTTGAAACAGAGTTTTTGTTTGCCCGAGTTTTTGATGTGCCATGGATATTACTTGTCATGACTTGGGTTCGAACTTCAGAGCAGTAGTGGTAACTTGTAACATCCGGAACAAGTTGTACGTTGAGACTATATATACCGATGTTTCGGGTACACAATCTTGATAGGGCATATTGCGTGACTATATATTGGCCAAATGCACCGATAAAAGCGGCCAAATGCGTGACTATATATTGGCCCGGTTATTAAATCTTGCCAAGGTCTTCGACCTTCCTTTTGAAATTCCCAATTGTCTTAGTCAAAATGCATCAATTGATGTATGCATGAAGAATAAAAACTTAATGCATCAATTCAAGTAATTGACTAACTCTTCTTCTGACTGAAACAAAGCTACCAGATTTCAGATTTCTTCAGACCCAAACAATTCCTTTATTCCAAATTGTAGGTCGTTTTGGCTTTTCTAAATGCATTTCTTTCGCTATGCATCTAGACATAGTGTATAACTAGGTGCATATTAAAAGCAAAGTATCTAGAAAAGCCAAAATGAACTATAATTTGGAACGGAGGGAGTACCTATTAAAATTTCAGATGATTTAGTGATACCGGTGATACACATATCTCACATGTGGCGACATCTCTCACAAATCCACAATGGTCGTGAGCCATGTATGCCTTTGAGAGGATGTGCACCACCACTTTATCGAATCAATTGAAACTTTTTTCTCATGACTATATAGCAAAAAATGGTGTGTCCATGCAAGTTTTTAGATTTTTCTAGCTAGATTAGGGTATTTTAACATTTATTTTTTAGTAAATCAACAAATAATTACAATAATAGGTAAACTTGCTTTGAAAATTGCACTGATACACACAACATCGTAGTTTGGATCCATAAACACCCTAGTAAAGTTTCAGATGCTTGCCGGATAGTGGTAGTATGCATCCTAGTGAAGCATACATGTCTTACATATACTCAATGTGACTAAGTGAGATATGTAGTTGAATATGTGGGATTTGTAGTTCCACCTTCACAAAGTCATTAGAATATTATTGCCATTCTCACACACTAACAAGTCCAAAAAAAAAAAAGGGAAATAAAATAGAAATAGCAAATAGTAAAAAAGCAAACGGAATAAAAACCAAAATTAGCTCCCACAGGTTTTGAAACAGGTAGCGGTGGGCTAAACTTCGGAAGAGTTACCATCGCACTAGTGCAGTATTTTAGTTATTGGAGAGGGATAATATTTTCCAATATCTTAGGAATAGTTCGTCAAAAGCCCTCTCCCTCGCTTGGGCCGAAGACCAGCAGGCAGCAGCCCATCAGCGATAACAGGGGCCAGCGCCCTTGCCGCTGATTAGCGTGCTTAATGACTAGGTTACCCTTTCAAATGAAAAAGAATTTAGAGAAGGCAATGGGAGGCAATGGTAGGCAAAAATCAAGTACTTGTAAAAGGGCTCTACAAACATAATCAGTTTGATGCCCTTCCATTTATTATGACCTGAGCTACCTGCAGCATCTGTATCAAAGTGTCAAAAGAACCACTTATGGAATAGCTCATCCCTGTCGTACACGTGAAGTTAGATGGATACAAAAATGGAAAAGCTATATACTTCTACGAGATATACAACTCTGTAGTGTGTACTCATAACATTTTCACGTGAAGTTAGATGGATACAAATTTTTGTATAAAAGTTATATACTTCTACGTGATATACAATTATGTAGTTGGTAATCTTTTGATTTGAGATAGTTTAGAGCACCTCCAATTAATGGTACTATCTAAATCATCATTGTATGTCTAGGTTGTAGCCACCTATTTTTCTACTGCCTAAATTTCATTCCTGGCTCTAATAGTGGTACGTACCTAAAACGGACTACTCAAAGCCATCCTTGTAGAGAATGACGTGAGTCCCGCATGAAATTCTCTTCTCTATCTTCTTCTCCATGGATGAAATTGTCACCGGAGGAGGGGAGAGGGACACAAGGCAGGTGGCGGCTGGTGGTGGAGTGCTCGCTGTGGTGGAGGCAGGTGGTGGCGTGCCCGCTCTGGGGAGGCCAGTGGTGGTGTGGTCGTCGCCATGGAGGCTGAACCCACCGCGGTCAGGTAGGGGTAGCTTCAGGAAGGCGCCTCGTGCTGGTGCCAAGAAAAGGGGAGGACAACACGCGCCAAGGACGGTGCAAGACAGAGATGGGAGTGCTTGTCAAGGGGGCAGCGCCACGTCGAAGAGCAGGGCCACCATGTTGTGGACGAAGGACACCACGCCCAGGCGTAGGGAAGATAGGGATGGTAGCGCGATGGGGAGGGAAACTGTCGGGGAGGACGGCTACCGTGGAGGGAAGCATGTGGGCGTAGAGTCGGGCGGTTTCCCACACATCATGAGGAAAGAGACAAAGAAAGAAAAATACCAAATTTTTATTGGCCCAATAGTTGTAATTATTGAGAGGGAAAATTTGTTAGGCCAACAAAAATAGGTAGCGTGATAGGTAGCTTGTTGCAATACGTTTTTGGCCTCTACTTTCCAAATTAGGGGCCAGCTTGTTGCAATACGTTTTTGGTCTCTACTCTCCAAATTAGGGGCTGACTACTCACCACGTCGACAGCGTCAACATCAGCCTTCTTCTGGCTCCGATGTGCACCACCTCTTGCCTGGTGCATTCGACTTAGGTGCCTTCATCTTCTTCGGATCCATACTCGACTTGATGACATCACCACCAACACGTTTGGATTTGAAGATTTGACACCGATTCCCTGACCACCCCACCGCCGACAATGAAAACCACATTTCGAGGCCTCGTTGCTCCCCGAGGGCGATGATTCGTTTTGACTTCCTGGCCAGCTATGGTACCATGTTCTCTACTCACTTCGGCTAAATCGGTAAACTCTAGTACTGCTACGAGTTCAGGCAGCCCTGTAGATGCAACGACATGATCGTCGCCGACCCCATCCACGGCTGCATGACCAGGTACTTGGAGGCCATCCCTCTAAAAGGAGCGCTACAACCTGATGACATCGATGACGGGGTCACATTTCGGCATGAGGACGCGACGAGTGGAGAATATGAGCCATCAAGGTCCCGAGGAGGGGGCGTCGCCGCTGTGTAAGGTGAGCCCAATCGCATGCCCTAGTGCGCGCACATGGAGGAGGGGAGGGTGCTGCAACTGTCACCGCCTCTCGGTCCCACCATCATCGCCATCAACTACCATATTGAGTCCTAGTTGGTTTAGGGAAGAGTTGGTTACGATAGTAAATTGAGTTTGTTAAGATAGAAAGAAGAATCCGAGTCATATACGGATCTCTATTTGTCCTGGTTTCCCAGGTTTTCTATTCCCCTTGTCTGTCCCCCCTTATAGCTCCCCTTGCCCTGCTGTTGTTTCTTAGCTTCTAGTCTAGTTGTTAGTATAGTTTGTAGCTTTCCTCTTTTTATATGAAAATGAAAAAAATATAGGTAGGGTGGTCTCATGCTTTCCAATCAAAAAATATTCCGTGAGTACTAGAAATACTGGGCGAGATTTAATAGATCAAATCAAGTAAAAGAACAGTGAAAGCTCTTTTCCCTGTCCCTCTCTCGCATGCGCCCCCGTCCCACACCGCTCGCCTAGCCGCTGCCGTCCGCCCCCACCCAACCCTCTGACAGATCTTTTTCATAATTCTAAGTAATTTTAACATATCCTAAGAATAATCTACACCAATAATACATGAATCCAAGTAGCCCAATTATTATAGTTCATAATCCTGATTATAATATAATCCATATTATAGTAATCTACTCCCTCCGTCCCTAAGGGCAACTCTAAGAGACTAACCAAATGGCTCTCCAAGTTAACTTTTGGCTGCTCAACACTGAAATAGCTCTCCAACAGACTAGCTATCCAACTCGCCAAGTCACCCGGCTCTCCAAATTGGCCCCTTCGCTAGCCAAAGTTAGCTAGCGAATCTAGCTGGCCACACTAGAAGAGTTTGATGGAGTGAGATGCTTTATATAGAGTGTAATTTTTATGGAGAGACAAATAGAGAGTAAAAAATAGTCTATCGGAGATATTCTAAATATAAACGATCCAAACGATGTTTAGATAAAATAAAGAGTTTGGCAAAAATACCACCACTCTTTTCTAGTTTTCGTAGTTGTCGACTGACTTTTTAGATGACACCATTTTTTTTAGAAAAATACTCTGTAATTTCTACCAAAAAGATAACGATGACTAAGGAATACCTTATATACCTTATATTTTTGCTCTCGAGTTGGTTTAGATGATATCATTGATTAGTGTGCATGAATAGCGATGACAGTTGTAAATTAAAAGTGAAGTATTGGAGCTCTCGAGTGCACTGCTGCTAACCTGCTGGTGGAGTCGGCACCATGATCTTGTGGAATTCCGTGAGGCTGTGGTACAGCCTGCATGCTCCGATGTAGTAACACCCTAAATTAAAATAGTAGATCTTAGAAAGTTACGAAACTTTATAGTTGACCACTTTTTGATTTGAATCTGTTTAAGACCTCAAATAGGTAATTTTCACTTGCATTTGTATAATATGTGTGGATCTAGAATAAGATACAAACATATGTGAGTGTGAAGTCACTACAGGAGGCTGAGCCTCTACCGAGCGCCAAAAAGCGCCAAGAAAGGCCTAATAGCCCTCTACCTAGGGTCATTCGGTGAAGCCCTCGGTACAATCCTGTAAATTTTTAAATTTTAGCATTTCATTGCGAAATTTGGTGACAAAATTTTTAAAAAAGGTTTACCGAGGGCCGGATTTGAACCCTCGGCAAAGGCCCTATCTCCGCACTCTCCGCCTTCTTCCCTCAATCCCTCCCTCTCTCTCGATACTTCACCTTCTTCCGCCCGCCGCCACCGCCGCCGGTCGGCCGCCACCAGCGCCCACCGCGGCAGCGCCGCCGCCGCCCACATCAGCCACACTCACCGCCTCCGGCCGCCACTCCCCCCACCACCGCCACTCCCACCAACCACCGCCACCACCGCTCGCCGCCACCCGCCCGGCAGCCCGCAGCGAGCACCCCCACCAACGCCGCCACCCTCACCAACGCCGCCACCCTCATAGACGCCGGCCACCCCGCCAACGCCGGCCACCCTCGCCAACGCCGGCCACCCTCATAGACGCCGGCCACCCCGCCAACGCCGCCACCCTCACCAACGCCGATCTGCATTAAGGTATACATTGCTATAATTTTTTTAAGTTACATTGTTATGATTTCTCAATAATAATATGTGTGGTATTATATAATTATACTACATATTTCTATTAAGTTGCAAAAAAATTGAAACTAATTTGTATAATTTTCTAGATGGCGGACGTAATCTTCCACCTCCGTAAGTCGAGGGTTTACGTGGCCATCTAACGACCCGGGATTTGACCCTGATTGGAGATCTCGCCCACCATAACGGAAAATGTTCGAATAATAGTAAGTATTTGTATAATTAATTTGTCAAATATTTTTGTACATGTATATTTACCATTTATATGAATTTTAAAACTATTGCAGCCAATTGACCAAATCACTTGGCTTAAACACACTCTCTCGTACTTTGGTGTTCATGAAGTGGTCGTCCAACACTCACATCATCTTCATAGTGAATTGGGACAACAAATTCAATGTCAAATTAGCTTTTCCGTCGCCCCTAGAAGGAGAGGTGGAAATCCTATAAACATCTCAGCGGTTGGAACAAAGTCGCATGTGAACCAGCCGGCGGTTACACAAAAAAAAATGTCATGGGATGTGTAACGAAGCTTCAAGAACATGGGTACACTCGCTCGCATTCTCCTTTTTGTTGATGACAGCTAAAAGTAGGAACATGCTTGATGATGTTGCGGGATTTGTTTACAAACCAGGCTCGGAGGAACCAAAATGATGTGGTAATCTCGATATGTTAATTTGTCACGCTTATACCTAGAATTGATGTGGTACTCTAGAGATGTTCTCATATTTTTTTTTTCCCAATAAGTACGTGGTTCAACTGCATGACTTAACCTACGCCTGGTTGTAGTTATGCATCCATTCTTACCCAAACAATGTCTCGATTGGGCTATGTTTGGACATGGGCTAATCCAATACCAACGCGCACTACTGGATGGATATCGTGGCAAAGGTGGTTGCCCGTAAGATTGGAGATCCAAATGACATGCCCAGTAGCGGTTAACCGTCCTCGGTAGACCATGTCGTCGTAGTTGTGAAGCAAAGGAGGATGTATTAGTGAGAACGTTGGTCTACATTTGGGAGATCTGTGCATTAAATATCGGTGACCTACACTAAACTCAATTTTGGCTAGAAGGCCGGCAGCAGTGAACTTGTAGTGAAGTTGTAGTACAACTTGTAGTCTGTATGTGACTTGTTTTAAATTATGCACTTTAAATTATGTAAGTTTGTATGGATGTGATATATATGTGAGTTGTTTTAAATTATGCAAGTTTGTATGGATGTGAAAATTATGTGACTTATTTTTAGATTGTGTTTGTCTAGGTGGATTGAAAATCAGGAAAAAAAATAAGGTCATTGTACCGAGCGCCATGGAACCGGCCCTCGGTAGAGTGACCATATTCTACCGAGCACCAAAGAATCGCGCTCGGTAGATTTGACGGCGGGGGCGCCGTCGTCGACGGTATACGCTGGGAGCCAACGCCACCGAGGGTGGCTCTTTGCGGAGAGATGGTGCTCGGTGGAGGCAGCCTCTACCGAGGGGTACAGGGTACCGAGGGTGATGCTCTCGGTAGAATATCTTGTACCGAGCTTTCTTTTTTCGTGAGAGGAGCTCTCGGTAGAGAGCGGGCCACCGAGCGGCTGGCCGTTGGCCGCTTGGTACACGCTTCCGGCGCGGGGTGGAGGCTGACCGTGCGTAGTGAGTGCAGTGGAAGGAAGGCTTCGTGCAAGGGGTGAGGTTGCCGGTTCGAAGTCCGACGGTCGCAAGTTTAGCAAAAACCGAAGAATAAAGAGCGTGGCTAGTGGAGGTGGTTGGCTAGCCGGTGTAGGCCTCACCGAATTAAAATATTTTTTTAACTATTTGTTTTTGAATTTAAAAAAACAAAATCTAAAAATAATTTGTACGGGTGGCTAGTGATCCAACCGCCCATATAAATCCAGTCGCCCTGCAAATGGTCATTGTAAGGGCAGTTGGCCCAACGCCCTCACAGAGTGCTGATTTGTATGTGTACCCGTATAAGAGGGCTGGGTCAACCGCCCTCACAGTGCCCCTGCAGCCGCCGTTACCAATGGTTGCTGTAGTAGTGGCAGCTGTACCCCAAGAAAGAGGCACCGTTATTATTCGGTAGGTCCTTCTCTTCCTTAGTATATATATATATGCACGATCTCAAGACAGTTTGTGCACTCTCGTCGTGCTCGAAGTCCCACCTGCACTGCGCCAGCGCGTACAACTTCAGCGAGATATGCTCTTCGAGTTCATGTAGCTGGAGCTGTTGTGTAGGCCAACTGAGGGGCGAGGCGGCGGCTTGGTCCTCTTCGAGTTCATGTAGTTGGAGGTGTTGTAGGCCAACCGAGGGGCGAGGCGGCGGCTTGGTCCGCGTGCAGCACGGGAGGTGTTGGGTCTAGCAACTCCTATTTTCCACAACCAGGTTGGCGTATACCCCTTACCAATGACTTAGTTTACTTCATGATTCGTGTAGGCCAACCCACTCTCACCCATTTTTTTTTTTAAAAAAAACACCCTGATGCATATATTAGTCCTACTAAAAACACTTATGCACGAATCTTAAAAGTAAAAGAAACGCAGGGAGATAAAGGGTGGACGCACACCTGGTTGTGAGGGTGGGCGTTGTGGGGGTGGGGGCATGGCGAAGAAGGACTGGTCCGAGTACCGGATGAGGCAGCTGTCGTAGTTGACGCTCGCCGACCGACTGTACGGGCACGCGGCGCTCACCCAGGCCGGCGCCCCGTTCAGGCACCTCACGCACTCTTCCCAGATAGGGTCCCCGTAGCACATGAGGAGGCCGAATACCTCGTCGCGCCCACTTCCGCTACTCGTGAAGAAGCCGCCGTTACTGATGGCGCCCTGGTGGAGTTGCTCGACGAGGGTGTAGACGTTGACCTGGTACGTGCTACCGGCGGTGAAGTTGTCTTGAGAGCAGAATGGATTCGAATATGGCGTGTAGACGTCGCCCGCCGCTCCGGCGAGCCAGGCGGTGGTTGCTGCGGCAAAGAGCAGGACTGCAGGGATAAGGCGCCCCCACAAAGCCATGTAGCTATGTTGTGTGTTTTCATCACAAAGCGAGGGGAGTGGTGGAGGGGAAATGATCGTGCTTTTAATTTGGTCCAGGGCAACGGTCACCCTAATAACCTATATACATAAAATCATTGTAGCAAGAAACCAGCTGCGTCTTGTCCTTATCACCCAGAGGTCGCTGTTTGCTTGCACAGTTGCACGTCAGTCCATACGTCATCAATTGGTTTTACAATGGCTATTTTTTTTTATCTTTTCATCAAGGGTGGTAGACTTGGTCAACCCCTTCTACAAATACTGTGTGATGCACTATAGCTTACAGACAACTTTTTAGAAATCAGCAGTTTTCAGAGGCAATTCACTTAATAAAACCGTCTCTTGGAAAAAGCTATACTTTTTTTTTGCGAGGAAGCTATATCCTATTTTCAAAAGCCATGCATGGACATGCCGCTGTGTTTTCATCACAAGCTAGGGGGCAATGGTGGAGGGAAATGATCGTGTGCTTTTAATTTGGTCCAGCACTCGACAACCCTAATAACCTATATATAATATATAAAATAAAATGGTAGCAAGAGGCCAGGAGAGCCCGGAGGATGCTACAATGCGCGCTGTGTTACCGTCTCTTGTCTTTATCACCCAGGATCTGTTTTCTTGCGCGTCAGAATTCATATCTGACGTCGTCATCTTAGGTAAGGCAGTTTTTGGTTGCTTCCACAAAGTACATTTCTTATTAGATTTATCTCAAGATGTGTTTGGTTCCGAGGACGATGCGAAATGGGATAGGATATGTTTCAGGTTCTGTAGTCTTTGGTTGAGGGGCAGAGACATTGTACTAGGGGAATATTCTTCATATATGCGGGGCTTCTCTGTCCCTGCAGAGGAGACGCACAAGCTCATCCTCAGTTGACTAGAAAAACACAAGAATTAAGACAAATGGTTTTACTATTTGATATAAAATTTGCCAACTTTACTTAGTTGCTGACATTTTAGATACTGAAAAATGTGAGTTTCTAATTTCTTTGCAATTTAATTTAATCATGGTTTGTTGCACAAGCTCATCCTTGGTTCCGTCTATTGTTCCAGTTGTTCTTTATTATGTAGTAATATGTTCATGGTGTTTCATTTATTTCATCCCTATGTTTGTCTATTTGTTGTCGTATGTTCATAGTTTTCCTTTATTGTTGCATCTGTTGTTCCTCTGTTGCATGCTCGTTGGAGGTCCCAGAGCAAAAGCCCCCACACGACGGAGATGCTGAACCAGGAGGCACGTGGGTGTGTGGGAGCTGGGGTGCAGTGGCATGCGGGTGAACTACACTGTTACACGGGCGCGCGGGGACGCTCCTAGAGGGACGTGACCCAGAGCGGCGGTGTGTGTCACGCGGGGCTGGAGTGCAAGGGCATGTGGTATGGGTACCACTAGCAATGCCCTATGTACAAATGATACATGAGGTTCCTAAACACCCATGGTCCGAAGAACAAAGAGGAGAAAACATGTATCTATCTATTAGTTTAATTTGACCGTTCACCAAACTTTAGTGCCCCAAGCCTTTGCACTATGTCCTCTTTGTGCACATTTTGGAAGATTCCACTACTACACAAAAGATTTTGCATGGTGTTTAGCAAATCTTAATTGTGGTTGTTTTTTGTGCAAACCGCCATGGTTAATACCTTGATTAACCGTGAAGGTTATAAAACCACTATGCAAAATTGATTAACTGTGGTGGTTTTTTAAAATAAAAACCTGCAACGGTGGCAGTCCAGTTATAAAGCCTACCATGGTTAATGTGAACGAGCCCACTAGGAAGCACAATCATCCCAATACCATGCCTACAGTAATAAGTTGTGACTTAGGGTTTCAGCTTCCACTCACTCCACCCCCTCCGCCCGCTCTTGCCCCGCAGTTTTCCTCCTAGCGCACGAGACTCAGCCGCAAGCGCCCCCTCCTTCCGTGCGAGACTCAGCCACGAGCGTCGAACTTAGCTGCAAGTGCCTCCTTTTCCGAGATCCACCTCCCCTCACGCCCAGCTCCTCAGTGTTGTGCTTTCTACCCACTTCCTCAAGCTAATTCTTGTGGTGCAGCGCAGCTGCGGCGGTGTCCCTCCCATCTCCAACCGGCGATGCATGGTGCCATATGGGGCAGCGTCGGTCACATTTGGGGAAGAGTGGCTCCATCGCTTGGATCTATGGAAAGAAGTCGTGGGTCCAGCTGGTGGCGGTGCTTAGAGGCCATGGCCTAGATCCGGCGGCGTCAACGAGCACCAGTGACAGCGGTGTGGGCGGCCTATAGATCCAAGCCCATTAGGGTTAGGAATAGATTTTTCTCTATTTGTTTTTTTTTCTTGATTAATCGTGGTGGGTTTTAGTGGGTCAAAAAACTAACACACTGAATCCATCGATTAACCATGACCTTAGTTTGGTGGCGGTTACAAAAGCCGCCAAGGTAAATCGAGAAAAACATCCACGGTTAATCTTTTCAGTTTTAGTGTTGTTCTTCTATTCCTCTCCTTGTACAAATTCCACATAATGTAAATCATCATGCCATTTTTTTTGAAAGGTGAGAGCTTAATTATAGAGGGTCAACATGATTACAAGCGATGGCTAAAATCTCCGACACACAGGTCGGGATGTCATTAGCAACAAAAACATTAGAAAACTCTATCCTACCAAACTGACATAGCTCATGAGCTATAGCATTTGCACTCCGGTGGCATTTGGATATTCTAACTTCCTGGAATTTCTTGAGGAATTCCTTCGCTTCTTCAAAGACATGGCACAAAACAGAGCGGTTTTTCCACGGGTCCTATAGATCACGAACTGTGGCGAGGCAATCTCATTCCAACCACAAACGCCCTTTCTAGTAGGAAAGGGTGTGTTTTAAACCTGTCCAAGCAGCTAAACATTATGCTTCTTCTGTTGATTTGCATCGTTGATCGCTTGACCATCCAAAAAACAAAACCTCACCAATATGGTTCCTAGAAATGAAGCCAAAGCCGGCGTGACCAGAGCGTGGGTCAAAACCTGTATCCACATTTAGTTTTATCCATTCATGGGGAGGAGGTGACCATGGAACTTTGTCTTTCTTATTATATTCAGATGCGAAGATGGCCTCTTCAAAAACTGGCTTGCCGGTATCTTTACCCTTTCCTAAAGAAGATAAGTTGTTGTTGGGTTTCAAAGGGTGAGATAATTTTGGAGGAATTCAATTGAGGCAGATATTAAACAATCCCCTTCCCAAAGATGATGTCATTTCTCAGGTGCCAGATTCTCCAAAACAGGAGCATCAAATTTACTCTTTCCTCTTTGTTGACAGTGTTTAGCAAGACCAACATCCATTCAGGTCCAGTATAATTAAAGAGAGACTCATCAGGGAGGTCCCAAACTTGACAGAGAGCATGTCTTAGAGTATTAGCTTTTGTGCATCGGACCATTGCGTGCTATTCACTTTCCGGAGCAGGTAGCGTCTGGGATTAGGTGACGTTTCAGCCTATTAGTTTGCACTGCCAGGCCATTGAGGGCCAATTTCCATGAGAAAACTTTTTTTTTGGTGGCATCGGGGCAGTCCAGATCGCCTCAAAGTTTCTCCTATCCGCAGATGAGCTTGTGCTGCAGTCATTGGTTTTTAAGTCCACAGCAAGTTTGTACGCATTCCTAACAGAGAATAATCCATTTTTCTCAAAGTGCCAAGCGAGGGTATCTGTTCCCTCTGTTTCAGGTATTCTGATGCTGAGTACTTCTTCAACTTCATGCTGGAAGAAAATATTCTTTATGAGTGGTTCATTCCAGCGTCTAGAATTTTTTAGGATCAAGTCTGCGGATCCTATTGGCTTTTGCTGGTCTTGAGATTTTCAAAGAGTTTGATCGAGGTATCCAATTATGAATTATCCCTCCAAATTTGGATGTTTTCACCATTATTTACTCTCCAAATTGTTCCTTTTTTCAACAATTCAAGCCCATCTTCAATGCCTTTCCATGTTGGCGAGGAGTTTACTGGAAAGCTGGTGTCTAGCAGATTTCCTTGAGGGTAATATTTGGCCTTTAGCAGTCTTGCACAGAGGCTATCAGGGAACTGGAGAAGACACCATGCTTGCCTAGCTAGCGGGGCTTGATTGAAAAGGGCCAGGTCCCGAAAGCCAATGCCACCTCTTAGCTTTGGTTTGGTAATCTTGTCCCAGGCAAGCCAGTGAACCTTCCTTCTTTCATGTTCATCTCCCCACCAGAAATTCCTTATCATTTGTTCGAGATCATCGCATAGACCTGCAAAGAATTTAAAGACATTTACACTCTTCCTTTTGAATCTTGCTTGTCGCATGCTCCTACCATTCGGCAATTAAGACAGGTCCTGTTGTTGCCATTGCACCGCAAAGCTTTCCCAAGCTAGCACTTATGCTATATAACTTTTGTGAAGGGGCAAAGCAAGGAGGGATATGGAGCCCTATTTCTAGAGGACCATGACACAAGACACGATGTGCTTGGTGTGGCCAACCCTACTTTTGTAGATTGTCTGCCATTAGGATTTTATCTTGCATGAGGATCCTAACGTGAATCTAGCACTTGTTGATCTTGCCTTCCAAATGATGTCATGTTGGAACTACCAATGTACGCTGAGTTAGTGTAGTAGGTATCGTCAGCCGTCCATTTCCAAACAATTGTGCCATGCACATCGGCAGCTAAACATTATCTAATATAATGCATAGGCTAATGTGTTACTATGGTGATACGCACTCGTGCTCTAATCCAAATGCCATTGTGTAATAATTCCTGATGAACTGCCCTGTTTTCCTATGCACCAGCTAGCTTGAATAGTTGTGGCGCTAGATACCTTTGTGCCTCGCCCTCTAGCTAGTTGTGGTGCCAAAGACATGCTTTGTCGCGATTGACAATTGTGGCTGCGGTGGGAGTTCAAACCGGCCACTCCCCACAGCGTTCCGCCCTTGCTCGAACTATATACACGGACAATGGGCGGCACAGCCCGGTAGTCTATGGGCCGACAAGGCACGCGGGCCTTGCGGGCCATGCCTTCGAGGCACACGCCTGGCCTTCAGCCTAGGCACGGCACTATGGGCCATTTTCCATGCCGTGCCGACCCGTAAAGACCGGCCAATGTAGCAGGCCGTGCCAGCCCATGGCCCAATGCCTGCAAGTAGGGATGAAAACGGATCGGATACAAAAGGATATCATTGATACTATATTTGTTTTCATATTTCTGCTCGAATTTGGATTCAAACACGAATAATTATCAGATACAAATATGAATACATATTGTCTCGGTTACGGTTATAGGTACGAATAATGAGTATCGAATACGGTGTGAATCGGATTCAGAAAAAGTCGAATACAAATATCTTCCCGCATATTGAGTAAAAGCAACCTATATATCAAACAGTGCCTAAACCATTAAACCACTCTATGAGTCTATAATCCATCTAAATTTTAAACAAATAATAATGGGTTGATGAAATTAGTTTGGGCACAACATAGAATTACTAAGCCAGGCCTTCTCCTTCTTATGTGTTGCACCTCTTTCACTACTCCACTTACGTTTTGGCCCTGCGTGCCCAATGCTGCCACACACACAAACGCAATCGCCACCCAAAGTGGAGTGTGCAAGAAGGTAGCTATAAAATGTAGGGCGGCACAACACCATGGCACTTCAGCTGCCCATGGCCTAGACTGCTATAAATGAATAATATTTGGGCGGATATACGTTGATGTTTGTTAAGGCTAAAAGAATATGAAGGATTCTGCAAGCGCATATAACACCATCATAGATTTTCCTAGGTGAGTATTCTAGAGTATCGTATCCACGGGGAAGCTAATGGTAAAGAATTCTAATAACTCACAATCATGTATCTGCTAACTTAGTAAACCAACTAGACTAAAGAGGGGTAAGTGATAAATGATAAATAAATAATATTATAGATAACAAAGCATAAAATAATATCATACCTAAAAAGAATAATATTATAAAAGAGTAACTAAGTTAAGCTAAAAAACGAGTAACTAAGTTAATCAAGAGGCCAACGGGAGATATCAAGGTTCCTAAATACTTCTCTATTACTTTGGTTCTAAGATAACTTAAGTATGGATAGATATAGCAATCATACACAAGCACTTTGGAGCAACAGTACCTTTCCAACTCTCGTGAAAGACTGGGAAGAAATAGTTAGGGGAAGGCTGCCAAAAGCTCTACGAACATCAATCCTGACGTGGTGGATTACAAAGGCCTAACAGAGTTGTCACCCCTAGGGCTACCACAACTAACCGAAGGGTTGAGCGCAACCTCGGGTAACCTATAGTCTAAACACCAAGTCTACACTATAGATTACTACTCTAGCTACCATGAATAACTAGAGCACTCAATACGAGCAAAGATCCTATGCAAATGAATAAATACTATACTAAACATATATATTGAAAGCATAAAAGTAAATAGAGAAGATAAATATATTAAAGCGTAAGTCTTGTAGAGAAGAAACAAAGACATACCATACTCAAGACTCTTCTAGAACTAAAGCACAACTCCACTTTCCCTTACTCTTGATTAGATCTAATCTACTTCTAATCTTCATGTCTAGTCTACTTCTAATCTAATTCTAATTCTCTAATCCCTGAGAGAGAGGTAATCCTTACATTGAGACTCCTCTACAACTAAGAGCTAATGAATTAGAGTTTCAGGCGGAGCCCTACCCTTGCTTATATAGGCCGGTGGGATGAATCTCAGCCCTTGGATCAAACTGACTTGATTGGGCGGGGCTTAGATTGGATCTCAAGGCCGATGGTGGGAAGCTTCTAGAAGCAGGACACATGGGTCCATAGGAAGGTGCCACCCGGCCCCACTTATGGTGTCGTCCGCCCACATCCCGACATGTGGGGCCCGGCCTTCGCGAGCTATCTTTTCTTGTATTTTATACCCCTAGAATTTATACTAATCGCCCCGGTTTGGTCCTTTTCTTCAGTTTCTCTATTTCCTCTCCTTTCTCTCGTATTTTGCTATTTTCCGAGTTCACCGCAAATCTGAGTGTGCAACAAACTCGTGGAAATCATTCGTATAAACCCTATCTTTTATTGTTCTTGTTCTCATATGATCTATCATTTATGCTAAAAGTTGACGTTAACTACCGTCAACAATATATCCATTTTTTTACCCAGATTATCCGTATCCGCGGATACCGACGATATTACATTTGTATTTGATATTCGTGTAAACTATCCGTTGAAGTATCCGTATCCGGGAAAAAATTAGATATCCACAAAATTATCCATTTAAGTTATCATATTTGTTCGGTCGAATGGACGGTCGGATAAATATCCATACCATTTTCATCCCTACCCGCAAGAGAGGGAAGGTGAGAACGGAGGGGGCGCAACGCGACGATTGCCTTTGCGTAGCCGCCACAGGACCACCACCAATTACGGGGTAGGGTGGCGATCCGTGTCGGGCTAGGATGGTCGGGCGACGCTACTCGCTCAGAGCTGCCGTCGCGGTCGTTGGCGCCTAAGGAGATGGGGGGGGGGGGCGTCCATGTGGCATCGAAGATCGGGGATCGGTATGGGGGCACTAACATCCCGCTCGCGTGATGATTGTGTAGAGGGAGAGTCGAGAGAGGGTCTTTGCATCGCACGTGGCATGGCTGCGCAAAGGGAGCTACGCCGTCGTCGCTTGAATGGGGAGAAGAGGGAGAAAAGTTCGGGTTTAAGAGTGTGGAAATGTTGTGTATATATATATATGTAATATGGTGGTGGACTAGGCCAAATATGTGTAGGGATGTCAATCTGACGGGCCAGCACTGGGCCTTTTGCCATTTTATGGGCCATGTTGTGCTGGCCCACGGACCAGGGCGTGGCCCAATTGCACGACTTGCTCCTCCAGGTTGTGCCCGACCCTAGCCCCGCCGGACCATGTGTTGCTTGGACCGGGCCAAAAACACGAGCCTCATGCCAGGCCAACGGTCCTAGGCTTTATGCCTAGATATACTCGGAACCAAACCTCCGCCTCCGACATTGGTCGCACACGAACCACACTGCCATCTGTTGACACTGCTTAACGACATCACTAATATAGCTCTCTAGCCCTTCAAATACTATGGTGCCTCTCATACTTGGACGAAGCTAGGTGACAAAACTATAAAGCAATGACCCCAAACAGTGTTGGTATTATAACAATCATAAAGCCACTTATTCACTAGTCAAAGAATAACCTATACTTCTAGTCAAGCGGTCGTCAATCCACTTATGCAACTAGAAAGTATAACATGGCATAAAATGATATGACTAGGCAGGGATATAGAATAGGATAAAGAATATAGAAAGACTCGCAAGCGGACGTAATAATCTATACCATTGTAGCATTTTAAAGGTGAAGGGATGTCGTACCACTAGGAAGACAGTTAAACTACTTAATGCTAATACTAATAAAGTCATTATATATGGAATGTCTATAACCAATAATGATAAAGCTTCTACTCAACAACAGGGTTAATGTCACATAAAATAATAATAAATATGATAAAGATATATATGATAAATGCTCAATAAGATAAATGATAAATAAAGGGATCAAGCCATCATGAAATGATAAAGATTCAACGTAATATTCTAGTCTAAGGACTCACATGGGGCAATATAAGGAAAACTTATGTGTAACTATCATCACATGTTATTGCTAAACTCTAATTAGTGCAAACATCTAGTTATCATGGTTACTATTTATTACTTCATAACAAACTTAAGGATCATCAACTAGGAAGGATTCAATAATGAGATCTTCACCTTCTTCGCGACACACGATCTACCGTTAACTATAGGGAGAGGGAGGACTATAGAAGACTCAATAGAGTTGTCACCTCTACGAACTACCCAAACCTCGTCACATAGGGGACATTTGCGGATATAACATATATAAGCACCACGCTTACATAAGTTATAACACCTATCTTGCACGTTACAAGACGAGGGCTATACAATCCAAAGCATGCAATCCATAGTAAATAAATAACTCTACTAGACATATTAAAGCAAACAATAAGCAAAGCAAGTGATAATATAATAAAGATAAAGAACAATATCATAGATGATCAATGAGTAATGAATATACTAAAGATATAAATATATCAAAGAGTATAACAATGTACCTATGAACACCTTGACAGAATCTGAAGCTCAAGCCTTCTAATGCTTGGAACTCCTTCTAATCTATTGCTAGTAGCTAATCTCTCTAGAACTAGAACTATTCTGAGGAACTAGGGTTTATGGCTCTGGACTTGATCTCTGGAACTCAGGTTTTTGATCTTCAGTACTGAATTAGGGTTTCAGGGGGTAGCCCCGCCCTTTTTATAGTCCCATAGGATGAATCTCAGCCCTTGGATCAAACCGACTTGATTGGACGGACTAGATCAACTCCATAGGTCGGTTGTAAGAAGGTTCTCGAAGCGGGGACACGTGGCTCCACCCACGGGTGCCCCCCGCCCCCGTGCCGTCCAGCCCCACCTGGAAGGGTGTAGGCCCAGGCTTTGCCGAGGTGTCTTCTCTTCTCATATAGACCCCCTCGGAATTTACTCCAATCGCCCAGATTTGGTCCTTTTCTTCGGTGTCTTGAATTCTCCTCTTTTCTCGATTTTCTGGGGTTTTCCGAGTTCACCCAAAAAACTGAGTGTATACAAAACTTGTGGAAATTATTAGTATAAACCCTATATTTTATTTGTTTTTGTCCTCAAGTCCTCAAATGTTCTATTATTTCATAGTAAAAAGTTGACAATAACTACCGTCAACACCATCAAAGTGGGAAACAAATCAGCGAACAAATGCTAGTGTATGTGGTTGGACCAAACAAATCCATATGCATCAACTCAAATGGCTTGCATGTGCTCATGGAGTTCTTCTTAGGATGAGTGTTGCCCACTTGCTTGCCCGGCTTGACATGCACCACATAGCTTGTCCTTTTCAAATTCAACTCCATCCAAGCCTCTCACTAGGTTGTGCTTCACAAACTTGTTCAATTGCTTCATGCCAACATGTCCTAGCCTTCTATGCCATAGCCAACCCATGCTTGATTTGGAGAGCAAGCATGTACTCAATTTTGCTTCACTTGTGCCAAAGTCAACTAGATAGAGATTGTCATGCCTAAAAGCCTTTGAACATCAACTTTAAGTCTTTCATGCTAACAACCTCAATGTCATCAACCCCAAATATGCACTTGAAACCAAGATCACAAAGTTGTGCTACCGAGAGCAAGTTGAAGTTCACCTTGTCAACATGTGCCACATTGGATATACTCAAATCACTTGTGATCTCAATCTTGCCATGACCCTTGATCTTGCCTCTACCATTATCACCAAATGTGATACTACCACCACTTGAACTTGTGTCAAAAAGAGTTGAACATTCTAGCATCACCGGTCATGTGTTGAGTGCACCCACTATCAAGAATCCAATGCCTTCCACCGGACTTATAATCCACCTACAAATCAAATCAATGAGATTTAGGTACCCATCCTTGCTTGGGTCCTTGGAGGTTAGTCACCAAAGCCTTTGGCACCCAAATGGACTTCTTCTTTAGTCCCACAATTGGTGTACCAATGAACTTTGCCTTCACACCATTCTCCCTCTTGGTAAGCAAATAGCAAGAATCAAAACAAATTGAATGCACTTTGTTTGCTTTCTTGTTGGTGTTCATTTTAGTACATTTTTGCTCTTGATGCCCAACTTGCTTGCATCTTTGGCTATAAGAACCATTGCTCTTCACAAAGCTAGGCTTTGGAGTCACAAAAGCCTTCTTGCCTTTTTTGGGAATGTATCCTAGACCTTCCTTGTTAAGGGAAAATCTTTGGCTACCCAAGCATTTTAGCAACTTGGCATCCCCACCATATGCCTTACCCAAGGCGTGGGTGAGCTCATCCACCTCTCTCTTGAGAGTCTCATTCTCAACTAATAATGATGAATCTAAAACCTTTTCATCACTACTAGTGGAGGTAGAGTGGGTTGGTGTGGATGTGGAGGTCATGTTTGGTTCTTCAACATCAACCACGAATGGTTCATCTATAATGTCACATGTTGAACCAACATTCCTCTTGGATACCAAGACAACCTTGTCACTCTTAGCTACTAGCAAGGAATGAGCTTTTTCAAGCTTTGTATGAGCAAGTTGAAGCTCCTCATAGTCTTCCTTTAGACACTCATAAGAGGCTTCTTGCTCCCTAAGGCTCTTTTCAAAAGAGGTAACTCTCTTTTCCAAGGCCATACATTCCTTTGCCTTAGCTATGAGAACAATGTTAGCTTGCTCCATTGCCTCAAACATCTCATCTTTAGTGGGTTCATTTGATTCATCATATTCTTCCTCACTATCATATTTTACTTCATTAGAGGATGGTTCATCATATACCTTAGTGGCCTTAGCCATGAAGCATGAACCGGAGGATGAGTCAAATAGAGAAGGCTTGTCTTGATCAACTAGAGCCATCATAGCCTTGCCCTCTTCTTCCTCTTCGGACTCATCACTATCCCATGTCACAACAAATGCACCATCTTTGCCTTGCTTGAAGGTGGCCTTGTTCTTTCCCCTTCTACGGTCCTTGTTGTTCTTCTTGTCCTTCCTATGAGGACATTCCTCAAAGAGATGATCGGGACTATCACACTTCCAACATAGCCTATTGTCTTCATTGCCCTTGGAAGTGTCCTTCTTCTTGTAGTTCCCAAATCTCCTCTTGTACTTGAGCATAGTGTCAAATTTCTTGACAACCAAGGCAAGTGCTTCATCAACCTCTTCTAGGCCGGATACATCACATTCTTCTTCTTGTGCCTTTGCCTTGCCCTTGTTTGAGGTAGTGGATGCCTTGACTGCAACGGCCTTCTTCTCCTCAACCTTCTTGTCTTCCTTCTTCTCCTTGGCATCAACATCATGATCATACTTGTCAAATGTCAACACCTCTCCAAGTAGATCATTTGGCTTCTTTGAATCAAGCCCATCTCTTTGTAGCATGAGGATCAACATCTTGAACCTTGAAGGTAGGCTAATCAAGAATTTGTGACAAAAGTCTTGATCTTGTGTCTTGTAGCCCAATGTCTTGAGATCATTGACAATCACTTGTAGACGATGAAACATCTCAAGAATTGTTTCACCATCCTTCATCTTGAAGGTCTCGAACTCACTCTTGAGTCCATATAGCTTGGCACTCTTGACAACCTTGGTGCCCTCATACGTCTCACTCAATCTTGTCCGTACTTCACTTGCACGGTCCAAGTCCTTGATGCCCTCAAATATCTTTGCATCAATGGCATTGTATATGGTGTTGAGTGCCATTCGATTGCAAGTCCGGTTGGCTCTATCCTCATCGGTGAGCTTGGTGGGATCAAGGATGACATAGTCATTCTCCGTCACCTCCAATACTCTCTCATGTATGGAACCGAGGTACATGGTCATCTTCCTTTTCCAATGATCAAAAGAACTCTCACCATCAAAGTGAGGTGGCTTTCCCCCAACATGGTTGAACACTATAGTAGCCATATCTTGCACCGAAGGGTGTTACTCCTTGCTTACACGGTGACCACGGCTCCGATACCACTTGAAAGGTCCTAAATGGCTAGAGGGGTGTGAATAGCCTAATAAAATTTCTACAAAATCACTAGAGCAACTTGTTAGTAAATAACAAAGCGTAAATGCGTTTGCTCTAGCTCTACTTGTCGGCAAGCCTCCTATTGACAATTCTAGTTGCTATAATCTCTAATTCACACACAAGGGCTCAGTCATTACTTTACCACTAGGTGAACAACCTAATTACTCTAGCAACTAAGCAAGTCTACTCAAACTACACTAACACAAGATATATGAAAGTAATGCAAGAGTGTAGAGGTGATATACCACAATGTCGAGGCTAGTCAATCCAATCACCAAGGATGACACAATATGATAACCAAATTGAAGCCAATCACCGAGAGACAAATGGAGACACAAGATTTAACCTGAAGTTCACTTGAGCACCCTCAAGCTAATCTCCGTTGTGCCGACCTTCTCACGTGTGGGGTCGAGGTGGAGCAAATGAGAGGTACCCAAGACACGAGCAATGAATTACTCACACTTTGTCTTCCCGACGAGGAGTGTGTGACCCTCTCACAAATCACCGGAGGTGGCCAAGAACAATCACCAACTCTTGCCAACGCCTCCACCAATCACCAAGCCGGCTAGGAGTGGTGCTCTCCAAGAGCAACAAGAAAACCACCGGCTCACAACGATCCTCAAGCGCCACTAGATGCAAAGATCAAAGCAAAGTGCACTTGAATCACCTCAACTCACTAGAATGATGCTCTCAAGCAAAGGGAGTGAGGAGGAGGATGTGTGCTCAGCTCTAGAGGGTGTTAGAATGATTTCAAATGGCCAAGAGAGCTCCCATGGCCGGCCAAAGTTGTATTTATAGCCAACCCCTCGAAATAGAGCCGTTACTTTCGAATCCGTCGAAAAACATTACAGCGCGGACGCGCCAGCGCGAAAGCGACGCCGCGCCGGGCGCCGTGCCAACCGGCACCGGGCACCGCTACGACACAACGTCGCCGGACGCGCCCGGCGCAACGCCATACGCGTCGGCGCTGCGTCCCGGTGACCCCTCCGTGACATGCTCTTCGGACTGCGTCCGTAGCGCGCGCGACGCGCCCAGCGAAGGCGTCAGCGCCGTTCAAACGCAACTTGTCGAGAACCTCGCCGTGTCGCCGGACGCCGGGACTCATCGAGCCCGCGTCGGCGTGAGGCGCCGGACGCGTCGGCGCCCGGCCAGCCCTCAACACGCTGCGGCCGGACGCTTGCAGCGCCACGCCAAGCCGCGTTAGGCGCAGGTCACTTTGCGCCGAGGTTGCTGATTTTCGTCGTTTTGATTTTGTTCCAACTTCCGTCACTTGTCTTATGTTACCAACACGTCGAAGAACACCCCGACACCATGTGTTAGCATTTTCAAAACATTTTTCACCGAGACGGAGTTAGCTCTCTAGGTTAGAATGCATGCGAATGATTTTGAACCTAGAGGCACATGAGGATCGATATGTACGATAGTTTTCCCCTCTTTATAGTACGGCTTATCGATCCTATAATCACTCACACCCTCTATGGTGTCTTGAGTGTAAAATCAAAATGGCCCTATGAATATACCTTTGCCTTGAGCCCATTTTGATCCTCGATTCACTCCAAGTCATGCACTTGATCATCATTTGAACCATCTCGATCCATCCACCATGACCATCATGCACAACCTTGGCTTGACCAATCTCTAACTAATACAAACACTTAGCATAGAGAGATTAGTCCTAAGGATGTCACTAATTAGCCAAAACCAATCTAGAGATCTTCATCATCTCTTGCTTACTCTTATGATAAATGTGTGAGTTTCATGTACAAACCTTGTGATGAGAAGTTTAGCCTATTATTAAGCAATTTGGTGAGGGTCTTGACCGAGGTGTGAAGCAGATAAATTGGCCCAAACTCTAAATCTCTTGAGGAGACATCAATCTTTGGGATAAGGGTGATATATATAGGAGTCATGGATACTTCTCAAGCAAGTGTTGTTCATGAAAGAACTTAGTAGACAAAACTGGGAGATACTTCTATGCCTAATTGAAGCATTGGCATGAAAGAACTCGGAATTTTCATCCCCAAGTTTTAACCATTTAATGGTTCCCTCTCTGTTTCTAGTATCATGTTTGCTAGTGAAGCAGCCCGGATAGCTTCTCACGGATGAAAGTTCTGAATTTCCATTCTTGGATTGATAAGTGTCTCCATTCCTCGATACAATCAAGGAAGCTAGTTATAACTAGCTTTATATCCGATATGGTCTGCTTTAGGTTTGAGAGTTGACACTTGTGATGGAGGCTCTCATGGTCTTGAAATTGTCCTGTTGTTGGTGTTTCGTAGGGAAAGCGTAAGAATCCATAAGCGTCACGAAAATACAACCGTAGCCTTAACCCGGAAGTATTCTGGGTATCGTATTTTCATCACAGAATGGTGGTATTTTCTCCTAACTAGTTCACCCAAGGACAACCCAAGGGTAGAGATGGATTCCTATAACTTTAGGGTATTCTCGGATTGTTAAACTCTATCGCCACTTGCTTACTCGGCACCGGCCAACGCACCAACTAGGCAGCTTTCGGCAATTAGCTTTACGCCACACCCAAACATGGGGGAGTACAAGGGACGGACAGGGCTGTCACCACCTGCCCCCTACCCCTCAACCGTGGACTACATGGCAAAAGATAGGCAACAAACTAGTCTAGACACCACGTCTACACAAGAAGTTACGACTCTAGCAGTAGTTAGGACCCTTCGCCAGAGTTCCTCTAGTAGAGCACCACCCAAAGGATGGACTATTGAACCATAAACAAGCTTAGATAAAGCTTAAGTAAATAAAGAATGATAAATATTATAAGAACCGTTAATGCTTACTTAGCCAAGATCCTGTGAAGGAGCCAAGCACGAATCCAATGAGGTACAAGTCCGAGGAGACACCGACAAGTCCGGCACTTCCCCACTCTCGCCACTCACATCTCTCCTCTACCAAGCTCTTCTAGCTAGCCAGGGCCCTAAGCCCATTAGAGTGTTGCTCAAGAGTGGAGAGAGGAGCTCTTTAGAGGAGAGGAGCTCTTGAATCCATGGAATGGTGTCTTGAGAGAGGGGTGAGGCAATCTACTTATAGGAGAGGGACGGGGTATGTGTCAAATTCCAACCTCATTACTCCCTAAACCGACCTCCAACGTCGGTTCTACGGTACAATGAACCTGGCCACGCACTTAACCGCCTTTGACACGTCGGCATGGGCCACTGGACGGTTGGGCCGATTTGGCCTCGGCGTTGGCGTGGGCACACCAGGATGTGGGCCAAACAGGATGTAATTTTGCGGGAGCGTGGCCTCTCGAGCAAGCTTTCCAACGAGTCTGGATCACCTCAATCCGCGTTCGTATGAGAAAGGTTATGCCCAAAATACTAGACTGCACTTGTGTAGCTCGGTATGGTTTTGGGTTGAATTTGGACCTCCACTTCTTGGGCTTGAGTTTGGACATTAATATCCATGTTTCTTAGGACTTTCTCCTCTCCTCTCCATGTCTTGCATTGGGCCATTTTTACTATGTGATTTATTTTATATTTTCCTTTACTTTTGTCCCACTTTAGATATGTTTTTTACGGTTAATCTGCAAAACAAGAGAAGTACCAAAGCTTGTGGAAATGTAGCTCAAAGCCCTATTTCTATTTTGTTTTGGTATTTTTTATGTTGATGTTGACGGTGTTTTATATGTAGTTGCTTACCGCCAACACCTGCTCCATGCAATAATTCTCAAACCTAAAAATTTTGCTCTTTTAGATGTTGGTTTTGATCTCAATTACACAGGGCTAGTGATCAGAGGTTTTATTCTTTAAAAAAATGACTTTATAAAAAATAAAGGTCATCGGAAATATCTGGGATACACACGTGCGCGCCGGCAGGACGACAACACTGCTTCTATGTGAACTTCACTGTAAAGGCATCTCACGCTACTATGCTAATCCTGGTTGAGAAATCGTATTAAAACGATGGTAACGGGAGCCGGCATGACAATTGGTTGCAGCCAAATGCAGGCCGGCACTGTTGATGGATTATCCAATCACATTTGACATGGTCCAAACCCACAATTTATTTACATATTGTACCACATATCTGTTAGACTGCTATAGTACTACTGTAGTTTAGAGCCAAGACATCCATTCAGAGCAGAAGAGTATTTTTATTAGCTTACAAACATTTGAAGCCACTCTTGTGAAACTTCCAAACGGATGGATCCAAACCTCTGTAATTGCAAGAAGCTGGCACTTGTTCCTTGACTGCTGACTCTGGATTTATAGCCGCTTCAACACAATGTTTCTGCTGTATACAGATATGTGATAAGGAGCAGAAAGCAACGGTGTCGGCTCCCCGGCGGGCCATGGCTTCCTGCCTTCTCCTCCTCACCGCCTTGGCCATCATGTTCGCCGCGGCCGCTGGGCAGGACAACAAGATCATGAATCCGTTTAATCCGTCCTGCTCGACGACGGACAACTACACCGACGGCAGCCAGTACAAGAAGAACCTGGACCAGTTGCTGGCCGCGCTCCCCGCGGCGGCCGGCGACAACGGCTGGTTCTACAAGGGCAGCGTCGGGACGGGGGCCGACGAGGTGTCCGGCCTCATCATGTGCTTCGCGGACCGCAACGCCACGCAGTGCCTCGACTGCCTGACCCGGGCGCCGGCGGGGATCACGACGGTGTGCCCGGGCAGCAGGAACGTGAGCGCCGCGTACGACGCGTGCGTGCTCCGGTACATGGCCGTGCCGATCCCCGCCGTCGCGGACCTCAACGACGTGTTCCAGGTGAACACGTCCATCACCGGCGGCAGGCTTGGGACTGTGAACCCAGACGGGTTACGGGCCGCCTGGGTGCCGCTGGTGAGCAAGCTCACGGGCGGCGTCGCGTCGTCGCCGCTGCGGATCTTCAACAGCAGCACGCCCTACTCGGGCAAGGGCGCGCAGGAGGTGTACGGGCTGGCACAGTGCAGCAGGGACCTCAATGCCAGCGAGTGCGTGAGCTGCATCTCGAGCTTCGCCAACTTGCTGGTGCAGCGGTTTGACAACAACACCGGAGGCGCCATCAAGGGGTACAGCTGCTACCTGCGCTACCTACTCCGCCCGCTAGACGTCACCCTGCCGCCGGCATCGGCATCTGAACCGCCCCGGCCTTCGCCGCCACTGCCAGTTTCTCCAGGTAAGCATCTCCTTCCTCTATCGATTGATGCAGTGTGTGCAATATAATGCAAGTATATATGCAACAAAGTTGACGCGGTCGTTTGCACCACCACAGTTGATTCAAACTCAAAGACAGGGATGGTGATCGGCGTGTCCGCCGCCGGTTCCGTCTCGACCTTGGTCGTTGTTCTGGGATTCACCTTATGGCGACGGAGGAAACAAGCTAAGATCCTTGAGGAAGCGAGGGTGAATGAGGTTGAAGAAGGGTTCTTCCATGAGAAGCCGGAGATGGAAGACGAGTTTGAGAAAGGGACCGGGCCGAAGCGGTTCCGCTACAGCGAACTCGCGGTTGCCACCGGCAACTTTGCCGATGACAGGAAGCTCGGGGAAGGAGGATTTGGGTCGGTGTACAAAGGATTCTTGAAGGACATGAACCTTGACGTCGCCATCAAGAGGGTGTCCAAGGGCTCGACGCAGGGGAGGAAAGAGTACACCTCCGAGGTGAGGATCATCAGCCGGCTCAGGCACCGCAACCTGGTGCAGCTCATCGGCTGGTGCCACGACGACGGCGAGCTGCTCCTCGTCTACGAGATGATGCCCAACGCCAGCCTCGACAAGCACCTCTACAGCACCAGCAACGGCAACGGTACGCTTCTGCCATGGCCAGTCCGGCACCAGATCGTGCTGGGACTCGGGTCGTCGCTGTTGTACCTGCACGAGGAGTGGGAGCAGTGCGTGGTGCACAGGGACATTAAGCCGAGCAACGTCATGCTGGACGCGTCCTTCCACGCCAAGCTCGGTGACTTCGGGCTGGCGAGGCTCGTCGACCACGGCCGGGGGTCGCACACCACGGTGCTCGCCGGCACAATGGGGTACATGGACCCGGAGTGCATGATCACCGGAAAGGCGAACGCCGAGTCAGACGTCTACAGCTTCGGCATCGTCCTCCTGGAGATCGCTTGCGGCCGGCGACCTCTAGTGGCTCGATGCGAGGAAGAAGACGTCATCCACATCGTGCAATGGGTGTGGGGATGGCACGGCAGAGGAGCCATCCTCGACGCCGCCGACGCACGGCTGAATGGTGAGTTCGACGCCCGTGAGATGGAGACGGTGATGGTCGTCGGACTCTGGTGTGCGCACCCTGACCGGAGCCTCCGGCCGTCCATCAGGCAGGTCATCAACGTGCTGCGATCTGAGGTGGCACTGCCCAATCTGCCGGCAAGGATGCCGGTGGCGACCTATGAGCCACCACTTGATCCTGATGCCTTGTACTGTACATCTACCACTGTCTCAGGCGTTAACAGCAGCACAGACGCTGGCACCACTCAGTCCAGCTTGACAATCACAACTGTCCTGCCCAAATGACCTCAGGTCATACGCAAGGACAGCAAATTCACAGTGCCTGGATCGGAGATCTTTAGCACACCACTGCTTTTGAAAGTAATAAGTATCCTCATCATATTCCTTTAACTAGCTAAGTTTGTTCTTTAGAATACTTTGCACGTAGTATTTTTATTTGTTTAACTGAATTTGTTCTCACTCCATGTGTCCCACCGCATTTATAATTGGCATAAACTTTATATACTTATCGTCGTCAAACAATTTCTTGGCTTAAAGTTATTGTTGTCTCTCTCCTCGATTCCTTTTTCCCGCTCCTATCTGTGGCCATGCATATAGTTTCTGCTACCGAGAGTATAAGGAAGTCTTGAATTATCTCTTGGTTGAGCTTCATTCCTCGAGAAATAACTGTCCAATGCTTAGCTCACCTTTAAATATAATTGATGTTTTGAATCTTAGAGAGATCTATGGTTTCCTTTGCTATAAAACATCACAGTGTCAACCATTTCATTTTGCGAACGTGTTATTGTGACACACATTTCATTAAAATGCTCCGATGTATAAGTAATCCATAGATTACCGATGCTGGAAAGAACCCCAACGCAACCCAGAGAACTAAAGGCGTTTTAACTTAAAATTTTTCATGAATGTTTTGTGACAAATTAGGCATCACTACTTGACTAGCTAGAGACAACAGCAAGCGAGCCTTCTCGAACACACACACAAACACACACACTCGACCCGTGCTAGCACTAGCAAAGCTCTCTTTTTGCAGAGTCAATAGGCTCCTGGAACACCTGCTTATGAAAGGGTAGGAATAGGGAATACTCGATGCATTGAACGGTATAGAGGGTGTTTACATATAGGCAGAGAGGGAGCTAAGTATAGCAAGCCTCATGCCTAAAATTACTCTCTAACACTATTCTCCAACACTCTCCCACAGTCGAAACTAGGAGCACCGCATACATTGAGACTGGACCTAAACTCGGTGAAGACGGACGTCGGCAAACCTTTTCGTGGAAGACATCGGCGTATCTGCGACGTTGTGGGAACGTGTAGGACGCGGACCTCACCGAGGACGAAGTGTAGATCAATCTCGACATGCTTGGTTCGCTGATGCTGGACTGGATTGCTGGAGAGGTAGACTGCACTGACATTGTCACAGATAGACCACGGTAGCGGCGAAGAGGATGATGAAGCTCCTGCAGAAGTTGGCGCAACCAGCGAAGCTTCGCAACACCATTCGCCACCGCTCTCGTATTCCGCCTCGCACTAGACCCGACACAAAATGGGCTGACGTTTGGGCGACCAGGGAGATGAGATTGTTCCCGAGGAACACGGCATAACCAGAGGTGGACTTGCGCATGTCGACATCCCGCCCAATCAGCATCCGTGTAGACAATAAGATCAGCCGGTGTGGTCCGGTGAAGGTGAAGACCAAGGTCCAAAGTACCCCGAAGATAGCAAAGAATCCCCTTCATAGCACCAAGATGAGGCTCCCGAGGATCATGCATATACAAGCAGACCTGCTGAACAGCGTAGGCGATATCCGGACGGGTGAAGGTGAGGTACTGTAAGGCGCCAGCGATGCTGCGATAGGAGGTGGGGTCGGCCACGGCAACACCATCAGCGAGGCAGGCTTGGCGTGAATATCCACAGAGTACAAAAAGGCTTATAGTTGAGCATACCAAAGACGGGTCCGTAATATCCAAATATACTGACGTTGTGAGAGGAACAGACTGTCATGTTGGCGCTGAACACTAGGTCCAAGAAAGTGGTGAAGGGTCCCATATCCATCATAGAGAATTTCCGGCGGAGAGCTGCAATAATCCGCTGAAGAAGACTCATAGAGGAGGCCGTCAGAACAATGTCATCAACGTAGAGAAGCAAAATAGCCATATCGGGGCCATGACGGTAGATGAAAACCGAAGTATCAGACTTGGCCTCAATGAATCCAAGAGAGATGAGCTAAGAGGCAAACCGATGGTGCCAGGCTCGCGGAGCTTGCTTCAATCCATAGAGAGACTTGTTGAGGCGGCAGACGAACTCAGGTCTGGAGGGATCAGCAAAACCGGTCGGTTGTGCACAGTAAACAGTCTCCTTCAAGGTGCCATGCAGGAACACATTCTTCACATCAAGTTGATGAATAGGCCATGAATGAGAGAGTGCCATAGTGAGGATTCAACGAACGGTTGCTGGCTTGACCACAGGGCTGAAAGTTTCATCATAGTCAATGCCGGGGGGCGCTAGGTGAAACCGCGGAGCACCCACCGTGCCTTGTAGCGGTCAAGAGAGCCATCGGACTTGAGCTTGTGATGAAAAATCCACTTTCCTGTAACAAGGTTGACACCAGAAGGCTGAGGAACCACGGTCCAGTGTTGTTTGCCTACGATTGCATCAAACTCCTCCCCGCATAGCCTGCGCGCCACGCGGGTTCGCCAAGTCTTTGCCCGGACGGAGGAAGGCACGGAGACGTGATCGCCGCGTGGAGGTTCAGCGATCGACGGGGTGGCGCGTCCCCATCCTTGCCACGCTGCGTGCGCATTTGTGACGGGGACGGCCGCCTGGGGTGCCGTGGCGTCGTGCGGCGGTGAGGCAATCGGCACCGCTGGCAAAGGCACTGGGACGGGCGTCCGCGCGGGGCAGCAGCACGTCATCATCACGCCGAGGGAGCACCGCCACCGAAGCGCAGCCGGAGCTGGGTGCGTGGGAGGCCGCCCGGCACCGCCGGTGAGGGGCTGGGTGTGGGCGCATCACCATCGCCGCCGGGCTGCCCGGTGTGGCATCCATGCCGCCCGGGAAGGCGAGAACCTGCATACACAGCTCTTGACCCATAGGGAAAAGAGGAATCACCAGTGCTGTCCAAAAAATCAAGTGTGGTGGGATCCCGGGCGAGGTGGACATATCTCGCAAGGGAAACACCATCTCATCGAAGACGACGTGTCCGGAGATGATGATGCGGTTGGAATGAAGGTGAAGGCACCGATAGCCCTTATGATCGAGGAGTACCCCGGGAAGACAAACAAGGAGGAGCAAGGTGATAGTTTATGTGGAGCCGTGGAGGACAAGTTGGGATAATAGGCGCAAATTGAACACACGAAGGTGCGTATAAGAGAGCTGCGTGCCATGGAGGGCGAGGTAGGGTGTTCGACCATCTAGGGTTTTTGTGGGGTGGCGGTTGAGTAGGTAGGTGGTAGTGTGGGAGTGAGTCCGCCCAATAAACCGGAGGTAGACGGCTGAAAGCAGGAGTGAGAGCACAATGTTGTTGATAGTGCGTAGAATGCGCCAAGCCCGCTCATTCTGCTGGGAGGTTTATGGGCACGAGAGGTGAAGAACGACCCCGTGAGTGAGGAAGAACGTGCAGGCCAAGGAATGGTCAAATTCACGGCTGTTAACACCTGTTATAGCATAATTTTACTAGTCAACTAATATGAGATAAGGGCATAAAATAAATATCAACATAAGTCTAGGGCTTTACTAACATAATTCCACGAGCTTTGGTGATTTATATATTTTCAGGGACTTAACAGATAAATGCAGAGAAGAATGGAGAAAGTTCCAGAATATACATGTCATACAATGGCAAGACTTGACCGTGAAGTAACTTCGACCCAAAATATGGACTAAAACACTCTAGAAGGTACCGTAAGACACCGGAAGAAACGAGAGGTCGAGAGGGTTCTACCCATTGGCGGCGGCCTACTTTGCTCCCAGCCGCCGCCAGCTATAGTGGCCAATCAGCTTCATCTTTCTAGGTCGGTTTGTAACTGACCTTGAGGTTGTATCTACACCGTTATTGAAGGTCGGTTTGATCCAATGGTCATCGTTCATCGCCAAGGACTATATAAGCAGCCCTAGGGTCGACCCCAAGGATAATCTCTCATTATCTTTTCATTATCATTCTACTGAGCAAAAGTTAGGGTTTCAATTAGAAGAGAGAGATCCTTCTAGTTGTCTAGTTGTCTAGTTGTCTAGTTCATCTAGTTCATCTAGTTCATCTAGTTGTAACTAGATCGGGGAGAGAGTAGAGGAGAGAGTCAAGAGCCGGACTGTCGGATCTTCTTCAACTTTGTATTCTTGCAGAAGAACTAGTTCGTCTTCAACAATCTCCGTGTTCTTCATTTATTTCTAAGTATTTATTTAATTCTAGTTCTTGCCTTACATTATTTCTTTGGATCTCCGCTCGTATTGAGTGCTCTAGTTATCACGTGTGATTAGAGTAGTAATCTATAGTGTAGACGTGGTGTCTAGACTAGAGATTACTCGAGGTTGCGCCCAATCCTACGGTTAGTTGTGGTAGCCCCAGGGGTGACAGCCCTGTCAGGTCTTTGTAATCCACCACGTTCGGGTTGGTGTTTTCGTAGAGCTTTTGGCACCTTCTTCCAACTACCTTCTTCCCGCCTTTTTGAGAGTTGGAACGGACTGTTGCTCAAGTAGATAAAGTATAGTGAGCCTCTAATTAGATAAAACCACTTAGAAAACCCAAAATCCTCTCTACCCATATTATCTATCTTTCCTAGGACGATCATAATTCTTCTAGTACACTTCACGTTCCCCGTGGAAATCGATACCTTAGAATACTCCCGGGTGAAAGCTACATCGGTATCCGTGCGCTTGCGGATTTTTCTGTCTGCGTTAATTTATACCAACAACGGCCACTGTCACACCGAACTGCCTTTGATGGAAGAGTCGAATTGCGCGCGCACATACGAGAAGAAATTAGTAAGAGTAGTAAAGGTATCGATTTGAGGCGTAGAGGAAAAGTCCAAATTGAAGTGAGTGCAATCATCAAGAATGACAAGATAATATTTATAGCCGAGACACCGACAACCGGAGATGTCCAAAGATCACGAAGTATTAAATCAAAGGGGTGAGGTGCACGGAATTTGACATGCTAAAGGGAAGACGCACATGGCGGCCTAGCTGACAGGCATGGCAAATGTGAGTAGGGGTGAGGTGCACGGGAATTTGACATGCTAAAGGGAAGACGCACATGGCGGCCTAGGCGATGTGCATGGCAAATGTGAGTATCATCAGCTTATTACAGGAAATAGCATGTGAACTAATGAGCTTGGACAAGGCCTCATGACCGAGATGGCGATGCCATAGGGTGGTGGAGCCGGCGGTAGTAGTGAGGGCGGTGGTGCTTTGGTGGGTCTTGCGAAGAATGGGTAGAGATCTCCACCGCTATTACACCTAGCGATCACGTTCCGGTCCGGAGGTCCTTCATAGAAAGGCCGAAAAGGATCAAACTCGATGGAACAGTTGTTATCGTGGTAAACCGACGAATCAGAAATTAAATTCTTAATAATGCCGGGGAAACTAGAACATTAGAAAGAATTAAAGGACATCGCAGTGTGGTAAAAGAGTGAGATCCTACGGAGGTAACGGGAAGCGTAGCTCCATTACCGACAATGATAGATGAAGGACTGGATGACAAGAGGGGTGAGAGGAGGAAATTATACCACCATTGTTGACCATGTGGGCGCCAAAGACCGGAGTCAACATACTAATCGCCGGGCCGGGCGGTGTCATCGCCATGGTGCCGGTTCTTTGGCGAGCGACGACGTGTCGAAAAGACCCACCGTGCATCGGGCTCCATGGTGGCTCTTCTTTGTAGTGGAGGCGTCGGCTGCCCATAGCGTAAGCCCGGAGGAGGTCGAAAGGCGAGGGAGCCCCGTATCCGTCCCGCACCACGTAGGTGCCTGGAAGTGGGGTCGTGCTCGCTGGGGCACCATCGTGGAGGGCTGCTGCGGTGGGCGATAGTGACCGCCATGCCCGCCGCTAGGCCGTGGGGGTTCGCCGGAATCGAACCATGCCCTCCACGTGTTGTAGAGGAACGGGGCGGACGCCGCCACGGATGGTGTGCCGCCGGGCTGCTGCCGCCGCTGCCGGGCAACAAAGGCCACGCGTCGCCCTTGCGGTTGCCCTAGCCACCGCCATGGTTTCCGCGGACCACCGGGGTTGCCGCCTTGTCCAGCTCGCCACCCCCGAAGCTGCGGCGCTTAGAGGACCACAAACCGAACCGGTCGGTGAGGAGGGCCGGCGGTGGCGGAGCTGGCGGGGTTGGTGGTGCCGGCGACGCCGTCGAGGTCGATCTCCTCCCGAAGAAATAGCGTCGCGGGCCTCGGCGAAGGTGGGGAATGGTTGGCGCAGCTTGATGTTGGTCACCATGGGGTGGAACTTGTCGGCCGAGGCCCCGCAGCCAGCCAAGTGAGTGAGGGCGAGGGTCCGTCCGCCCACCGGATCACCGTCCTGAGGTTGGCCGCCATGGTCTCCAACTTGCGGCAAAGTCCGTGATGGAGGACGCGCCTTGCTTCACGGTGCGGAACTCCGCGGATAGCAGCCAGCCGTGACTCGCTGACTGTCCGAGGATTTTGTCCTCGAGATGGAGCCAAGCGGTGCGGGCGTTGGGGTTCTTCAAATGGTGGACTGCCGAGATCGGCGTTGATGGTGTCGTAGATCCACATGAGGACGGTGCAGTCCATTTGCAGCCAAGTCGGCCAATCGGCGTTCACCACATCGGAGAAACGTGATCGGTGAGGATGTACTTGCCCGGGGACGATGAGGAAGAGGGAGCGCCCGGCGACAGTTGTTCGCGGCACGATCCAAGACGACCGAGATGAGGACCTTGATGTAGTTGAGGAGATGGCGGCGCCGTGGGTGTTGGCGTGCTTCGCCTCGAACTCGTCGAGGGCCTTGGAGCGGGCCTCGGCAGCCTCACGGTCGCTGCTGCTCTGCGCCTCCACGCAGCGGTTTCAGCCATGGCGGGATCGGCGCCGGCGATGGGGATCGGCGACGGGAGCGGATCGGGAACGCGGTTGCCTTGTCTTTTCTTTTTTTCTTTTTTTTTTTTTTTTTACTGCAACCGGTGGATCACGCACGCGCGCGCACCACGAGACACACGACGGTGGATCGCCGCGCGACGGCGTGAATGACACACGCACGCGCTCGGGCCGGCGGTGTCGATCTTGATCGCGAGTGCCGCGAGCTGGACGCGGATCACGGCCGCGCGACGCGTGACGAGGAACCGGGCGCATGAGGGATCACGGCCGCGAGCCGGACGGGATCGCGACGACGCGTGACGGAGTTCGACCGCAAGCCGCGAGCTGGACCGGGCGATCGGATCGGGCTTGACGGGATCGCTTCAACCGCGAGCCGCGAGCTGGGCCGGGCGACGATTGGGCTTCACCGGGATCGCGACGACGCGACGGAGTTCGACCGCGAGCCGCGAGCTGTACCGGCGACCGGACGCGTGACGAGATCACGGCCGCGAGCTGGACTGGTGACTAGATCGGGCTTGACGGGGATCGCGACGACGGATCGCGCGAGAGATTCGGCCGGGCGAAAGCGAGCTCTGCGGCGGCGGGTCGGGCGAGTGGCGAGCACCCGCGACGGCGTGGAGGCCGGCGAGTGACGAGCACCCAGCGACGGCGAGGAGAGATGCCGCGATCGCGGCGCGGCACTCGACTCGGAGGAGGAGATAACTTTCTCGTGATACCATGAAAGAGTTGGAATAAGGAATACTGATGCATTGAACGGTATAGAGAGGGTTTAATATAGACAGAGAGGGAGCTAAGTATAGCAAGCCTCATGCCTAGAATTACTCTCTAACACTAATCTCCAACAGCTTAAATGCTTCAATGTCGTGAGGCACAGGGCGTATCTTGATGGTGCCTTTTGCTAGGGGTGGGATCCCATTTGGACGAGCACTTTCGGGCCTGCGTTGCATTCGCAGACGCAAAACTGCATTTCACCGCAAGGTGACCACCGCCACGGATGGAGGCGACTTTTTTTTGACGTCGTGGCAACGCCTTGAGAACCTCGAGAGCCTCCCACCGTCCCACGCCAAGGTAATCGAGGGAGAAGGCCGATAGGTGACTTGGCCACAACGACATCATCAAGCGCCCCCTAAGCATGAGACACCGGACCATGTAGCTCGGGCCAATGACAGAGTGAGATGTCTCCACAACATGGGCCTGGGAGATGGCCTCAACCTCAAGGAGTAACACATCCTAAGGCCCACGTTCGAATAATCTCTGAACTCTGAATAGAGGGTGAGCTTAACAGGCTCCTTCGCCATCTTTGGAATGGCCATCCCAAATACCATAGTAATGTTGTCCGCTAGCATGGGCACGACTATAGATGTGTACAACGGGCCGGCCCGGTCCGCCCGCGGCCCGCCGGATCGGATCGGGCCAGCCCGCTGCGGGCCGCTACGGGCTACGGGCCACACGGGCGGGCCACTACGGGCTACGGGCGCGCCATCGACCCATGGCCCGATCCGCGGATCGGTTTTTTACCCCCACGGATCAATCGGGCCGCGATCCACGGATCGGGCCACGCGCCCGTCCGTTGTTTCATACAATCATACTTCAAAATAACAGTTTCAATTTGAAGACTTCAAATTTCAACACCTCGAATCAAAATAACGATGAGAGACGAGGACAACATGGAATTTTGAAAATGATGAATATGAACTTGTGCAATCTTTGCCTCATTAAAAACCTTTCTAGGTAAACCCACCCTTGTGGGATAAACCCTAGAAAGGAAAAGAGTACAAAGAAGTTCATATTCATCATATATATATATATAGTTCATAGTTCAAAGTCACGCGATCTCACCGATTCACGATATCATTACAATAGCCATCATGTGGCGGTGGCAACAAAAGAAATAGGACTAAGGCACTAAGCTAAAGAAGTTCATCTCATGACTCATCTCGGACTTGCAAAGTTCCAGTCCAGGTCTCCGAGATTGCCGGCAAAGTGGAAGATCCCCGCGCAGCGCACATCACAAACAAAATGGAGTTATAAGAATTCGAAAACTTAGTAACTTGATCGTAAATAAGTGGATTGGTGAATTCACAAACTTACCTCTGTCTCTGTGGCTCTATCCCTCTCCGCCTCTCATTGTTGGCATTGGTGGCGGTCTTTGCCGGGTCGCCGTTGCCGTCGATCCTCGCCCATTTGCCGTCGCCGGGCCGCCGGTGCCTTCGCACTCGGGAGGAGGATCACAAAGCCAAAGGTTCTTGAATCCATCTTCTAGCTCTTTGTCCACAACAGTATGTTGAGCCTTCCTTGCTGCTTGGTCCCAATCTTTGATGCGGTGAGCATCTCCACATTCTCCGGCGGCGGGGCGACGCCGCCGTTCTTCAAGTATCCTACCTACTGCCAAGCTAAATGTAGATTCGAGGAGACAGTAGAAACAGGGGACAGCCATAATATCTCTAGCCATAATAGACAAAATAGGATAGGTTTGTTTGTGATCACGCCACCAAAGAAGGATATCAAAGCTAGGGTCACCCCATGCCACAAGTATCCTTTGTCCAAGTAAGCTGAAAGCTCACTAACGAGAACCAAATAGATGTAACATTTGCACTAGATGATTCACTTGCAAATATCCTACCCCATCTCATTACACGCACTGCACATAGGAATCACAGGCACGGAGGCCCTTGATGCACCCGCACTTGCACCATACTTCTCCCGGTACTTGCAAAACAGCTGGTTAACTCATCTTTAACATCACCATAGCATAAAGAGTAATCGATCCGGTGGCCTTACCAAGCAAATCTATAGCTATCTTGAACCCTTTCATCTTACCTCTAGGATCAAGAATGGTAGCAAATGAATAGAGCATAGGAATAGTATCCCAATATTTAAGAAATTTCATTCTCATAGGTCTAGCAACAGGTTTAAAGTATTCATTAGTCTCAGCAGCTTGCAAATGTTCAGCCATGTCAATCATTTGATGCAAAACAAGTGGAGCAAAGAGGATAGTACACACGGAGAGAATAACAATGGAGTTATAAAATTGTTTTTAGGAACTTATGCAAGTGCTCAACAATGTACCAATGAACATCGGTCAAGAACTCCTTGCCATAATTTGAGTTAATGAACACGAAAAACACCTCCTTGTATGGTATCAAATGTTCAAGCATCGAGAAAAGTAGAATTCCATCTAACATCCATGTCCAAGCCAAATTTCCTAGGTGTCATACCTCTAGCAATACAAAAATCTTTGAACCTAGCAATCCTAGTATTAGAAGAATTCAAAAAGTTTATAGCAGTTCTCAAATCATCAAGCCACTGTTTACATTCATGCAAACCATCTTTCACAATTAGATTTATGATATGGCAAGCACGGCGTTGATGCACAAGGAAGTACTTAATGCGGATCGGGGTGTTCTCTAGTTGGTGCGAGGATATGAACCTAAGTAACCAAACGAGCAGGGACCCAAGATATTATATGCTTTAGTATTAGCGAAGCATTGTCTAGAGTCACAAAAACACTTTGTCAATCAATTCAAACTCCTCAAACACGGTTGCTATACAATCGGCAATGTTTTCACCCAAGATGATTGCAATCAATGAGCCTAAAACCAACTACCTTTTTCTCAATCTCCCAATCTTTATTAACATAATGGCAAACAACGAGAGATATAGTCCTCCTTAGCATTACCGGACCGGATGTCGGATGTCAAAGAAAACATGATGCGGCCGGGCAATACATGTTTCATAAGCATGTCACGTTGTTCACCAAATAATTTAGCCATATCTCTAGTCGTGGTTCCGCCTAGAAACCTCTTTAAAAAGAGGATTATGAGCATTCTTAATGTAATCAATCCAAGCCTGTGTTGCACCTATGCCTAAAGGAAGGTCTAGCCTAGCAATCAAGCGACACAGTTCAATGCGAGCAACCATAGGATCATACTTCCAATTACCTAAACCATTAGCATTCAAAGCTAATTTAGCCCTCGACCATATCGAGAATGGTTCTTTTTCTTCATACATTTGTCCATGTGACGTCTTAAATGAGTAGTTCCATTAGCGGTATAGCGAAGTACTTATTAGAACAATGTTTACGAGATAGCCGCAATGCGAGCGGCCGTCGACCCTCACCATCCTTTACCTCATCAAAGTAGGACCAGACATCAGATTTCTTACCGGATTGAGTTGGAGTGTCAGTGTCATCGGCGTCCTCGCCATCGACATCAAGGTCGACGACGGGAATGCCCAACAAGGCAGCGGCGTCTTCGCGTAGGTCGTCGTCGTCCTCGACCTCCAGGTCGTCGTCCGAGCACCGGTCCGGGTCATGGACGTCGCCATCGACGTCGCCCGGACGCCGATCAACCGCGCCCGGACCACGCGTTGCGAGTCCACGCCCACGCCCACGCCACGCCACGCCACGCCACGACCGCATCACCAGCCGCCGCCCCTCGACGCCGCCTTTGGGAGTAGGCCGCCCGCCATGTCCACTCCAGCGGAGGAGGACTCGGCGTCACCCACCCGGCCGACGAGACGGGGCGGAGCCCGGTGCCGGATGCGAGAGGTCACGAGATGAGGAGAAGACAGGACAAAGGTGAGCTTCGACGGGGAGGAGGAGGAAAAAATGATGGAGTTTGAACTGCGACTCACATGCCGACGGAAAGAACAGGGGAGGAGGGAGGAGGGGGAGGAGAAAGGAGAGAGTATAAGGAAAAAGTCACCGGCGAACCGGCGAGGACAGCGGCCCGGCGGCGAGGACGACAGCGGTCTGCGGATCCGGCGGCGACGAGCAGCTCGGATCCGCGGCGAGCCGGCGAGGACAAAGAGCTCCCGGCGGGCGGGACGTCGGCTGCGCCCGGCGAGGACGTCGATCCACTCCACCCGAAGCGGCGAAGCGGCCGGGCGGCGGAGGAATGGGGAGGGAGGGGATTAGGGTTAGATCGGGGCTCGGCTCGGCGCGGCGCCTGGAGTGGGGAGGGAGGGATTAGGGTTAGAAGGGGGGCGCCGCCGCCGGATCCTTTATATATCGCGGGGCGAGGCCGGGGGAGGGTTAACAGGCCGGCCACCTACGGCTACGCGGCCAAACGGACCGGGCCACATTTCGGATCGCGGGCGAGGGAGCGGCCCATGGCCCGCCCGGCCACCGGACCGGGCCGCCCGTGCCCGCAACGTGCGGATCGGGCCGCCCGTACCGGGCCGTTTTTACGGATCGTGGGCCGGGTCGCGATCACGCCATTTGGCCAACTATAGGCACGACAAAGGAAAAAGTTCACTTAGGCCTATCAAATCTCGCTAAAATACATTTTAGGTCTCTGAACTCTAAAATCGCTAAAAACATATATTTCAACTTTTAAAACTGTTCATATAACATCCCTATGCGGTTTTGGACGGTGGTTTTGCTATAAAAATGTTGGGTTTGCTATAGTGACGGTGGTTTTGTCATTTTCTTTTTTATTTACTAGTAATATGCGATGCAACTGGGGACAAAAAATCTATCAAAAGTTTGACTTCTTAAACTTGACCTGCTCTATAGCTACAACGACTACAACAGTTTAAATTTGTACTCCCTCCGTGTCATAATTAGAAAACCTTTAGGACAAATGACACGGTCTCCAAAGCACAATTTTGACTTCTCTTTTCTCTTTTATTTATTGGAGAATTTTGAAAGTAATTTTCATGACTTCCCTTTGAAGAGGCGACAACGACTCATAAACTGACGACTTTCTCCATCTCCACATTATTTAAACTCGAGGATACAAAGATAAACAAACTTTTGTCACAAGATGAAATCTGAAGCACTCTAATTAAGAAACATATGGACCACCGTCACGGTGGTTTGAAGTTTGAACAACATGAAGTCTGGCTGGTTGGCATCCCATCCGTCACTTATTTGTTTAGTTACACCGCGCGCGAATATACAGGGTACGCTGAAGACCAAAGCAAATATTTATATATTTATATACTTTTTGTTAGTCTAATCATCATCGTATCAGAAATAAATAAATGAAGTAAACAGTAAATAAAAGAAAGAAAGAAAAGTAGAAAAAACACACCATCAGGGCAGATCGAAGCCATCTGGCCACGTCACACGATCCACATCCATATATCCACGGGCCGCGGTCGACGCTATTTGCAATCTTTGGTGCATGTAGCAATGTGAGCTTGTCCTTGCACTTTTGACATTCTGCCCCTGGGCTCTTGCAAAAGGCAGTCATACCGCAGATTTCGGGAGCTGTGTCTCGGCAAAAAAATTTCATTCCTCGGGCGTCAACTTCTTCTCCGCCACGGCTGGGAAGCCAATGCTGAGGACCAGCAAGATGCACAAGGCGGCGACGGCCACCTTTGAAGCGGCGGATCCAGCTGCTGAAGCCATGATCGATGACGGATGAGGTGGATGGAGGGAGGCGTACGACGTACACGTACGCAGTATAATGCAAAGTAAGATATGCTCTCTCCATATTTGAAAAGCAAGATGTTTAGGACAGCGATACGGTCTCTAAAAAATAACTTTTACTTCTCTTTTCTACAAAAATATTTATCGAAAAGTTATATATATGTATATTCTTATGAAAGTAATTTTCAAGATAAATCTATTAATATGATTTTCATATTTCCAAACTCAACGACTTAAAAGTTATTTATAATTTATACTCCCAATGTTTAACTCAAATTTTATCCCAAATGTCTTCCTTTTCTAATATGGAGGGAGTATTCTCTCAAGAAAGATCGAGATATATATAGGTACGATCATCGTGCAGCCACCAATAAAAGAGAGGAAGCCGGAAACTACGTACACGTAGTATGTCCTCTCCCATATTACCGTGTGTTTGGTTGGAGGATTGGGGCCAACCCGGATGGGTTGGACCCAGTTTTCAGTTGTTTGGATGAGGGTTGAGAGAGGGGTTGGAGCCGACCCGAGCGAATATGCTACCAAGATGCGGGTTCGCCCCAACCCACGAAAAGTGGCGGACGGAGCCGACCCACGCGGGTTGGCTTCACGCCGTTGTCTCCGTCTCGCCGCCGCCCGTCCTCGACCGCGCCCAGGCCCGTCCCCCGGCGCAGCTCGCTCGCGCCCGGCGGAGCTCGCGCCCGTGGCGGAGCTTGCTCGCGCCAGCCTCGCGCTCGCGGCGGCAGGCTCGGTCCCACGCGAAGCAGCGGCAGATCTCGCGCGCCAGCGGCGGCGAGCTCGGCCCAGCTCGCGCTTGCGGCGAGAGCCGGTCGCGCCCGAGCTCGCGCCAAGCGGCAACAGACTCTCCCACGGTGGCCGCTCCAACCCGCAGCCGGCGCCGCGACAGAAGAGCTCGTCCCCAAAGGCTGCGTCCGCCCGCCATGGATGGTTGGAGGTCGCGATACGAGCGGGGCGGAGCTTCGCCAGCCGGCGGGCAGCCAGATCCGACGAGGGTGGCCAGCGGGAGGGGCGCGAGGCCACCGAGCGACTCCGACGCCGACGAGCACGGGCGGCGGGGCTCGTGACACGAACGATGAAGGAAAAAGGATAAAAAAAATAATTTGATTTCTCTTATAGGGTTCCTTATGTAAAAACGCCGCGAAAAGAAACATTTTCTAATATAGGCTTCGCTAATTTATAAATAGTTGAGGGGTCTTAATGCAAAATCACCAAAACATCGGTGTTACTTTTGCCGTCCAACCCGACTCGAGTTCCTCCAACCAAACATGGCATGGGTTGACGAGATGGGTTCAACCCAACCCAAAAACCGGGTTGGATCCAACTCAACCCACTCAACCCTCAACCAAACACACGGTTAGGAAACCGGACTCAAAAATAGACAATTATTCTTTTATTATGACAACAATAGGAAAAATGCAAACGGGCATACCGGGCCGGAGGCAACAGTAGCATCGGGAGCGTGTGCGTGGGGCAATGCGCGAGGAGAGCAACTCGAACAGTTTAGCATTTTTGTTTGGCATTCTTTTTTTTTTTTTTTTTTTGCAAAAAGCTCAAAACCGAGGCTCCAACGGTTTGACATTTGTGTTTGACATTTTGGGATACTTGGCAAATTCAGCCTTGTTGAGCCGCCCTTGCGCCATTCCCAGGACAAATGACGGAGCCGTGAGACAAAGCCATCGCCCTCGCTTGTCCATCTTCTTCAACGACGCTAGCTTTTTAGGCCATCGCCCTCGGTTCTCCATCTAGGGTTTCGGTACCAAGATAGTTCCCCTTCCTTTTCCTTGGTTTCCATCTTCTTCAATGGCACTAGGGTTTTGGTACCGCGCGCTAGGGTTTCGAATAGGGGGTTTGATCTATGTTTGGCCGTGTTTTTCCTTTACATGATCATGGTTCTGTATTTACTCCATGGCTGGCTTGGAGACATGAAATGGTCGTGGTTTACTGATTTGTAGTTGTACCGATCTTGTAGACCGTGTAGACATGATGGCCGGGGTTTAGATGATCCCGTAGACGTGATGGCCAAACCAAAAATGTCAAACACTTGGAGAGAGCCTTTTTTGGGGGCTTGCCATATTGATTTGGGAGTTGGCAAATTGTCAAAGCAAAAGTGAAAAACTGTTGGAGTTGCTAACCCTTCGTTACTGCCGTGCAGCACAACACCCGTTCAGATGCGAGTGGAGTCGGTCTTTCAACACGTTATTGTTGTGAAACTTGTCGTCGGCGGTTAGGACCTTCCCTCTCCGTCTCTCATGATCACGATGATCACGTAGTAGATGAAAGTAGTATAACAAGTAGACATAAGATAGGGAGACTATTCTTTATTCATCTAAAATATTTGTGATTACAACATAGAGCTCCCACATATATATAGTCCAATCGGGGACTAAGAGTTTCGATAAGAGCCCACATATAAACGGACTAGGATTAGGATTCCTCCTTCTCCTTTCCTTCTAGGATAGAGTCCGTGTGTTTTTTACAACACTCCCCTTGGGCGATTACCACGATATGCATATGCCTCGTCAAAAACTCCATCCGAAAACCCAATGGGAAAAAAAACGGTTCTTGGAGAAAAGAGTACATCGCATTCGTTAATTGCATTGCACATGTTGTCTCATTAAAAACCTTGTGTGAGAAACCTTCGAGTAAGAACTCACATAGGAAAAAAAGAGTACAACGTTTAACTTTCATGATTATATATTCTTCGGGATGTTCTATTCTTCATGAATAGATATTGATCTTCATAATCTTTGCATAAACTTCATCGTTTTTAGCAAATATGATCTACATGATCTTTGTAATTCTAGTGGTTTACCTTAAAGGCGGTTCAAGTAAAATATGCTCCCCCTCATAAAGCCAAACTTTTAAACTTCATTGTTCAAACCACACTTTTCATAAATGTGTGCAAACTAATGGTATGCAAAGTACCATAATACTATGTCTTTCTAAAGTTGGCTCATAATTTTTCTTTGAATTATATGGGAGCAATATGCTTCATGCATAATAACCACCTATTAGTTGTGCAAAACAAATAAATATTATCCTTTAGAGTAATAAATCCTTTCAGAGGATTATGGGGGTAAATAAATTAATATTCAATATCTTCTGGATAGTGTATCAAACTTATACTAGAGTTTAGATACTTATAATTAATCCTTAGTGGATTTTCAAAATGTATTCTATAAATCTTCGAGATTTTGATTGTACAAATCCACCTTGCATTTAGTATTTAGGGGATAATTCAATTGCCAAAACCACCATTATTCTCATACCTTCTATGGTATTCTTAGAGGATATCATTAACTTCATGCTAGCTTTTCATACACTTTCTAAGTGTTTTGATGACACCTTCACGGTATTTAAGATTCCTCATTTTCTTTCTCTCGAGTCTATATTCACTTCGGGGATGAATGGTGTTTATTCAAAGATTGACTGGTAAATCCTTCATGGATTAATTCCTTCAAGGATGTACATTCATTCTTAGTGAATTAACAATTCTCTTCTATGAGATACATTCTCTCTTGGATCGAGATGAGTGATATACACAATGACATAGTGTTATTCACTTTGTAAAATCATTCAATGATTGCAGTCCTTCTAGGATATGCTCTTCTTGAGACTTGAATATTCATTCAGAATATATATACCTTAGACTTTAATACTTAGTATGAGATTCCTACAAGTTGTGATTTATATTCTTCAGGAATTATATGGATTTTCATAATCCACTAATTAACCGCATATTCGATATTCATTCGTTTCATTTGCCGTAGATATAGCGAGAACATTCATTTATTCTTAATAGGAGATTCAACCTCAATTGCATTCTTCATTGACCCGATATAATCGCTACAAAACGATTTTGCCATAGACTTTATTTTCCGGATCCGGGTTCTCATAAGAGAAACATTTGCAATTAAAAAGGTAGTTTGTCGACAATTATTTTCTTTCTCCCAATACTCTCAAAAGGTGAGAATATTTTATCTCTATCATTTCCCAAACAAGAGATGATATATTGTTCTCGCATACCCAACACTAGTGAGGTGCGCGCTTAATTGTGTTGGATGTCATCTTCATGATGATCCTATTCATGAGGTGTTTAACCTTCTTCGTGAGGCGTTCTCTTCACGAGAATGGAGGAGTTCCATTTCTTTTCTATTTAACGTGTATACACTAAAACTAGAACCCACAAAGCGTCCCCGTAGATTTTAGATTGATAGTATATAACATTTAGTTTACTACTAGTAAACACAACTTCTGGTTCATAACTTCAGGTTACTCCTCTCATTTCAAAAATAGGCGGGCATATGCTCGCTTCAAAGCTTCACAAGAGCATTAGTCAAACTATTGTATGACTTAGTGTGTGATACTATTCCTGCTTCAAGCTCCAAGGAATATTTTTTCTTAAGATCATTTTCCTTCTATGGAAACAATATTTGGCATTCAAAATATAGGCTCTCTCCCCCTAATGCCAATATTAGATCATTAATAGCATACTTCAAAATATATCCCCTATCATGGGCTTAATTCAAATTCATATATCTCCAACTACAAGTGGAGGCCCATTTATGTATGCTATGATTAAATTTTTATGGGAAATATTCACACACATATTTCAATATGGGGGTTATTATTCATTATGCAAGAAGCTAGAATACTTAAAAGTACATTTAAGAGTGTTCAGCATTCCTACAAAATCAGGGATGTTCTCCCCTAATATGCACAAAACATAGTTTTAAAAAACTATTTCATTCTCTAGCTTCTTTATTAATTAGCCTAAAATTGATCCAAGTACTCATAAAAATGGATCATACACTTTAAATGTATAAAATACGCAACATTCAAATTCACATGGACTTTTCTTCTAGAATTTTCTAATTGCCTTTAATGCAAAAAATCCCTTGATGCCTTTTCTTTATAATAAATCCCAAATCATCATAATTGTGTTATCCAATATCTTAGTTCTATAACTATTCATCCCATCAAATGGGTTAGTCTTCATTGAGCAAAATTTCATAAACTCACTCCCCGATCTTAGGCTACTCGACCCTAGACCAATCTATTGCTTATGCATACGATGCATTGAAAGCAACTCATTCCTTAGTTCAACGGGAACCATATAGACGTAGCATGCTAGCTAGCCATTTTGATTATGAGGGAAGCACAAAAGTAGCTACTAGCTACAATTATAGCTACTATGCTAATATTCATGCAAGAGTGGAGATAGTTGCAGCTCAACGATATACACATGCATGTGTAATGTGGAATGTTAGTATTCGGTCTAACATAATAGATAACAATAAAATGCAAAGCTACGAGCTTACATGCAATTAGTGCAGAAAGAAAGTTAACTCGGCCTAAGGGGACGCGGACGGAACTTCAAGTCCCGATACATGCACTTAAAGATCGACTTAGGAAGGCTATGCCTATTAAAATATTACCCACATTTTCTTATGCCTTTGCCCAAAATTCCTCACCCTTTTCATGCCATGACTACTTCAAGTAGTGATTTGCTTCATGCATCATCTATGAATAGTCACTTCTAATGCTTTATAGAATCCAATCATACTTCTAGTATTCATTGATTATGGCACAAAATTCACATATCCATTGTATTATTCAATGTACAACAATAGACTTAGGGAGGATATAACTTTTGATCTTGGGATAAAATATTAAATACTTAGGATTATACAATTTCTTGGCTAAATCGATTCTTCCAAGATCAATTAATATGCCAGTATAGTCCAATTGTTCATGTGCTTAAGAATATTCAGTTTTCCATCTACCTACATGGTGGTGATGCACAAAAGAATTATAACCTTCTTGGTTCTTCAAGGCTTCTTTGTGGATAAAATGAATGCAAAATTTATTTTGATAGGCAACAGCAATTATTTATATGTGAAACATATAAATCTAATTTATTCCATGAGAAATTCGCACACATTACTTCAAGTAACAAGAACGCAACTAAGAATATAAAGTATTTCATAGTAGTCTTCAAGCTAACAAATTAACCATTAACCACTTAATTCAACGGGAATTAAAACTTAATGCACCACCATCACTACTATTAATACTTCAGGATATGAATTTAAAAGACAACAAATCTATAAGCACATGATTTAAGTTCTTCTTCAAGAGAAACTTTATATGTTCTAAATAATATCCATTTTCGCATGTCAAACTTCTATACTTGACAAGCGGTACCATCATGCTTTATATTCAAGAGTTATGATATACCGTCACAAGCCTTCAAAGGGTGTAGCATATATGCAAGCCATATATTTAAAATTATTGCAATCCATAATATCCTGGTTCATAAAGCTGTCTAAAAATTTCAACTCAATTCTCATGAGTAATTTCTAATGGTAAAATCAATACTTCATGTATTACATTGCTCTTTGATATTCTATATACAAGAGATATTTCTTCGAGAATGTAGATTGATAAAATCTATTTACCATCTTGTCTTCTAGACATTTAATACAAAGCTTCAAGCTATTTTTATAGAGCAAAGTTAGACATACAAGCTTGAAAATTCAACTTTCAATACAATATGATATTCCGTAATCATAATATTGGGATTTTTACTCATGCAAAGAGTCCCACAATGTATTTGTTACTTCTATCGGCCATATACTCATTTCGAGAGTAATTAAGAAATATTTATGCTGAGTTTACTACACTTCAATGGTAGCAAAATATCCTACATGGATTAAATAATGACCATAATAAATAATTTACTATTTAGAATAACTCGAGGATATTTCTTCTTCTTTTATGGCATGCATATTAATATAACTTGGATCATGTGCATATAAGTTTACTACATGTAAACGAGTAGCAAGGTGCAAAAAGATAGTGGATGGTTATTAAAAATATTCTTAGAAGCATCCTAGCATTATTCAGGATTATGGTATATGCAAATTTTCAGAATTTATACCAAGCATTCATTTATCCCAAACAAAACATATGCTAGGAAAAACAAATATGAGTCTCTCAAGGGTGACAAGTCTAAGTTCTGCAGGATTTAGAGAGCTCATAAACCTTTACCATGTTTCTAGTATAATCATCAAGATTATTGTTTTGCAAGTACATGGTATATGATTCATGACGTGTGTGATATATTGCATTCAAAATAGTATATATAAAACAAATATCCACACGTGGTGCATATATGCATGAACATAAATTAAACAGTATAAACGTAAAAAAAAATACTTTCAAAATAATCTTCTTCTAGAAAATCGGGTACCTATGGTACATGCAGCTAGCTGCGAGCTTACTGGTTATTAGCCACGGTGCTACATGGATATGATCATTGGCGGAAGTGACAATATAGGCACATGGCTGCAGGCCTTCAATTCGATTCTGTTGACGATGGCATGCTATAGGCGGCGGAGGAGCAACTGCGGGTTGCGTTATATAGATTGCAGATCGATGATACTAGTCCAAACCAGTCACGCAGTGAGCGAGCATGCAAGCTCAAGGTTATTGGTTAAGCACAGTTTGAACGGTAGTTAGATCGGCTCAACCACATCCAGCATATGCGTTACATGATTTCAAAACTGGTCAGGTGCCAAATACGATGCTATGCAGGCATATGTATTTATACATATATACATATACATGCATGCCGGCCAATATTCTGTGCGCATAGTAGAAAGATTTTCAACCCGTCATTTTAATCCGATGACGGCCAGCGGCACAGCGCATGGATGAGCCATGTTGTGCACGGCGTCTATACATGTTGTGTCCCTCCTGCTGCCTCTTTGCAGCGTATCCGATCCGCCATGTGAAAACGGAACACAGCCATACTGGACTGGGCAGCCTGGCACTCGTTCGGATACGTATATACACTATATACATCACAACAAATTCCGACCGTGGGACCTGCCGAGGAGTCCCATTGCCCATATATAGATGTACGTACACGTACACCAGATCAGAATAACTCCACATAACGTGTACTTCATGTACGTGGGCATATATGTGAGATTAAATTAAAATATTATTTACATCCATGTGTATGGCGTTCGGGCCTTCTCAACATAGAAAGAATAGATTGATCTCAAGTAGCATCTAGTAGATCGATCGTAATACGCCATGCTTCTTGCATGTACGTATGTGTACCATAGATACATATTCTACACAGCATCGGAAAATATAGACTTCTCGAAGGCCAATACAATCAATCAAGCAATCTGTGAGATGCTTTTCGTACCTTTGGTCCTTAAATTTCGAGAAGAAGCGAAGCCTGTCGCTTAGGACAGTTCGGCTAGACCGTGGGGACCTGCCGGCGTGACGATGAGTCGATGCAGTCGCAGATCCAGAAGCGGCGCAGAGGTAGCAGATCCGTTCCGCTAACAACGTCGGGGATGTCGGCGTTATCGGCGAAGTTATTCTTGCGCCGGCGCCGGCATGAGCGTCGGTGTCGAAGATCGGGCGGCGGCTTCAACGACGATGTCGACGAAGAGCTTGTCGTGCTGATAACGTGTTGTGAAACTTGTCGTCAGCGGTTAGGACCTTCCCCTCTCCGTCTCTCATGATCACGATGATCACGTAGTAGATGAAAGTAGTATAACAAGTAGACATAAGATAGGGAGACTATTCTTTATTCATCTAAAATATTTGTGATTACAACATAGAGCTCCCACATATATATAGTCCAGTCAGGGGACTAAGAGTTTCAATAAGAGCCCACATATAAACGGACTTGGGATTAGGATTCCTCCTTCTCCTTTCCTTCTAGGATAGAGTCCGTGTGTTTTACAACAGTTATATCGGTCTCAATCGATCTAGGATTTGTTTTTTCCATACGATCTAAAAGTGGAGATCAGGCAATGTGAGTACTGCTCCATTCCTTCCCTGTCTCTGTTCCTGGCTTTGTGTCGTGCGTACATGAGTGGGTTTGATGGGCTTGTGGAGTACTCCCTTCATTCCAAATTATAAGTCATTTGACTTTTTGAACATTAAGTTTGACCACTGCCTTATTCAAAAATTTATGCAAATATCATCAAATTTAAACTATTTTTAAAGATTTTATATTAACAAAACAACCCATGAAAAGAAATAAAAAAATTTTGCACAAATTTTTGAATAAGACGAGTGGTCAAACTTAGGGACAAAAAGTCAAACGACTTATAAATTAGAATGGAGGGAGTACTAGACAATAAACCGAAAAAAACTATTGGGCCTTAGGCCTTAATTAGAAGCAACTCCATCAGTTTCTAATCTTTTTTTTTTCAATATCAATGAGTCCCCGGTTTTGCTTCCATTGGGCTCTGCCCCATGGAAACATTTGACCTTTGGATCACCATCTTTTTAGCGCGACCATCGACCCTGGTCAGGCGGTTGGTGCGGCAGCAAAAATAACCTATAATTTGGGATGGAGAGTGGTACTGTGAAAATCACCGAGCAATGAGTCAGGAGCCCAATTTCACCTGCAGTAGCCTCTCCTCTTCCCCCTCAACTACAATTCTTCACGCGCATCGAGCTCTCGATGTAATCTGCCAGCGTGGACCTCGAAAAATATAAACGCGCTTGCATTCGGCATCTTGTTAACTAAGCGGCGATAAACGGCCAAGGCTTCAGATTTCTGGTTAATTCTGCTGATGGCGACCAAAACAGAGTATCCAATGGACGCCATCACGGCACACACACTGGAACCCTTTCCTTGTTTGTGCATATCGTCCATAGCATCACATCTTCCTCTGAATCAGGTTCTCTCCTTGCCTGAATTACGAACTCTTCCGTTGGTTGAGCAGAGGCTTGCGCTTGCGCAGATCCATCTTGCATCTGCCTGAACTTTGACAGCAACCAACACTGTCACCATTTCCAATTCTGATGGGCCTGTCGCTGGCTTTTCCGCTTGAGAATCAGACAGATTAAAGCGACAGTGACGGGAGCAGGTTTGATAATATCATAATAGACTGGATCCAAATCAAGCTTGACATGGTCCAAAGCAATATCTTATATCAGCTACTTCAGAGCTAAGAGTTTTTTGTTTTTTCAGGGAAGAGCTAAGAGATATTGATCATTCAAAGCAGAAAATCAGTGCTACTGTATTGTGAGCACTGACCATTCTTGTGAAACTTTCAAAAGAATCCTCCTGAACTTCCTCACATAGAAGGAAAAGGTTGTTTCCTTTTCAATAAAAAAACACTCCTAAAACCAGCAAGAAATTGACATGTCATTTGCTTCACAACACTGACTTAGCGACTACTATGAAAGGGTCCTCCTTGTTAACTCTCTGAAGTTCTATCTGACAATTTGGTTTGTGCATCTGCACACCAATACACATGACGCCGGTTCTCCTTATCCTACGTGTGCAAGAACCAACAAGAATTGAATTGAATAGGTCGAAACCTACCAGATCCGCTACAAATCCTCAGCAGCCGCGGCTGACGATGTCACAAAGAGAGCAACGCAACGCAGAGGAGAACACACAGGGTGGCCAAGCCCATCAAGCAACGGCCGGCGTCCCAGGGCAGCTGAGAGCTGCCGGTCGGCTATGGCTTCCCGCCTTCTCCTCCTCGCCGCCTCTGCCATCCTATTCGCCGCGGCCGCCGGGCAGGACAACGAGATCATGAAGCCGTTTAATCCGTCCTGCTCGACGACGGACAACTACACCGATGGCAGCCAGTACAAGAAGAATCTCGACCAGTTGCTGGCCGCGCTCCCCGCGGCGGCCGGCGACAACGGGTGGTTCTACAAGGGCAGCGCGGGGACGGGGGCAGACGAGGTGTCCGGCCTCATCATGTGCTTCGCGGACCGCAACGCGACGCAGTGCCTCGACTGCCTGACCCGGGCGCCGGCTGGGATCACGACGGTGTGCCCGGGCAGCCGGAACGTGAGCGCGGCGTACGATGCGTGCGTGCTCCGGTACTCGGCCGCGCCGATCATCCCCGCTGTCGCGGACATCAACGCTGTGTTCGGCGTGCAGGTCACCGGGATGCCCATCACCGCGAACGCCGTGCGGGCCGCCTGGCTGCCGCTGATGAGCAAGCTCACGGGCAGCGTCGCGGCCTCGACCCTGCGGATCTCCAACGCCACCACGCCATACTCGAGCTCGCAGGAGATGTACGGGTTGGCACAGTGCACCAGGGACCTCAACGCCAGCGAGTGCACGCGCTGCATCTCCGAGTACACCCGCGTTCTGGATCAACAGTTCCCCAACTACACCGGCGGCGGCATCAAGGGGTATACCTGTTACCTCGTGTACCAAGTGGGCGAGTTCCAAATCTACCTGCCGCCGGTGCCGGCGCCACCGCCTACTCCAGGTAAACATTGTCTTTCTTTGACTTCTTTTATCAATTGATCATCCTGGGAAACAGCGTTCACGCGGTCTTTTGCATCTTCCAAAGAACCGTCGTCAAAGACCGGGATCGTGATTGGCGTGTCTGTCGGCTCCGTCTCGATCTTGATCATCCTGGGCATCTTCTCCATATGCCTCCTTCGCCGGCGACGGAGGACACAGGCTAGAATCCTTGAGGAAGCGAGGGAGCAAGAGCTGGGAGAAGGAGCGTTCTTCGACGAGGATCCGGAGATGGAAGACGACTTCGAGAGAGGGACCGGGCCAAAGCGGTTTCGCTACGGCGAGCTCGCCACTGCCACCGACAACTTCTCAGACACTCAGAAGCTGGGGGAAGGCGGCTTCGGGTCAGTGTACAAGGGATTCCTCAACGACATGGACCTTCACGTCGCCATCAAGAGAGTGTCCAAGGGATCGAAGCAGGGGAGGAAGGAGTACGCCTCGGAGGTGAGGATCATCAGCCGGCTGAGGCACCGGAACCTGGTGCAGCTCATCGGCTGGTGCCATGGCGGCAGCGAACTCCTCCTTGTCTACGAGCTGATGCCCAACGGCAGCCTCGACAAGCACCTTTACAGCGACGACACGGACACGCTGCTGCCATGGCCGGTCCGGCACGAGATCGTGCTGGGCCTAGGGTCGGCGCTGCTGTACCTACACGAGGAGTGGGAGCAGTGCGTGGTGCACAGGGACATCAAGCCCAGCAACGTGATGCTGGACAGCTCCTTCCACGCCAAGCTCGGCGACTTCGGGCTTGCCAGGCTGGTCGACCATGGCCGAGGCTCGCACACCACGGTGCTCGCTGGGACCATGGGATACATGGACCCTGAGTGCATGATCACCGGCAGGGCCAACGCCGAGTCGGACGTCTACAGCTTCGGCATCGTCCTGCTGGAGATCGCCTGCGGCCGGCGGCCCCTGGTGCGTCGCCACGGCGAAGAAGACGGCGTGATCCACATCGTACAGTGGGTGTGGGAGTACTACAGTAGAGGAGCCATCCTCGACGCCGCCGACACACGGCTGAAGGGTGAGTTCGAGGCCCGGGAGATGGAGACTGTGGTGCTCGTCGGGCTCTGGTGCGCGCACCCTGACCGTAGCCTGAGGCCGTCCATCAGGCAGGCCATCAACGTGCTGCGGCTGGAGGCGCCACTGCCAAGCCTTCCCGCAAGGATGCCGGTGGCGACATACATGCCAGCACCTGATGATGTCTACTACACGTCTTCGGTCACCACAGGCGGCAGCAGCACGGGTACAGGCACGGGCACCACTCGGTCAAGCACGACAGAGACATCTACCCTGCTCACATGACCTACGATTTTGATCGTCATGTAGATATGTATACTATGTTCATATTTAAATAGTCAGCTCACATATACCAGGCACCAACATTGACGGCAGTTGTTTCTTTTTTGAAACTTTCATTATTATTCCACCAAGAGAAGAGACCAAGGGAAGTTATCTTATGATTCAGTGTATGTGACAATTCTTCTGTTTCAGCATGTACAGTCAAGGCCAAAAGGCTTCGAGGCGCACCAGCCATACACCCAACCCACCTCTTCAGTTTCCATTTGCCAACCTTAACATAGCATTTCTCCCACCAACCTCTTCAGTTTTTCCAACTTCAACATCGCCTTTCTCCATCTCCATCAGATCACAGAAGCAAAATACTATCTTGAATCCTCAATGAAGAACACATGAGCCTAAACAGCAGTTGCAACTGGAGTGTCAGGGTGGGCGCCCCATTCGGTCCATGATCCATCGTATATCGCGACGTCAGTTTTGCCAAGACGATGAAGGCCCTAAAATGAGAGCAATGGTTATAGAAGCACAGCTACATTTGTAAACTAACTATCAAGCGCAAGTCCCAGGTGAATTACCAAGGCTAATACGCATGCTGTCACGCCAGTGCCGCAAGAGGTCACAAGGGGTTGATCAAGAGAGATTCCTGATAATGCATCACACTAGAGAAATTATAGATACTGCTAATGTTAAAACTTTGCTACTGCAGTTCTACATAGGTACCATAAAAATGGATACTGCGTAAATAATCAGGTACTCTTTTAACAAATCTAATAGAAACACCATACCTAAATCCAGCAAATAAAATGGATGTTAATCGTGTTAAATCAAACAAATCCAGTAAAGTTTCTTGTTACTACTTACTAGCTAAATTCTAATTAACTGGTGGATGCTAAGTTTGACGGACACATGACCACAGCAACAAAATTAGCTCTGAGTATCAAGAATATCCTTGGCCATTAAAAGTATATGAATTAAATAAAATATTTTCAGACCAGGCTACTGGATGCTACCATCGAGCATGAATTAGGTACTTGCAACCTATATGGATAAAATATTACCTTCTTGCTCGAATCGTTTACGGAGTTCATCTTGAGGTAATAGCTTCTGTGAACTGTCAAGCACCTGAAGAACGTCAAGTAAAAATAAGCAATAGCATAAATAATACTTCCAGAGATACAAAAACATCTTTGGCAACACTGGATTGATAGAAAAGGTGGCATTATGATATATGAATTTCTAGCTGAAACACCCATCCAAGTTCCAGAGTTGTGCCAAGGTACAAAGAAAGTGCAAGCACAGACAGAACATCCAATTCTCGTCCCTATTCTGGTGGATGAAGTATCAGTACAAGGAGGGTAGCCTTCAATACAAATGCATCTACCAACAAACAATGTTCCACTCTGCAAGAAGACCTTCAGAATAATTTTTTGGTTGTGCGAACCAAAAGGAATGGTGATTTTGGGTTGTACCAAGTCTGAAACCGAGTGGATTTATTTTTTGTCCCATATTTTTCTATTATATTTCTTTTTTTTTTTTTACTGGGAATCGAAATTTTGGATTGATCTAAAGATTATTTAGATTTCTTTACTATATTTAGTACAATTGTTATATTACACATCGTTTTTTTTATAGAATAACTACGTCCTCGAGCTCGAGGTCTGAATTTTTTCATAATAGTACTCCTACTGACTTCGGCTTTAGTGATGAATAAATTCGTTTTGTCGAAATCCCTATAATGAGTAGCATTTGCTGCTGCCGAATAAACCAACTTTAAGATGGGATACGATGCTCGATAAGGCATGAGATTCAGTATCATAACGGTTTCCTCGTAGTAACGCCAGCGAATCTCATCTAGAACTCTTTGTGCTTTGAAAACTGACATATGTATGCGTTTTTGTGCTTTGAAAACCCGTTCGAATTTAAGTAGACGATCGGTTGGAACTTTTCTTGCGAGTTTTCTCAGCCCCTTCTTCTTCTTTATCCTAGGGGTATACTTTACCAATTTGAAACTTGTCATAAATAAGGTTATTACCCGCCTACCTTTATTTTATTATTTGAATCCTATAAATTTTGTTTATTCTGAATCTTTCTATTCTGAATTCAATTAACGACGAGATTTAGTATCCTTTCTTGTACTTTCATAACTCGTGAAATGCCGAGTAGGCACGAATTCCCCCAATTTGCGACCTACCATAGGATTTGTTATGTAAATAGGTATATGTTCTTTTCCATTATGAATCGCGATTGTATGGCCAACCATTGCGGGTAGAATGCTAGATGCCCGGGACCACGTTACTATTATTTCTTTCTCCTCCTTCATATTGACCTTTTCTATTTTTGCCAATAAATGACGAGCTACAAAAGGATTCGTTTTTTTTCGTGTCACAGCTGATTACTCCTTTTTTTCATTTTAAAGAGTGGCATCCTATGTCCACTATCTCGATCGAGGTATGGAGGTCAGAATAAATAGAATAATAATGAATGGAAAAAAGAGAAAATCCTTTAGCTGGATAAGGGGCGGATGTAGCCAAGTGGATCAAGGCAGTGGATTGTGAATCCACCATGCGCGGGTTCAATTCCGTCGTTCGCCCATCGCATTATTGCAAATTCCAAAAATGCAATTTTCCATATTCCTAGTTACGTATTTACTTACGGCGACGAAGAATAAAACTATCACTATATTTTTCCTTTTCCTAGTTCTTCTTCCAAGCGCAGGATAACCCCAAGGGGTTGTGGGTTTTTTTTCTACCAATGGGGGCTTTCCCTTCACCACCCCCATGGGGTGGTCCACAGGGGTTCATAACTACCCCTCTTACTACGGGCGTTTACCTAGCCAACACTTAGATCCGGCTCTACCCAAACTTTTTGGTTCACCCCAACATTACCCACTTGTCCGACTGTTGCTAAGCAGTTTTGGGATACCAAACGGACCTCCCCGATGGTAATCTTAAAGTGGCCAATTTACCCTCTTTTTGCAATCAGTTTTCGCTACAGCACCTGCTGCTCTAGCTAATTGCCCACCCCTTCCACGTGTGATTTCTATGTTATGTATGGCCGTGCCTAAGGGCATATCGGTTGAAGTAGATTCTTCTTTTTTATCAAAAAACCCCTTCCCAAACTGTACAAGCTTCTTCCAAAGCATACGGCTTTCTAGATGTATATGACGATCTCTAGACAGATGGATCTTATATGAATCGTATGATGAAGTACCACATGAGTGGATATATAGAAAAGGAACCCAAATCCGCCGAATCGCTCATGTTATGATCTTCTACATCCTAGGTCTCCGCGTTCCGTCATCTGGCTTATGTTCTTCATGTAGCATTCAGATCGAATGACTCTATGAAATTACGTCGATACTTCCACATATTATGGGTAACGTAGGAGACATCCCTATTTTCACCCGGGGGTCTTAATTACCACTGCTTAGCTTTCAATTCGCCTCTGACCATCAAATTAAATGTGAATAACCCGTCCTCCTCTCTTTGAAACAAGGGGCGCTTCCGGTTCTGTGCGTGCTTCAAACAATTTTGTCTTCTCCATATTACCATATCTCTAGAGTCAATAATTTTCTATGAGGAACTACTGAACTCAATCACTTGCTGCCGTTACTCAACAGTTTTCTGTTGAGGTCTATCCCGTAGAGGTAGTCAAATTGGATCAGTGATCGATTTCTAGGTTTCGTCGTAAACCTAATTGGTTACTTCCAATTACGTAAATCAATAGTTCAAACCGCACTCAAAGGTAGGGCATTTCCCATTGATATAGGAACTTTTGTACCAGAAACAATAGTATCTCCAATTATAGCCCCTCTGGGATGTAAAATATATCTCTTCTCACCATCCCCATAGTGTATGAGACAAATGTATGCATTTCGATTAGGGTCGTATTCTATGGTTACGATTCTACCAGATATGTCTTTTTGATTCCGTCGAAAATCGATTTTACGGTATAGGCGCTTATGACCTCCCCCTCTATGCCTTGCGGTAATGATTCCTCTGGCATTACGACCTTTACCACAACGGTGCCGTCCATGGATCAATTTATTTCGTGGATTGGATTTCACTTGCCTGTCTACGGTTCCCTTGCGTGTGCTCGGGATAGGTGTTTTGTATAAATGTTTCGCCGTATTATTAAGTATTCTCCTTTAGTTCGTTTCTCTATCTAGAAGTGGAATAGAATAACCCGGTTGAAGGGTAATGATCATACGTCTGTAATGCATTGTATGTCCCAGAATAGGTCCCATTCTTCTACCCTTTCCGGGTAGTCGATGGCTATTCACAGCTACTACCTTAACACCAAAGAAGAGTTCGACCCAATGCTTTATTTCTGTCTTAGTGAATCCCGATTCGACATTAAAAGTATATTGATTCTTTCCCAATAAACGAAGACTCTTTTCTGTAAATACTGCGTATTTGATTCCATCCATAAATCGACTTTCCCTCCTATGCTCTGAGTTCCAGTATCGATAAGAATTCGAGTTCTTATTGTTCTTATGTTATGGTATGAATATACCATACCAATTCGTTATGTATGGATGATGGATGAGATTCCATGGATAGAGAGCCAGTTCAATAGACCGTTCCCGTTCGCGTGCATCCAGCAGGAATTGAACCCGCAAATTTACCAATTATGAGTTGGGCGCTTTAACCATTCAGCCATGGATGCTTAACAGGGATCATCGTACATCGTAAATAACCAATTTTCATATAGAAAGACATATCATAGAAAAATGAAATCGAAAATATTCGGAGATGGCAAATATTCGGAGATGACTATGAAAACACCTCTCCGGATCCTCGAATTGAAAGAGAGATTGAGAGGGATCAAGAATCCTAATTCTCGCTATTTGGAATGGATCCAATTCTATTGAGTCTGACCCATAGTGATCATTTCTCTTTAGCAAAGAATGACCTTGGTTATCAAAGGATTGAACAACCGAGATCCATTTACTTAAAGACGTATATTCCTTGCTCATTATCAGACAATCACTTATTCCCAAACCTCGTGTGGGGCTAATCGTTTTCATTTACCATCTCATGGAAAACCCTTTTCGTTCCGCTTAGCCCTATCGGGTATTTTAGTGATAGGTTCTATAGGAACTGGACGATCCTATTTGGTCAAATACCTAACGAAAAATTCCTATTTTCCTTTCATTAAGGTACGAGGGCTTCTTATTCCACAAGAACGAAAGCACCTTTTCATTCTTTCATATACTAGGGTTTTTACTTGGAAAAGACAATGTTCCATACTAAAGGATTCGGGTCCATAACCACGAGTTCCAGTGCACTAGATCTTGTAGCACTTAGCAACGAGGCCCTATCCATTAGTATTCCACATAAGAAATCCATTATAGAAACTAATACAATTAGATTAGCTCTTCATAGACAAACTGGGGGTTTGCGAGCCAAGATAAGACCGGCTCGGGATCATGGGACCCTTTTCTATCAGATAGGAGGGGATCTTGTACAAAATAGACTTCTAAGTAATAACCCCATAGATCCTATATCTATCTATATAAAGAGGCAATCGTGTCAGGAAGCGGCTTTTCTTTGGCCAAACGGTACTTCGAACTTGGAACGAGCATGAAGAGATTAACGAGACTTCTTTCTCTTTTGAGTTTTTATGGCGGACCGGTCGCGCAAGATCTTTGGTCTTCCCCCGGAACCTATGAAAAAGTGGGTCGCTTCTTATGGACTCGCTCAGAATGATTCTTCTCTATCTATAGTTCATGGCCTATTAGAAGTAGAAGGTGCTCTGGTGCAATCCTTACCGACAGAAAAAAAGATTGCAGTCGGGTTGATAATAATCGAGTGCCATTACTTCGTCGGTCCGAACCAAGGAATCCGTTAGAAATGTTTTGAAATGGATATTGTTCTCTCTTTGATTAGGGATGCTATATGAAAAGAAGTGGAGTTTGAAAAAGGGAACGGAATGGTCAAACCGAATCGCTAGAGGAACGAATTTTCAATAGCATAACTTGGGCTCCTAGAATATGGGGCCCTTGGGACAATCTATTTGATTGCAGGGACAGTACGCCGAATATGACTGGGGATTTTCCTATGGGTATTGGAGCGGGTCCAAGCAGATTAAAGAGGATGAGTTGTCGAGACTGCTATTTATTCGAATTATTTCGTATATTTATCATAAAAAGGGGGGAGGTGCAAGAGACTGATTCGGACTTCTTGCAGAGTGGAACAATGCAGTACCGTTTGGGGCTTAAGTGTTTCTATCCGTACTTTGAAGTGACTGATTTTTTTAACTTTGTGATTTTGCCCTTCATCACCAAGATTTGACGCTAAATGATTTTTTCCGCTAAATAGCGGATAAAAGCGCTAATGGCGCTAAATGGCGGTTCTTTTAGCGCCACTATTAGGCGAAATGCAGCGTGGGCTTTCAAAGACCTCCGCCCCAAATCATGTCCAGGCCCAAATCAATTAAGTACACTATGGATTGGAGAGACACAGGTACACAAAATGAATCACCATCATCCATCAATAGTTAGTTCGTATTTGTATTTCCGTTCATCTTCTATGTTTATATATTTATAGAATTTCTTGATATTTCATGTATATTTTTTCAGCCGCTAAAATGGCTTAGCCTGCTATTTAAAAACTTTGCCAACAACACGATCTCCGACATGTCAACATGCTAAACTACCTAATCAACCAAAATCATACTATAACACAACACTGGCGTACAACCAACTTGAGCTGCCAACTAATGTATCTACTATCTAGTAAACAACACTTGCACCTTATTAAAATGAAAGGACGGATGCAGAAAAAAATATGATGTTAAAATGAGTAATAAGTGCAAAGTATCATATGCTGAAAATTGAATTCCTGCTATGAAATTTATCACATAAGTGTCCATTACCATCCATTGTAAAGTGTAAACACAAAAATATTCAAATGCAAAATGAACCGTCACATTATGATAGCAATGTAGAATTCACCTGAGGAAAAGGAACACATTTGCTCCCAGGAACATGCCCACTTCTAATTCCCTTGCGCTGCTCAGGAACTGCACCATCAAATCTGTACAGAAGTTTGAAATCAGGAAATCTGAAAATGCAAGGCTGTTGAGCATAAAAACAAGTAAAAAAGGTACAAAACTTGAATTACCAAAGCATATAAACAGCATTACTGCATTAGTGTAAGTATGTGTTTATGTACTGGGTAAAATAGACTTGTGCATCAAAATACACTTGAATTACAAATATATATATCTATTATTCTATAGCATAACTGCATTAGTGTTACTAGGGCATATTGCTTAAAAGATACTTAAGTATCAAAATGCAAAATCTAAACTGGGTTCTCAGTGAAAATAGATATGCTAGGGATATTATCATTCCTGCGATGGATACAGGCAGAGGCTGTATATAATGCTACTGCATGCATGTAAGATATACTCATAGACTTAAGTAGAATATGAGTTACATACCTAGGTTTTGATCGAGCATCTATAAGTTGATGTGTCTGGGTATTGATGTTCTCTTTCACCTGAAAAAACAAATCATCTATTAGTTGCTTCTACCACCTCACAAAAAAAGAATCACCTTATAGGTTTAGCATAGTCAAAACTTCATAAGTTCGATTACATTTATAGAAGTATCACATGTATGACACAAAATAGATATATCACGAAACTATATTGCATGACAAATTGCATGGTACTAATTTGGTATCAAAAATATCAATACACTTCATTTTATAATTTGGTCAAAATTCAACAGTTTGACTTTCACTAAACCTATAAGGTAATTTTGGGACCAAGGTAGTATGAAATATGTGGAACGGGTTCAATGAGTTGCGAAGACAACAATAGGCAGTTTTGAGACCCTTAGGAACTGACCTGATCAAGACTCCATATAAGATCAGGCTGCAGCTTTGCTTCAAATATATTTGGACCAACCTGGAGAAACATACTGAGGTTATGTATAGCCGAAATTTAGGTTAAACACCAATTAGAGAATCTGCTAATAATATCCATACTTAATTAAAAGCCCAATAGCTCAACAGCAGTAGCAAGGTTCTTGCTGTGCAGTTGTGACTTGAAATGGATGTATTGCCAAAAGGGTAAAATAATAGAATAAATTACCGGTTGACCCTTGTAAACTTTCTCAATTGCTTCACAAGCAGCACTGGCCTTTAGGATGGCATCACTGGAGGCACTTGATTCAACATCATACCCAGAAGCACGCCATTGAGGCAAACCTCCATCTAGCACCCAAACTTTATCATGTCCAAATACACGGAACATCCTGTTGTCAAGGTAACAAGCATAGAAGAACTCTATCAAATATTAAAAACTACAAACAAAGAATCGCATGCCAAGAGGGACTTGTAGTAATTAATGACCAAATAAGATTTGTGTCTTGTTTCAACCACTACTAATTTGGTCCTCGACCCTAGCATTTTTTATATACTTTTATGAACAATAGAAACTTACCACCAAACACGAGCAGCACTGAATAGGCCCTTTCCATCATACACTACTATCCCATCTTTGTTGTAGATGCCAAGAGCGGATACAGCAGCTGAAAATGCCTTTTCAGATGGCAGCATGTGTGGTAACTGAACCAGGGAAAAAAACACATCTCAGATCCAAATGCAGATGCTTACCCCCAAAAGCAACTAATCAGATCAGATGATATCGTTAGTATAAACAAGAAATACAAAGAGTGCAAGTACTATATAGCATGCCATGTTTAGCAGCTTAAATTATCATCTGACAAAGCAAATGATAGATCAATAAATCTGTCTATACTAAAGTGAAAGTCTATGGACTGGGAAGTTAAAAAATGACTGAATTCTGTATTTCTTTCACTTTTTATTAGAAGCAAATGTCAAAATGGAAAATTCATACCATCATTACAGAGAATGGTTCACATGTCATCCAACATCTTATCTACCTTAAGTTACAAGCTGAACCCAAGCTGTGCTCGGAGGAATTAGACAGCAAGTTCGTATACTACAACTCTACAAGCACAGTCAACAGGCTAAAACTATTAATATAGGCCACTAGAGATGTTGATATCATTAGGGTCATCAAAAAGGGCGTACTCAGTGCTGTAGGCACCCGCACTACGCGGGGTCTGGGAAAGGGTGTTTAGCGCCAAGCCTTCCCCGCACAGTGTGAAATGTGCGGAGGCTGGGGCTCGAACCCTAGACCTTCCGGTCACAAAGCGGTAGAGCACTACCGCTTGCACCAGGGCCACCCTTCCATTAGGGTCGTCAAGGAAAGTAAATAAATGGGAAAGAAACTTAAGTGGTAGTCCACAAACTAACTGCGGTAACTAGGTAACACTTTGAATGAGGGCAACTCAAATGCAGTTACCAGATCACAATACTTAAGTTAACACCTACCTACCTGTGTATTCCGATTTGTGATGTCCCTGTTTTAATTTGCAGATGTAATCAACCTTTAATGTCAGATGTTGTCTAGCCTACCTGATTTGTAAACTGCTTAGCACACACCACACATAATCTTTTTTTATCATTTATAACAAGGACTAAGGAGTATAAATAAAAATAGCTAAAATCCAAAATTATATGGAGTACACAAACAGAGTTTTTATGATTTTGAGTCATTAATAGTAGAATGTACAAGCAACAGAGTTGAACTTACACTAGATGTTTTGTCAGATATTCCATCGACATCAAAGAACAGGGCACTAGGAATATGTGCCACCTAGAAACAAAACTGAAGCATGTAAATATCTGCATTATGTAGTTTCAAAATCATGGGCCTACAAATTCCCATAATGGGCAGGTTAGGTACAGTTGATAGTATATCAATATCAATGTTGGTATGCCTACTTATACATATTCATATATATCTTAAAGTATCAGATTAGGTAAGCCTACTCATAAGCATTTCCAAGTGGTGATTAATGAATGACACACTGATGAAATAATTTGAAGCTGAGACGAGCTATTTGAGAAGAGGGGTGTAGATGGTTGGATTTGATTGAATGAAAATGTACAGAACTATCAGAGAAATGTAAGTCCAATGACATACTAACAAGTGGTAAGACATCTAATCTATAAAATTCTAAAGCAACAACAGAAACAAGCTGAATGAGTACCTGGTACTCTTGTATTGGGTTCCTTTGTTCTGCAGGCATATACCAAGAGGCATCAAGTACCTAGATAGAAGTATGAGATTAAGAAGTATAATGAATAGAAAAGCACATTTGACAGAAAAAAGTGTACACCATAATAAATGCCATTGTTGCAAATAGCGCGCTATAGCACGGCCATAGCTGCGCTATAGCGGCCACTATAGTGGCAATAGTGTCCAGAACAGGCTGCCGCTAAATTTCATAGCGCGCTATCTAAAACATGGATTATTACTAATCCTGCTTAGTATATACCATAGTGTCAAGCAAGTCTGAGATCTCGTTTTCCCTTTGTTTAAGTTGTAGCATAAGCAATTTATCCATTCATCCACGAATTAAGTGCCTTGTTTCACAGCACAAACAGCATCCTCTATTGACACAATTCTGATAGATTAAGGGACAGGTAAGCTTAAATTACTAAAATAGCAATCAATAAGTACAGATACTATGACTGACATGACGAATTGCAAGTTACTAGAAGGATGTACTGCAAGTAATAATTCCGCAACACACTCCAGCTCGAACTACTAAGAGCTACACGCACCTTGACGTCGGGGTCCTTGAGGTTGGCGTGCAGCCACTCGGCCGACACCACGGGCTCCGTCCGGGGCAGCGTGTGGAAGCCAGAGGCCTCCGACACCACGGACGACGACGACGACGTAGCGTTGCACCGCGCCGCGATCCCGAACGCGCCCGCCAGCGGCGACGGCCCGCACCAGGACCCACCGGCGCCCTCCGCCGCGCGGACCGCCCACCCGACCCGACCCTGCACGCGCGAGAACCGAAAACCACGTCAGTTGGGGGAGGACCGAGGATGCGGCGAAGCGGCGGAGTTACGACCGCGAGGGGCGTGGCAGTGATGATGAGGATTAGGAGTAGTAGTTGGAGAGGAAGGGGGTTTCCTTGGGGAGGAGGGAGGCCCGAGCGAGGAGGTGGTTTGGCCGGGCCGCGCCGCGCATGGCCGCGGCGGCGGCGGAACCGGCGCGGGAGAGGAGGGAGGCCGCCATGGATGGGTAGGGTTCTGGACCGGGGTTTCTAGAAGGTTCGGGAAGGGGAGAGTGGAGGTGGGCGTGGAGAGGAAGAAGGGGGGATGGGTGGGGTGGGTTTTGATGTCGACGTGGCGATGGTCATTGAATGGAATCCTCGTCAATCCGCGGCACCTGTGGGAATGGGAACCCTGCTCCTGGATTTGGAAACCACGGGTCGTAATTTTTACCGACCAATGCCGAATGTTTGCTCTCGGGTCGGTAATATGTAGTATTTATTTATTTCGTTTTTACTTGTTTATTTACAAATCAGAGACAAATGATGCTTTGCCAATCTAAGTTTATGTAAGAGCAGGATGGAGCGTGTGTGTTTTTACATTAGGCACGGAGGTCAGTCCAGCGCAATTTCAATTAGAAGCTGATTAATTTCATAGATCGTGGCACAATCTGTGCTCAAGTAATGACAAAGGATTTCAGGATAATAAAGATGCATTCCAGTTTTTCTTAGGGAAAAAAAACAACAACAAGATTCCTCTTATAAGAGATAATAACTTTATTTCTGTTGTCAATTGTCATCAAGATTACTACAAATTTATTTGCAGTTCTCTCTTTTTTGTCTATAATTTATTTGTACTTGTCTTGTTGGAGAACAAAGAAAACATAGACAACTGATCACTAGACACAAATTTCTTCCAAAGTTCACACTCGGTACCAGTGCTGAAGTGATACCGATAGCAAATCAGAGAACTCATCCACCATTTACCAATACCAATCTCGCTAAGATTTATTACGACTGGCCTTTTCCTGGATACCAGACTGCGAAAATCTCCTCCCTCAGGACCTCAAGGACTTGTTCCATCTTTACATCCTTGACTCTGAGCAGCACCATACCATGGTACAGAAGATCAGCCATCTCCGAAGCTGCACGGGATCGGTCCTCGTTCTCAAGCAGCGTCTGAATTAGTTCGCCAGCTTCTTCACTGAATTATATGCAAAAATAGCAGAAGTGGCATTAAGAGAGAAATAGATTGCCATTCTCATTATTAAGAGAAAGTAGGGAGGCAAACAAAATATGGCAGTAATAATAAAAGAAAAGGCGTGAAATGTGCTTCAGTCAGGTAAATGGGCTCTCACACAGATTAATCGACGCCAGGTCATAAACTCAAACCATAACCATCAATAACCAAATCCTGACACTGAGACTAATGAATTTATCTGTTTTGGTCTCCTGTGCCAATCAAATCTTGTTGCACCAAATTAACCCATCACTTCTTCAGCCAAGTGCAGTGCTATGAAAGCTTAAATAAACACAACTGAAGCATTAAGCTAATTCGACATGAATCTATCTATTTTAAAATGCAGAATTTGGTGAACTAGACTAAGAAAAAGAGAGAAAAGACTCAATGCTTTAATATCACTTCTCTTTCCTCCCGTTAAAATTAACAGTTTTCATAATAATATACTACCATGATGGCTAAAAAAAAACATAACATCACATACCGTATTTTTGAGCAAAGTAGCTGGTTATCAAGCAGAAGTTTTTTGGTCCATGATGGTTTGCCACCTCCTTCAGTAACTATCTCCTCCTGTCGTCTCCTAATTGTATCCTCAAGTGAGTATAAGGTTGTAATAACCTGCCTGCCTTCATTGGGCTGTGAAGGGAAATCATATATTAGTTTTTTACTAATCATGAGTCAAAGTCTATTGAAGGAAAGGGTAACATAAGAATGAGAACCTTTGAACTTTGTAGAGCATCATAAACTGAAGTATAGTAACAGGTTTCTGCTCCTGTATGACAGGTTGGTCCATCTGGCTTTCCAATGTATATTATCTATGTTGTATGAACAACAAAACATCTACACAGTTAGATGCTCTGAAGTTGAAGTGAAAGTATTTACTCACAACACAAAACATGCTTACAGAATCACGGTCACAGTCAAGGAAAATGTCATGAACATTAATGAAGTTCATGGATGTCTCCCCTTTTGTCCACAAGGAAGACCGTGAGCGGCTAAAGAATGTAGCTTTCCTGGTCGATATAGTTTTTGCAAGGGCATCTTTGTTAGCAAAACCCTGCATAAGAATGGCTCCAGTATCCACATTTTGTGCAATAGCAACAGCCAACCCTTTGCTATCCCACTTCACACTGTCTAGTACCGCGTCGACCTGATTTTTTTATCAAGCACAATGATGAACATATGTTAGGCTTTATTGCCTTAATGATAGTTTAAACTCAATATTAGAGGAACAATTAAAAACAGACATCATTCAAAACTGATTGGAAATTGTAGCAGAGCTATTGCAAAGTCTCAAATGGTTGTAGTTCATACTACTATCAGAGTCTACACTGGAAAGACTATTAATATTGGTATTCAAGCGATTAGAAGAATATATCTGCATGTACAAGGAAATACATAAATGAATTTTAAATCCTCTGAATAAACATATACTCCAGTATATTAGTATATTTTGGTATATCAGTCCTGATATATATAGCACGACTAGGAGAATAATAGGACTGGCCAAGCGACCAACACCCTGGTCAACAACAAAGCGCAACTAGTCTCCTGGTCGGTCCGTTGGGACTAGAATTGACTAGACAATTCACAACATTGAAGGTACACGTGCATCAAGAAAGTCGGCTGCAAGCAATGCACTAGCACCATAATTTCTTCAAACACCATTATGGCATGTCATCCTATTAGCATAAACAAAGCAATCTATCCAAATGGAGAGGCAACAAGAAACGTCTTTGCTGCAACTCTTCTTGAGTAGAACAAATAAACTTTGCACAACACTGATCCTTATCCATGGCTTGTAGCCATCATGTGAAAATGTGGCGCTCCTCATCCTCAACACAACAGGGCACTCAAAGGACAGGAACGGATTGCATCCCCAGTGGCTCACAGTGGGCTCCAATCCGATCCCCCAACTATTTTGGTCCAGAGGTAACAAGAGAGAAGCAGATTTCGCGAGAAGAAAAGAACAGAAAAACTCCAAACCTTGGGGTCGACGGCTACAGCTCCTGGCGCAGACTGCGCGGAGCCCGCCGCCACGGAGACCGCCGGGTACGGCTCCCTGCGGCTGCGCCTCCATCCAGGGGCCGAAGCAGCGACGGAATGAAGTTTGGGGCGAAATGTCCCGCTAGAGAAGATTCCCGCGCGGCACGCTGAGGAGGAGGACGCGGGTGAATGAGCTGGTTCCGTCGCCGGAGCCGCCGCCATCGGAACCCCGAGTGTGCGGTGTGTGTGCGTGAGTTCTTCAGAACAGTTGAACAATGGAAACAATTGAAGAATGGAATTCAGAACAAAACACGAGTACAACAAACTGCTTGCTTGCTAGTAGTTGCTACGTACACAGCCGCAAACGATTGGCAATGAAATTATAGGAAACTGGAAATGCAAGATCCAAGCAAGAAGAACCTACTGATTGCCCACTGCTGCGCTGAGTGAGCCTGTTGTAATGACGTGTGCCGTTGTGCGCCCCTGCGCCTGTGCAGCTAGCTGCACTTGTGCTTGCCGTTGTTCGCCATGCGCGCACCGTGTGCTGTGGCTGCAGCAGCACAGACAAGAGGTCAGGAGCGGGTGCGGCTGGCCGGCTGGCGACGCCGTCCGCAACACCGCACGCCCCGCCGGCAACCCTCTCCCCGATCTGGCGTCGCCCTTCCCCTCTCTCTCTCTCTCTCCCTCCCTCCCTCCCTCTCTCCGACGCAGCTGCACCCGCACCGCCGCCCGATTTGGCCGCAAGCCGGCGCTAGGGTCCGATTTCGCCGGCGCTATGCCGGATTCGGCGGGCGGTAGCGGCGGGTTTGATTTGGCCGACGCTGTGTGCGATCCCGAGTGCGAGAGGAGAGCTGCGACACACGCGGTCACCAGCAGAGATTTGCTCTGGGCTGGGCCGCCGAGAATTGGTAGCCTGGACCACATGGATTGGCCCTTCAAGTTTGGATGGCTTAGGCCCATATCCGCCACATCGGTTGTGCCTTCAAATTTGGATAGCCCTAAGCTCATAGCCGCCATAGCACGTCGGACACTTTTGTGGGACTTCATCATCGTATTCTAGACCGCACATAGCATCCTCAGCAGATTACCTAAACTCCATACCTATCACTAATTGGATAGTGGAGGCAAGAAATGAGGTCCAGCAGACTAACTACTTGACCCAATAGATTTGTGGGCTATCGGATCCCCGTTCACCTACCTATTCCCGTTGGGTCCGGACTACCCAAATATTTTTTTTTAGAATGACTACCCAAATCTTTTCTCTCCTCACTTTACTCTCACCCACGCGCATAGGAGCCCGATGCGCGTTGTTCGACACTTGCTTCCACCGCGACGCCTCGCCGAGGTCGCCCCTCTCCTCCCTAGCGACCCACCGTCCGACCCCCGCCCTAAGTGCCGACATTGCCTCTCCCTTCCCCGGTGGCGGGTCGCCGACTCCCCTTTCGGCCCACCGCCCCTCCTCCCCAAAGACAACCACGCAACGAGGCCCCTCACATCTCTTGCGCGCGAGGCCTCCCAAATTCCCCGACACATCCGCGTGGCGAGACCGCCCCTCCACTCCCTGGCGAGGCCTCTTCCATCCACGACGAGTCCTCCCCTCCTTGAGAGCCTCACTGGCGGCGGTACCCTGCCTTGCTCCATGCTCGTCCACGCAAGAAGAATATGGTAGTGGATGACATATGGGTCTCACATGTCATTCTCAGCTACTATAATGGATTTATTTAGGTTCTCTGTTTTAGTTATCGTTCTTCGGAGCAAACAATAAAATTTGGGTAGTCTCAAATTGATAGCTACCTAAATTGATATTTAGGTAGTCACATTTGGGTAGTATCGCAAGATGCTCTTAGACTTATGGAGTGTTTGGCACCGGTCCCACGAACTCATTGCACAAACTTCATCATAGAGCAGTTCCACGAGAACCTAGAGTTCATAGAGAACCCCGGGGGTTTTCTCACAACTCTATCATTTGTTTCTCGGATCGATTGCATGAAGCTAAAACTGTTTTAGTTTAAAAAAATGTGGAGCGGAGATGACAAACGTGGAGTGGGGCAGCCCAAACGCCCCCTTACCTATTGCCTATTTCATCTCTTATTATCGGTCACAATGGCGTTGCTAGAAACTCGATGCTTTAATTGTGAAGGGCCCAATTGTACTGTTCTTTCTTCAAAACTAAGTAGAACAATCAAATTTTGTAATGCAGCTTTAGTACCACGAGACATCTCCCTCTGTGCATGATTACCATTATATCTTCTCTTCACATCACCGTACTAAAAAAATATATCATCAACGACAAAAAGAGGTTAAAACAAATTAGCTCCTCAACTGGAGTTAGCTCCTCCCAAATCTACTATGAAAAAGTTATTTTACCACTTTTTTTTCAACACAGGTTCAGCTTTACCAGTAAACTTACTCATGGGTTTAGTGATTAGTGATTAAAACTTACTAATAAAGCAGACATTATCTGTGCTGGGATTAGTGATTTCTTTGTTCAGATATAATTGGATGGGCCTTCTGCTGAAAATTGGTGAAGGAGGCAGTTTAGAGGCAAACTGCGCCAGCCGTAACGTACTCAGAACGCTGGCTTGCAACTAAAAAAATCTGCATGACTAAAACATCTCCTAATCACCATGAGTTTAATAGGCATTCCAATAATTGAAGTTTTCAGTCACTGCTTATTTTAGCACTGTCATCAAAGTCTTCTGATCTTGATAAAACATACGTAACAGACACATACACACAGCTCCCTTTTAAACTGCTGATTCTTGAGTTGATGTGTCCTGTTGAACAAATGTTCAGTAAAGTTGCACAATTAACAACTTCAGTAGCTCAGCTCGGCTGTGAACTGAAAGAGTAGAAGCAAATGTTATCATAGCCGAACAAGACCTACGCCAATGATCTGAAACCCAACTCATCGTACAACCATTTCATAAACTTGACAAGGCCGACGACGGCTCCGTTGTGCCAACGCCATCACCGCACGCTCACGGTCGTCGTCGCCGGTTCCCGAGACGGCGACGTTGTGGAGCCAGCAGGACGATCGGCCGGCGGCCCGTAGGTAGCAACTGGCATCTTCACGGGGAGGGTCGGCGGCGGCGCCTCGAACCGCAGCACGTTGACGGCCTGCCTGACGGTGGGACGCAGGCCGCGGTCCGGGTGCGCGCACCAGAGCCCGACGAGCATCGCGCACGCCATCTCCCGGCCGTCGAACTGCCCCCGAGCCGCGCATCGGCCGCGTCGAGGATGGTCCCGCCACCGTACGCGTCCCAGACCCACTGTACCAGGTGGACGAAGTACTCGTCGTCCTCGTCCACGGCGCGCCGCACCGCCGGGCGCCGGCCGCAGGCGATCTCGAGGAGTAGGACGCCGAAGCTGTACACGTCCGACTCCACGGTCGCCCTCCCGGTCAGCATGCACTCCGGGTCCATGTACCCCATCGTGCCGGCCACGCCCGTGGTGTGGGACCGCCGGTCGTCGTCGATGAGCCTGGCGAGCCCGAAGTCGCCGAGCTTGGCGGTGAACGACGCGTCCAGCATCACGTTGCTCGGCTTGACGTCCCGGTGCACCACCCGCCGCTCGGCGTCCTGGTGGAGGTACAGCAGAGCTTCGCCGACGCCGACCGCGATGTGGTACCTGACCGGCCACGTTAGCAGCTGGCTATCCGCTGCGTGGAGGTGACCGTCCAAGCTACCGTTGGGCATTAGCTCGTAGACGATGAGGAGCTCGTCGTGGTCGCCGTGGCACCAGCCGATGAGCTGCACGAGGTTCCGGTGCCGGAGACGGCTGATGATCCTCACCTCGGAGACGAACTCCTTCCAGCCCTGTCGAGAGGTCTCGGACACCCTCTTCACGGCCACGTGGCGGTTAGTGTCGGCCAACAGCCCACGGTACACGGACCCGAAGCCGCCTCTCCCGAGTCTCCGGTCGTCGGAGAAGTTTCCTGTGGCTGCGCCGAGCTCGTCGTAGCTGAATCGCTGGGGACCCGTCACCACATCCACAAGATCGTCATCCACTTGTTTACCGCGGAAAAATCTTGCGGCTTCTTGTCCAGCTTGCTTGGCACTCTTCATCATGAGATTGGGATTCTTCCGTTTCCGCTGCCGGAGGCGGAAGAACCAAACCGACAGGCCGATGGAGAGGAAGAACACACAGGAAGCGGCAGAAACGATGCCGGCAATTGCTGCCGCCGGTAGCTTGTCTCCGGCGGGAGCACCTTGATAATCTTGTGGATGTGGTGACGGAGCACCTTGATAACTATAGTTAGTTTTGGATGGTTGACTCACGAGCATGTCCGTCGTGGGCGCGGCCTTGAGCGGGATGAGCAGAGTGGTGAAGGGGAATATGTTGTCGTCGGGGACGAGTCTGTTGGCGTCGAGCACCTCCAGCATGTCGACACCGAACCTGGCGGCGATGGAGGGCATATCGTCGCCCCAGGTGACGAGGTAGGATAGCATGTACCTGAACCCCTTGGCGGCCTGCGCGGGGAAAGGGCACGCGCATCGGAGCGGCACGGTGAGGTTGTTCCCGGCGTCGAGTCCACGACTGTCGTGGATCGGGTTCTGATCGATGAGCGCCTGGCAGGTGGTGAGGCCCTGGTAGGTGATGTTGGCGATCATGTAGGAGGTCTCGCCTTTGAACTGGACGGTGTAGGAGGCGTTGTGCTGGTAGTACCCGCCGGGCGTGCAGGTGCAGGGGATGGGGACGAGGACGAGGCTGGAGGCCGCGAGCGGGGACGCCGTCGGGACGGCGTTGGCGGCGGCCGTGGCGGAGACGGTGGAGTTGAGGAGGTAGGAGATGGAGACCGGCGTGTCGTAGTCGGACGGGGAGGAGCGGAAGATGAGGTACGAGTCGCACGCCGGAGTGGAGGCCCAGGTGGGTTTGCAGGTGTAGCCGAGAGTGGTGCTGTCGTTGGTGGCGTAGCAAGCGTTCTGCTTGTTGGCCTCGTACTCCTGCTGCGCGCGCACCGGAGCGAGGAGGAGGACGAGGACGAGGAGCGCGAGCGCTGCCGCGGGGAGCAGCGGCGGAGCCATCGTCTTTTCTGTTTGGGAAACGCGGCGACTGACTGAGCGGCTGATTGGGATCGGGTGGGTGGGCATGTGATGTGACGAGCGCGGCGGAGGGACAGAGTCAACTGGTCAATTGTTCCGGCGTCCTCTGTTTCCTACACTGCACTGGCTGGCGTCCTGGACTGGACTCCACTCAATGGAGGGCCCAGGCTGGTCAACACGCCATACACAGAGTCAACCCTGACGTGCTTCATTCTGTGCTTCTATAATGACTACGTAAATGCTCGTGCGTTGCAACGGGAAATATAATACCATGATAATATATATGTATGAGATGTATGAGCGTGTGTTGTATTATCTTACTATTACTAATTAGAGGCTCCAATGGAGCGCCACGTTAATCGTTGCAGATGCGCTAGAAAAAAATAAATCCTTAAAAATTTTCACAAAAATTAGAAAGATCCAACCATCCATTTGATGGTTTCTAATCACCACTTATAATAATATCCGTTGGATCTATAATATGTGCTTTTAAAAATTACCCACCATGCCATTAAGAAAATAGCCCGAAAATAACCCCCTAAACTTATATCTTAATTACCCACTTTTGCCATTATAAAACATAATGCTATTTTAATTAATGAAGATAAAAACTCACCACGCACACCTGGCCTAATAATAGATCAATTGTGAAGAAAAACACCGATACATTGGTCCTCTCATCCTCTCTCTCTCCGGTGGTATTTGCGAAGCCCACCAATACTCACCACGCACACCTGGCCTAATAATAGATCTAAAAATCGAGAAAAAACACCGATAGTCACTGTGCTTCAACCAGAAAAAAGTAGATTGACCGTTCCATTGTCCTGCTATGGGGACCAGAAAAAGAGTAGATTGACCATTCCATCGGTCCGATTCTTTGCTGCCCTGACCAATGATCTGTGGGATTTTTTTTTGTGTGAAGTAAGTAGTAATTGTTCTTCAATTCGTTGTCTGATCTCCTATTTATGCTTGGGCACGCATGTTTAGTACATCAGCATGAGCAGCACCCAACATGCATGAATGCCGGATTTAGCGTGCATGTTTTGACACAGGTGTGAGGTGCCCATGATATATAGATGGAAAACAAGCGTCCGGTATGCAAAAATATTTTGTGCTAATCTTATTGAAGAGATACATATTGATCATCATCGATCTAAAAGGAAGGGCGGACAGCCAAATCAATGCATTTTACAATATAACTTAAGAATAACTAAATTTGATTTTTTTGAAGAATTAAATCTGCCATGCATCAGTTTGACCGATATGCATGTTAATTGTCACCAGAAGTGCTAATAAAAAAAAAGATAAAGCTATAAATTCCCACAAAAATCAGAAACATCTAGCCATCAATAAAAACCATTGGATCAATTTGGTTTTCAAAAAAATTACCCAACACTATCATTATGAAAAACAAGTTAAATATCTGCCTAACTTTTTTATGCCAAAATTCCCATGTCTTATGTGCCTGTTTTCTCTGAAGACTCAACATAACTATCTAATCCATCCTAGACCATCGTATATTTTTCTGCTTCTTGCGCTCCTGCCCGTGGTGGTAGTGCTAAGCATAACTCTGGATGGCTTCGTCAACAACTGTGTGTTGAGGATGGCTGCCTCTAAGTGCTACAAGCAGCCGACTGACACCAGCGGAGGCCATTGCAATGGCCCAGCGCCAAGATCTGGCAAATCTTCCATATGAAAACTCTTGGAGGGTGGCAAGAAAGGTATGTAACTACTAACATACATTGTGTATATGTACATCTCTACATGCGGCTTGCTTCCCAGAAGGCATGGACAAATCAATTTCCATGCATTGTCTCCCCGAGTTGATCGTCTCGAACTGAGATCCTTGATCTGAAGGATGCATCCCTATGTATCGGATCGACATCCAGATGGGTCGGATGCACCAATCACAAATTGGATGTTGGTTAGTCTAAGAAAACCCATCCATACAATGGTCAATTTTCTATGTATGATGTTGTGGTTTTGTTACCATCTCATGCTTATTTTACTTTACCTAGACAATATTTGATGTCTAAACCTAATGTATGGATAGGAAGATTAAAGCTTGGGCCTAAGATATATAAAATGATGGGATTTTGAAATGATTGTACGAGCCTTCCACTCATCAAGGTAATGCAGCCATGTAATTCAAGTATTTAATTTCCTACTTATTTAATTTTTTGGGTAAAGGAAAACCCCATTTCTATATACGAGATAATAGTAGTTTAATATGTCCACATAGAATTTAATAACAACATTGGAAGAAAGTGTAATACTAACTAAAGTATAGAAATATATAAGGTTGAATTTTGTGATGCACATCCTGATTATTGAGGATACGAGGGATTAAATTTAGGAGCTGAGGTTTTTCAATATAAACCGGTCTAGGGCTAAATTAGATCACAGTTGGATTATTATCAATTAGACTACACATAAAGATTGTTATAACATGGATGATGGGTTATAAAAAAATATTAAGAGGGTTTAAATCCCTAGATTATTGTTTGTGAAAGTGAAAAATATACATAATTAGTTTCTAGCATCCACGTTAATTATCAGCATGCAGATTAAAAAAACATATATTTTCAAAATGCTCATAACTATTAGAAACATCTATTCTTTCAGTTTCTAGAGTCCAAACTTCATCATTGATAATAGCCATTGGATCTATTCATTTTTGCAAAAACAAATAAATAAATATGCGGCATTTCAAAAGGATGAATAAATAACTGTAATTTCCCATCTAAACTACCTCGCTTACGAAAAATTATTTAAAATAATTGAATAAATTTCCATCAAACCTACCCACTCCCACTCTGAAAGATGATTCAAAATAAAACCCACTATTTATACTATTGTAAGAACCGAGAGTGGAACCTACAACCTACAATCTTTACTAAAAAAAGTAAAAGATGAAAATGTGAATAAAATATGCAACACAGTTCAAACTTCACATTCCGATAAAAAAGTTACAATTTCTAGATAAAATTTAAATAAGAGTATAGATTCAGGATGGCACAAAGGTGTGCAGCAGTAGTATATATAACATAAGCTTTTCCACTAAGTACCACACTAAGAAAAAAAATGCAAAACTTATAAATTTGATAAACTAGGGGTCCGGAATGGAGCATGTTAATCCTTATCAGTCTGATTAAAAAAAAAAAGGAAATATCTAGAAATTTGCGTATGAACCAAAAACATCCTACTGTGGATTATATATACTATAATCATTGTTAGCAATAATGACCATAGGATCTATGACAAAAATAGATCCACATCTGTGAACGTGTATATCATAAAAACCAGTGTAAATGTGTATGTAAATCAACATACAGTGACCCATGAATCTCAAGTTACTTAGTTACGACATTAAGAAACACATCTAAAGTAAACATAGATTTACATCCATTTATATACTGCTATTGGATAGCTAATACACATAACCCACTAAATTTATTTATATCTAAAAACCACTTTCAACATTATTAGAAAAACTAAAAATATCATCTTAAATCTATAGTTAAATCATCGACATCTATTAAAAAAATATTCAAATAACTATAAAGCATATGTATATTTCTTTATTATTCACTTATATTAATATCAAATACATATATATGCATGACAGATAAATATATATGTTATGCTTCAACAATCCTAAAAATATTTCCTATATTAATGATACTAAAAAACTATTTAAGTTATTAATAACCATGACAATTTATAAGTTTTTAATTTTGACAAATTTAAATTAAATGAAACACAATATAAATAGCTCCTAAAAGATTATAGCCCATGCGAGAGCACGGGTTGATGGACTAGTTTCTTCTAAACTGATATAAACAGAACCATGACCGATTGGCCAATTAAAAAACTTGGAGTAACTGAGGATCTTGGTGACCTGATATCAATTATCAAGGATTCTGTCTATCATCAAGTATCAAGGGGGCAACTGCTTACCTGATATGCTTCAGCTCATCCCGTGCAGATCCAAAGATACTTGTCGTGGTCTAATACCACCGTCCACAAATGGTGGCTAGTGCGGACTCCGAATGGCCTAGCTGCGAGACAATGACACGGGATTTATACTTTGTTCGGGCAAAGTCGGGCTCCCTAGTCCGGTGTGTTCACTATCCGAGCTCAAATGCTCGTGCACCGGGTGCATACAGCGGAGCGAGAGAGGGAGCGGGCTCCCAAAGTCTCTATGATTGAGGCAAGTGCCAATATGAGAGTGAGGATGCGGGTGTGAGAAGAGCCGGGGCGCGTTGTTCTTCTTCTTTTCTTGCTTGTCCCAACTGAAAACCCTACCCCTCCTTTTATAGTAGCAAGGGGAATAGAACATGTGAGCTCTCCGAAGTTGGGGCGGGGGTAGGTGGAACAATATGATAATGTGTCTTGTCGGGGGCGAAGAGCTCTTCGAGCGAGCTCGTGGGTTGGCCAATAGCTACCTCGAGCTCTCGGCGGCCTTGATGCTGAGAATCGGTCGCCGCCGTACATGGCGGTCGGGGCATGGGCGGTGGTCATGCGTCGCCTCGTCCTTGACCGTGGTTGGGAAGGCGGTCCCTCGGTATGGGGGTGCCCATGTCGCCGACGATGGCGTACGGGTAGTGCGCGCGTCCCGGTCATGATGGCGGAGTTGCCGAGTTGACAGGGATCTGACGATCGAGCTCTCGGATCGAGCTCTTTGGTGGCCGGGGCCCTCTCTTGAGCTCTTGACGGCCTTGGATGCCAAAATTGGTCGCCGGCGCACGCACGCGAATCCCGTCCAAAGGCGGTAAAGGGTCGCCCGACCCCAATCGTGGTTGGAATCGGTCCGTCGGCGTGGGGGTGTCCATGCCGTGGATGAGGTATCCGCGCGTCGCCTGTACTGCGCATCGCGGACGGCTGCGTTGGAGTCATCGGGGCATGGGCGGGCGACGGCGGGCCGTCTTTCCGCCACTGTGCCTCCGCATGGCCACGATTACTGCCCGCTGGGAGTGGTTGGCCAACTCATGTAACACGGTCTTCCGCGTGACGCCGAGGGACGAGCTCGTAGACGCGGGCGTTGTTGAGCGGTTCGCTCGAGCTCGAGCTCGGCGAATCGGAGAGAGGTCGCGTCACCTGGAGAGCTCTAGCGCACAAACTTGAAGGGGCCGTCTCGGCGAAGCGGAAAGAGGTCTCGCTTCGAGAGCTCGAGAATGTACGCGTTCGAAAAGGTCGGCGACGGAGACCTCGGCGAAGCGGAAAGAGGTCTCTCGCTTGTGAAGAGCTCGTGCGCCGTATAACCCGCTGCCTCTTGTAGGCGACCATGGGTGGAGGAGAGGTCCTTGGTTAGAATCCTTTGAGACATGATGTCGAGGGTCTTGATTGACGGTTGGGGTCATCAAAATATTGATCCCCCACAAGTAGCCCCCGAGCATTTGAGAGAGAGAGAGGAGATCTCTCTCAAATGCTCCCGTTTGTTTCACTTGGAGGTTCGGGGGGTTCGTAGTCATGTTTTGGTCGTGGGTCTTGTGGCGCACCCGCCGGTGTAGTTTCGAGGCTCGGGAGAGAGCGTGTGAGCTCTCGCGGAGGCTTTTTAGTGTTGTTGTGAGCCCTTCGACCTGTTGTCTTCGGAGGTCGTCGATCCCCCGAGCTCGCCTTCCTTCGCCCGATCGGGCCGTCGGATCGACCTCGAGTATGGGTGCTCGGCACCTGCGTTGTCGAGCCCCGAGCCATCGGGAGAGCCCGCTCTCCCTTAGTGGATTTTCAATGAGCCGGCTTCGTGGTCGTTGCGGCGCGGCCTTGTGGCGACTCCTTGGGAACTGAAACGCCGTCTGCCGTTTTGTTTTATCGGTGGTTGTCGCGGGCGCCCGCGTGCCCCCGCGACAGTTGCGATTCTGAGTCGCCGTCATTGGCGGCGGTTCCTCGCGAATCGTGCATCGTGGGTGGAGATCGTGGGAAGCGCGCGCGCGCCTCCCCCCGCGGGGAGGTGAGCCGTCGCGGTCCTGGCTATAAATACAATGGCTCGGGTCGTGGAGGTGGCATTCGTCTTCTTCCCTCCGCACCCCTTCCTCCCTCGGAGCCACCTTCGCTCCGACGGATGGAGGGTCAAGGGTCTTCGACGCGGGAGGCCGGGAGGAGGGGCGCCGACGCCCGGGAGGGGGGATCGTCTTCCCGGCGCAACATGCGTCGGCGGCTGATCCCAGCTCCGCCCCGCCGGGGCCATGCCTTTCTCCGCCGGCTCCGGCGCCGCCTCCGCCTCCGCCCGGGAGGCGGTGATCGCCGAAGCTCCGCCTCGACTCGGGCTGCGCCGCGGTCGTGGAGATGTGAGGGCGGCGCTCATCGACACCCCGAGCAGAGCTCGCGATGCGGGCGCACTCGGTGCGAATGCCGACCGGCTCGCCGCGGTGAGCGCTCTCCCCTTCCCGTTTGGTCTTTTGAGTTGATGTCCGCTCGCCGATCCTCCTGTAATTCCGTCGCAGCTACCCGGAAGAGGCGGATCGCTTACGGAGCGGCTCCCGTGGTTGCCGCTCGCGGCGCCGCCGCGAGCTGAACGGCTCGGGCGATGGCGTCGTCGGCGATCGCGCCGACCGGGCGGGGATCCGTGGTTTTGCGGATGGAGACTCGGTGGCGAGCTTTGGTGCCGACGTCGAGGAGTTCGAGGTCACCGCTGCGGAGCGGTGGTGGCCAACATCGACGCCGACGCCCCGCTGGCGAGAGTAGCCCGCCGAGTCCGGAGGCGGCGGCGGCGGTCCGGTCCCGGGCGCGAGGTCTTCGCCACCAAGCTCAAGCTTGACAACGACCGCAAGGGCGAGAAGGTGAACGGCTCCACCGCCAACGTGGGCATCCACCCCTCCAAGGTCATCGCCACCAAGCTCAAGCTCGACAAGGACCGCAAGACGCTTCTCGACCGCGAGCTTTGCGAGCTCGGTGAGGCCGTGGGGCGTCGTCGCCGTGGAAGCCGTTGTAGATAGGGCCTCTTCGTACCCTTTCGTTTTGTAGTTTCCTTTACGGGTTCATGCACTCGTGCCTATATGTATGTATGCTTTTATGAACAATGAAGGCGTAAGGGTTAGGTACCAATTTTGTCCTGCATGGCCGAGGTCTCGACCGTAGTTAGTCGCGAGGTCTCGAGCTCGTTGGGCGCGGGCGTTCGGGCCCGACGTTGTGACGGGAAGCGTGGGACAATCTTGTCGATAGTGTTCCCGAGTCCGCAACACCTCGGCACGGAGGGCCTGGCTCGCCTCGGCGTCTTTTCGCCGTTCGACCTGTCTGAGTAGCCCCCCCGTGTCTCTCCCTTTGCTTGGGTTTCGTCCGGTGATGCCCGGTGATCCCCGCAGGTGTGCTCGAGCGAACCCGCGGGTGTAGTCCCCGGGCTCCGCGGGGGACGAGAGGTCCGCGTGGAGGCTTTTATAGGCTACCGTGTGTTCGCTTTTCCGTTTATAGCACGAGGCCGTAAAGGGGTGAGCTCGGACTTGGTTTTACCTCGTTGGCCGAAACCGAGTGCTCGGTGAGTTGATAGCGGTGGTCCGGGGAGGTCAAGCTCGAGCTCGTTCGATGTGGTCACCGGGCGGACCGACCTCATATTCCAAAGGCGCGACTTCTACGGTTTTGGGCTCGTTCGAAGAGCCCGTGGACTCGTGTCCTTCTCGTTCGTGGAGGATAACCTGAAGTCGCCTTTTTGTTTCCTTTGGCGACCCGAACACGCTTAGGCGAAAGCCCGAGTTCGGTTCGAGTTCTCGGGGCAAGAGTCATCGGTCTTTGCTTTTGCCTTAGCGTCCCCTCACTGGCGTGGTTCCCGGGCGACCGTCGAGCCCTTGTCTTGGGCCGGCCTTAGAACCCTAGGATGGCGAGCTCGTGTATCAAGCTCTATCGTCGAGCTCGAAGATTTTCACCGCAGGTGTCGAGCTCTCGGGGCGTCCGCCCCGCGGTAAAAATAGCCGTTGGGATTTTTACCGTTGGAATTTTTCCGTTGGTCGGGGAGTTATCCCATAATCTTTGGCCGCGGGACTTCCTCCGGATGGCGACCGTGGGTTGTTGTGGCGATAGCCGCGCGCGTGGGCGCGCGACGCGGCGTGGGCCCCCCCCTCACGGTTCCTTCTCGGCGCATCCGTCGCACCTGGGCCTTATAAATAGGCGGAGATCGGGGGGCGGATTCACCTTTCTTCCCCTTCCTTCTACTGAAAGCCAAAGAGCGGAGAGAGAAAAAGAGATAGAAAGAGAGAGAGAGGACATACTTCTTTTGCTCGGGATCTACTTCTCGTCTCCCCTGTTCCGCCAGTGATCCGCCTCGCGAGCGCAAGATGGGGACATGGCATCGTTCGACGGCGACCAAGCGGCGAAACTCTGCTGCGGCCTCGTCGGCGGCTCCGTGCCGGCGGCGACGGAGGCCGAAGAGTGGATCCTCCCACCGCCGTCGCGACGGTTCCCGATCCGCGGGGCGGTAATGCGTGGTGTCGTTCGTGGCCTTCCACGAGCGCGGCCTCGGCGTCCCCGCCGACGATTTCTTCCGGAGCCTGCTGTGGGTACTGGGCGTCGAGCTCCAAGACCCGCGCCGAACGGCATCCTGGCTGTTTTCGGCGTTCACGATCTTGTCGCGAGGGATGGTTGGGGATTCCCAACTGGGAGCTCTTCCGCACCGTCTCGCCAAGATCCAGGGCTTGAAGGGCGGCGACGGAGGTCCCGGAGGTGCGGCTCCGATTGCACAACGTCCACGATCCGCCTGCGCGGTGGGAAGGTCCGCGAGTTCTTCCCGAGGGCGACTTCCGACGGCAAACCCCCCGGTGGAGGGAGGAGTGGTTCTACCTCAAGAACGACCCCGACCATCCTCTGCGGCAAAGTACACGGGAAGACGTTCGACACCGCAGCGCTCGTGGCGTGAGGGTCCTGCGATCACGCCCCCGGCGGTGGAGGCCGTGGCGTTGAAGACGGCGCTCCGCGACGCCGGCCGACGGTGAACCATATCATCGAGGCCTGGCTCGCGGCGGCGCCTGCGCTTCCAACGACGACGCCTTCGCGTCGGGAGATGAAGCCGAGCTCGCGCCGTTCGTGGGGGACGCGAACGCGCCCGCGCGGTACCGCTGGAACAGGTGGAATGGTGGATAACTCGGCCGACGCAGACGGGTGCGAGGGCCCCCGGAGCCCCCAAGTTCTCCCCGATGCGGATACGCTGGCGCCGGGTAAGAGCTCACACTTGTTTGTTCGAGGTTGCCTACTTATCGCTTTGAGTTCCGGAGGATGAGCTTGTGTTTTTGCAGGTTGGCGAAGTGAAGTCATTTGGTTCGCGTCCTCCCTCCCCGAGAGGGCGACCCTGGAGAGGCCGACCGAGCCCCGAGAAAACAAGGCTCATCCCAGCGGCGGCGGCGCGGGGGGAGGAGGAAGGCGAAGGCACCGAGCAGCGGGTCCCCCTCCGTCGTCCGCGAGGCCCGTGAGCCGAGAGATCGGGACCTCATCGGGGCTCCCGAGCTTGATGTCAAGGCGACGCCGAAGGCCGAGAGGGAGTCGGCGCCCACCGGCGCCCACTCGAGGCGGCCGCCTCGAGGGCGGGTTCCTAAACCTCAACCCGGGGTCGGGGTGCTGAGAGCCACCGCTCGGAAGAGCAGATATCGACGCTGAGTTCTCTTCCCTTTACGGTCGTGCACGCGTTCGGTGCGTGGGTCTTAGTGTCATTGGCGTTGCGGGCGGCCCCTGTACCCGACCCTCCGCCCTGACGAAAGAGAAACCTCGGCGACGCGAAGCTCGGGCCGGGCGATGGAGAGCTCTTCGATGCTCAGAACGACGAGCCTCAGCCTCCGCGAAGTTCGAGTGTAGGGCTGGCGGGCGAGCTCGGGGGCTGCCGCGACGAGCTCGGCGGTGGGGACACCGTCCATGGCGACGCGCGACGACGGCGGCAACGGTGGGCGCGACCACGGGTCCCGGATGATGGCGCCGGTCCCGCTCAAGGGGCCATTCTTGCCGACCGCCATGTCGACGCCGAGCTCCTCTCCGGCCCTCGCTGGGCCGGCAACGACCGTGGGCGCGAAGTCGAGGGCCGATGGTGGCCCCTGACTTGATCGTGAGACTCCAGCCCGACGGCCCCGCAGGGGGCCGAGGGGCCACCCGAGATCCCGGTGGCGCCGGAGAGGGAGACGGGCGAGGTCCGAGGGATATTCCGCCATGGGCGAGGCTGCCGAGAAGATCAGCGGGAGTCGGTGGCTCATACACGAATCGAGGAGGCTGCCACCGAGATCCTCGCATCGACGTCTCCGACGGGAAGACGGCGGGCGACCCGGCTGCGCAGCCGAAGGTGAGGGTCCATCGGGGCTAGCCCCGAAGATGTCGTGGGTCCCCCGGGCGGGATCCTCTTGGCGCCGGCCGGGTCGGCGTTCAGCCCGGGGAAATGACATCGTTCTCCCGACCCGACCCGATGACGCCGCTGCGGCCGCGCCCGAGGACCCGGCGTCGGCGTGTTCCGACTCTGCGCAGTTCGAGATCGCCATGGCCTCAGGTGTTCTCTCCTTTTTCTTTGTGCTTCCCCAAGTTGTTCATGTGCTTGCGCTCTTCGGGGCGTGCAGATTCCATCCGAGAACACAACCAAACGACGCCTTTCTCTCGAGGGTCTGGGGGCTTCGTCGGGAAGCTCGTTGAACGTACAAGGACATGAGTGAAGAGCTCGGCGCGGCGCGGCCTTCAGCATCAATTTCTTGCGCGCCTGCACGGAGGGGGCGTCGTCGGACTCGGCCCGGACGCGGAAGGCCGGGCCTTTCGGGCGGCACAAGGGGAGCCGGCCGCACCGGCGGGAGGCGGCCCGGGCGAGGGAGCGGCTTGAGCTCGCCACGAGGCAGCGGCGCAAGAAGATGCAGGAGGAGCTCGACACCCTCCACCGCCCGCCGAGGGGCAAGGAGCTCGCGCTCTCGGCGGCCCGAACAGGGGCGGAGGCCCTTCATAGTGAGAAGACGGAGACCGCCGAGTGCCTCCGTCGCGGGCCGAGCTTGCGGGTGAGTGTCACCGCCCCGCCTTGCGTTTTTGTTTTCTCCAAAGATTTGGGGCTGATTGTCTCGCCGGCGGGACTCGGCGTATGATCGCGAGGTCGCCGAAATGTGGTGCTGCTGCCACGCGACGATCACGGAGAGGGACCGCTCAACGAGGAGAACCCCGTATTTTCGCACAACGAAAGTGAGCTCTACGGTGAGCTGTGGAGTAAGCGCTTAACCGATCCTCGCCCGTATATCGAGTCGTGGTGACTTAGTTATTGAACCGCCTTCTTGTCTTGCGGGGAGAAGGAGAAGTCCCCGAAGGCGGCCGGGGACGCCGCGGACATGGAGCGAATCTTGCCTCCGCCGAGGCCACCCCGAGCATACCCGGCCGCGAAGGGAGGGGAAGGAGACGGACTTGAAGCAGGCGACCGCCGAGCTTGTAGACGCCGGCGAGGAGCTTGAGCGTCTTTCGGCTTGTGCCTCGAGGCCACGGAGGAGGCGACGAGCTCGGGCGGGCGCCGAGGATCTCGCTACCGCGGGCGAGGGATGTATGCGACGCCCTCGGTGTTGAGGAGATGGCGGACCCGCGGAGCGAATCTCAGAGTGCCGTGATAAGGTGGCGAGAGGACGCCACCGGTGGTCCACAAGGCCGCCGGCGCATCTTCGGTCACTATCCGAAAATGGACGCCGAGGCGGTGAAGGCGGATGGGCGCCGGGTATCGACGACGCCAAACCGAAAGCGTATCATCACCGCCGAGCCTCGACCTCGCGGAGTTGTCCGCCGAGCTCTATAAGCTCGCCACGAGAGAGGGGGAGTCCCGGGACTCATCACGGAGGGAGCCGAGCAGCCCGAGCCGGAGGCCGCGGGCGGGCACTTCGTCGGGGGGCGATGGACGAGGACCCCTCCTTCAAGCGTAAAAGGAGCTCGGGGCCAAGCCCCTTTTTGCGCTTAGTTTCTAAGTCCTCGTAGTTGAGGTATCATTGTTAAGGATTTAAAGGGACTCGTGTTTGGAATGAAGATCACTCGTGTTCCTTTTCCTATTCTCGTCCTTGTTCCAACTTTTTACGAAGTTCGTATTTCGGAAGTCTGGATGACGGGCCGTTTCTCGTTAGCCGCGGGGGGCGTGTGAGATCGTTGGGCGCCGCGCCATGCCTTTTGTTGACGAACTCGTGACTTAGTTGTTTTTAAGACGTTAAGGAAAAGGAGCACGGTCTCGTGAGCGAGAGCTCGTTGTTGTGATCTTTGTGAAGAATTTGCGAAAAATTGGTGTAGTAAACCGATGGGGTGTGCGCCCTATTCCTTGTAGCCCCGAGCAAGGGCGGCCTTTGTCGATGAAGGCCCGCTATTGCTCAAGAGCTTAAGACGTGAATTCGAGATGCTTGCACGTATCTTTGCATCGAACCGGTGTCTTATTGAATTTTTACGCTTATGATACTTCAAAATACATCTTAAGGGTAGAAGCGACGAAGCTATTCGATGTTCCATGCGTTGGGAGGATTCGCCCCCGATGGTCCTTGAGCTTGTACGCGCCCGCCTCAACACTTGGTCGATGATAAAGGGACCCTCCCATGGCGCTGAGAGCTTGTACCGCCCCTCGGGCTTTGGACTCGCCGTAGGACGGATCGCCGACGCCGAAGGCTCGCCCCCGACGTGTCGCCGTGGTAGCGCCGCATGGATTGTAGGTACTTGGTGGAGTGGATGAGCGCGATGTCACGAGCTTCGCCGAGCTGGTCCGCGGGCGCCTTCGAAAGCAGCGCTGGTTATTGTGCTTGCCGAAGGTCCGAGCTCGGGGTGAGCCGTGACTCGAGCTCGGTAGGAAGAACCGCTGACCCGAAGACGAGGAAGAACGGGTTCGCCCGGTGGCCCCGCTTGGTGTGGTACGAAGACTCCACACGACCGCTGGGAGCTCGACTAGCCATCGGCGGGCGCATTTCTCGAGCCTCCCCGAAGATGCGGGACTTCACGCCCGCAGATCATGCCATTAGCTCGCTCTACCCGTCCGTTGGTCCGAGGGTGGCCGACAGCCGCCGTGTCGACGCGGATGCCGTGGATCGCTGCACCGGGCCGATGAAGACTTCCCCACGGTTGGTGCCGCGGTCGGTGATGATCGAGTTCGACCTCGGCCGTGGATAATGCCGGTGAAGAACTTGACGGTCTCCCTCGCTCGACATCGCGATGGGCATGACTTCGATCCATTTGGAGAACTTGTCGATAGCGACGAGGAGATGCGTGTATCCTCCGGCCGCCCTGAATGGTCCTACCATGTCAAGACCCCCGACGGCAACGGCCGTGAGCGGAATCGCTTGGAGGGCTTGGGCCGGAGGTGTGTCTCGCTTGGCGAAGAACTCAGCCCCGCAACGCCGGACGACATCTAAGGCGCGTCGGCGACGGCGGTCGGCCAAGAGAAACCTTGACGGAAAAGCTTTCCGACGAGAGCCCGTGGTGCCGCGTGATGGCCGTGATTCGCCCCTCGCGGATTTCTTTGACGAGCTCCCGACCATCTTCGACGGTGATGCAGCGCGTCAGATGCCGCTTGCCCCGTCGGTGGTAGAGCTCTTCCCTACGACGAGCAAAGCCTTAGCCCTCCGGGCTAGCCGTCGCGACTCCTCCCGCCCCCGGAGCTCGCCTTGCTTCCCATCGTGAGCAACCTGGACACGCCTGGGCCCGCCGGGTGGCTGAATTCGACCCAGCCCCGAGCCGGCCCGCGAGTCGCCCCCGAGCCTGCACCCGGAAGAGCTCGCCGCCAAGCAGGCCCTTGTATCGGGGCGCCGACCCCTCGCGGACGCCGGTGTCCATGGGGTCCGGGCTTCGGGCTTGAGCTCGCACCTTCCGCTGGCTCCTCCCCGAGCCGTATCGGGCTTGTGTTGTTCGTGCATGAAGACTCCCGGGAACCGCAAGCGGTCCGACGCGAGCTTGGCGAGGGCGTCGGGCGCCGTTGTTGAGGTTGCGGTGGACGTGGTTGACCTCCGCCCCGTGGAAATGTTCCTCAAGTTCCCTGACCTTCCGTGGTACGCGCGACCATCTTCGGTTGACGCAGCCGACTTCTTTCATGACTTGGTTTTGACGAGTCAGAGTCTCCCCGACCGAGGTGCCGGATGCCGAGCTCGCGGCGCACTGTGAGTCCGCTCACCAACGCCAGATTCGGGCCACGTTGTTGGGCGCCGAAGTGCAAAGCGTATCGGTATTTCATGCACACCTTTTTCGAGGGTGAAGACGAGGCCGACGCCGGGCGCATTTCTTACCGATCCGTCGGGCGTAGGGTCCAAGACTCGATGTCGCCGGGCCTAGGTGGCTGCCGACCTCGGTCCATTCGCAATGAAGTTCCGCCGAGCCCGAGACTTGATGGCGCCTCTCGGGCGCTGCACGCGATTTCGCTCCCATGAGCTCGACCGCCCACTTGGCCGCGGCGCCCCGTGACCTCGGGGCTGCGGATGACCTCCCCCGAGGATACTTCGAGACGACCGGCCACCGGGTGGGAGTCGGCAATGTCCGAGCTTGCGTCGGGTGATGAGCGCTGCATACACGAGCTTTTCGAAATGTGGAGTAGCGAAGTTTTGTGTCGGTGAGGACCTCACCGACGGCAGTACACCGGACGCCGTACCTTGAGTGCGTGCCCTTCCTCCTCTCTCGACGACGAGCGCGTGCTCACCACCTTCGAGGTGGCCGAGATGTAGAGAAGGATTGGCTCATTAGCCGCAGGAGCAACGAGCACAAAGGGGCGGCAAGGAGTTGTTTCAGTGGAGTCGAGGGCTTGCCGGGCCTCGCCGGGTCCGTGAGAAGCGCCCGGTTTTCTTCAACAGCCTTGTAGAGAGGGAGGCTTCGCTCCCCGAGCCGGGCTGTAATGAAACGACTCGCCGCCGCGAGGCGCCCGCGAGCCGCCGACGCATTTGACGTTCCTAATCGGCCCATGCTCGTGATGGCGGCGATTTTCTGGTTGGCCTCGATGCCGCGCCCGAGACGATAAAGCCGAGCAACTTCCTCGCGGGACCCCGAAAACGCATTTTTCGGGTTGAGCTTGACCCCGCATTCCTGAGTTTGGCGAAGACCTTTTCGAGGTCCGGACGAGCTCTTTCGAGCATTTCGCTTTGACGACGATGTCATCGACGTAAGCTTCTACAAGCTTCCCGAGGAGCTCCTTGAAGACTTTCGCATACACCTTTTTGGAAGGTGGCGCCAGCGTTCTTCAAACCGGCGGGCATCGTTACGCAATGCACGCGCCCTAAACGGAGTGATGAAGGAGGTGGCGAGCCGATCGAGCTCGCTCATCGCTATCCGGTGGTAGCCGGAGTAGGCGCCGAGAAAACAGAGGGTTTCGCACCCTGAGGTGGAGTCAACGATTTGGTCGATGCGCCGCAAAGGAAACGGATCCTTCGGGCATGCCTTGTTGAGACCCGTAATCAACACACATTCTCCATTTCCCATTCTTCTTCTTGACTAGTACAGGGGTTGGCTATCCACTCGGATGATACACCTCCTTGATAAACCTAGCGGCTAAGAGTTTATCTATCTCCTCGGCGATTGCTTGGCGCGATCGCCATCGAAACGCCCGAAAGCCGTTGCTTCACCGGCCGAGAGCCGGCTTAATGTTCAAGGAGTGCTCGGGCGACTTCCCTCGGTATGCCCGGGTAAGTCCGAGGCTCTCCACGCAAAACACGCCGAGGTTTGCGCGAGGAAGTCGACGAGCCCGCCTTCCTATTTAGGAGAGAGCTCGGACCCTACGCGGAGGGTGTGGCCATCATTATCGACCTCTATCTCCTTGGCGCCCTTCTCGGGCTCGAAAGTGCCTACGATCTTCATGAGCTCACCGGATGGGCTCGATCTCCCGGGCCGTTCGAGCCCATCACGCAAGCTCGCTTCCCGCAGCTTTCTTGAGCTCGGGGGTGTCCTCCGCGACCGCCCCAGCCGCCATCTTCGGCAGCATCCGCCGATCTCGACCGCGGCATCGGCGCATCGACGGCGGCAAACTCGCATCCGAACGCTGCGTGCTCGAAGGTGGAGTCGACGGTGATGACCCCTTGGGCCCGGGGATCTTAAGCTTGAGGTAGGTGTAGTTGGGGACGGCCATGAATTTCGCGATAGCACGGCCGCCCCAACAACGCATGGTAGGCGTTCTTGAAGGGGAGCACCTCGAACGTGAGGGTCTCTCCTTCCGAAGTTATCCGGGTGCCGAAGGCGACGGGAGATCGATCCGCCCGAGCGGGATCATCCGCTTCCCCGGTACTACGCCATGGATCGGGTCCGTGAGGGACGAAGGCGCGCCTTGGTGATGCCAAGGGCCGGAGTGCGTGGACGAGGAGGTTGAGGCCGCCGCCTCCATCCATCAACACCTTGCCGAGGCGCTTTGGTGCCGGCGATGGGATCGACGACGAGCGGTACCTCCCCGGGTACGGATGTGTCGGGGATGATCGGCCCTCGCCGGCAGTGATCGCCGAGCTCGACCACTTGAGGTAGGCGGGCGTCGGCTCTCGGTGAAGAGGACTTCGCGCCGTGAGCTTGCCGGGCGCTTGACTCGTGGCCCGGGCTCCGCCGAAGACGACGCTTGACGGCGCCGTCCCGATGTAGACGCCGCCGCCGCCCCGTCCCTCGGCTCGCCGCCATAGGCTCTTCGGTTGGTCGCCCTCGGCGCCCCCCCTCGCCGTGCCCATCACGTGCTTCTTCAGAGCCGACAGCCCTTCATCTTGTGCTTGACGGGACCCTCGTGATGTGGGCACGGGGCCTCGAGCATCTTGTCGGCGTGCTCCTTGTGGGCGAAGCCTTTTCCCCCCTTCGCGGGGGTCTTGCGCTTGTCCGCGATGGCGACAAACTCGTCGCCGCCGCCACGGGGCGCTTGTTCTTCTTGTTCTTCCTCTTGCGGGGGTGGGAGCCGGACCCGCCCGCGCCCTCGGTCCGCCGCTCGTGGGCTTGCCCTGCCCGTGACGGCGGCTGAGACGGCCCTCTCCCCTCGGCGTGTCCGTGGCGAGGTCGAGGAGCTCCTTCACGGACTTAGGCTTCTTGACGCCGAGCTCGCGGATGAGACTCTCGCAAGTGGTGCCGAAGGTAAACGCGGTGATGATCTCGAGTCGGAGGCCTCTGAGAGGTTGTTGCAGAGTTTGGAGAAGCGCCGATGTAGTCGCGCTGGCTCTCCCCTTCTTCGCTTGCATCCCCGAGATCCCAGTCGTGCTTGGCCCGGCGGGGTGCCCGGAAGTTGCCGACGAAGACGCCCTCGCAAATCCTCCCGGGGCCAAGGATGGTGCCCCTCCCGGGTGCTCGAGCCAAGAACGAGCCGACCGCAAGATAGAGGGGCAAGCTGCGGATGATGAAGTAGTCGGCTGCCGGGCGCTCCGCTTGACAACCGAGGCGGTAGTCTTCGAGCCGTGGCGGGGTCGGGTCTCCCCGTTGTACTTCCGCACCGAGGTCGGAGCCCGAAACGAAGGGAAGGGAGCGCCGTGGTGGCGCGCGAGCCGAAAGCCCTTGGCCTCCTCGAGCTCGAGCTCGAGCGCCGCGATCTCGCCGAGACGGACCCGCTGGCGGCGCCCGTGCGGCTGCGGCCCTTGTCCTCGCCGGGCCGCGTCATGACGCCCTCCGCGGCGATTGTCGTGGCATTTATGGGCTGCTTCTCGTGAGTCGCCGCGGCGGTGCTTGTCGCCGCCCCCGGGGCGCTTTTGTACGCGCGCTGGCTTCCGCCTTCCGCCGGGCGATGATGGTGTCACGCGGCGTCGCGTTCTCGCCGACCGCCGGCCGCGGGACCTCCCGGATGAGAGGAGGCCTCGCGGTTTTTCCCGGTCGACGGTGTGATGCGGAGCTTGCCACCGCCGTGCGCCGCCTCTCCGCCACGAGCTTCTTGATCCGCTCGTGGCCTCGGCGCGCCCGGGGTCCCGGGGACCGGGCGCTGGCGCGAAGGCAACGCGGGCGGCCGCTGCCCCCGGGAGGCTCTCCCGAACACCGGCGGGAGTTGCTCGGGCATCGTTGTCGCAGCTGATACGGTCACGACGCCCGCGCCGGGCCCGCGCCCCTGAGGCGCCCTTGCTTCTTGCTCGAGGAGGGTCTCGCGCTCCCGAGCCGCGCCTCGAGCCTCCTCAAGCTCCTCCGCCGGGCCTTGACGCCGATCGACGGCGGGTCACGGTGGCGCGCGGCGGAGTCTTGGGGCGGCGCCGGAGTCGCTGGGAATGGTCGCCGTGGGCCCGCCGGGCGTGGCACACGAACACCGACGTGTGGGGTCGCAACCGCGGAGAGGCTCATCCCATCGAGGGCGAGCTCGAGCTCATGGACCGATGCCTCCGGGGTTCATTGCCCCAAAAGAGGGGAGACCCGGGCCGGGCGGCCGGGTTACATCTTGGCGTATGCCGCCGTGAATTTTTCCACCACCGCCGCCGCGTCTCGCCGGCGAGCCGGAGGACGACGCTGGCGATGGAGAAGGTGACATCGCGGAACGCAGCCCGCGTAGGCTCGCGCCCGAGGATGTCGGGAGGAGGTCCTTGATCGGACGAAGAAGCGATCTGCCGCCGCTGGATGGGGCTGGCGGGCTTGACTGAGTCCCGCCCCATGTCGGCGAGGATGGAATCGCCGGTGTCGCTGAGGCGCCCGGGAATGTCCTCACGCCGCGACGGCGGGTGAAGACGGCTCGCAGTGACTTCGCCGGATCGTGGTCGGTGAAGTCGGCGGTGCCGGCGCAACACGGTCGCCCCGGCCGGGCGGTATCGACGAAGAAGCCATCGGAGTGGAAGATCGCCGCACTAGCGCCCCTACCGGGCGCCGCCAACCGCCGTGGTCTAATACCACCGCCACAAGAATGGTGGCTAGTGCGACCCGAATGGCCTAGCTCGAGACAATGACACAGGATTTATACCGGTTCGGGCAAAGTCGGGCTCCCTAGTCCAAAGGTGTTCACTATCCGAGCTCAAATGCTCGCACCGGGTGCGCATAAGCCGAGCGAGAGAGGAGCGGGCTCCCAAGTCTCTATGATTGAGGCAAGTGCCAATATGAGAGTGAGGATGCAGGTGTGAGAAGAGCCGGTGCGTTGTTCTTCTTCTTTTCTTGCTTGTCCCAACCGAAAAACCCTACCCCTCCTTTTATAGTAGCAAGGGGAATAGAACATGTGAGCTCTCCGAAGTTGGGGCGGGGTAGGTGGAACAATATGATACCGTACCGCTCGTGTCAGCGAAAAGAGCTCTTCGAGCGAGCTCGTGGGTTGGCCAATAGCTACCTCGAGCTCTCGGCGCCTTGATGCCGAGAACCGGTCGCCGCCGCATATGGCGGCGGGGCATGGGCGGTGGTCATGCGTCCGCCGCGCCCTGACCGTAGTTGGAAGTCGCCCCTTCGGTATGGGGTGCCCATGTCGCCGACGATGGCGTACGGGTAGTGCGCGCTCCTCCGTCATGGCCATGATGGCGGAGTTGCCGAGTTGATGATACGACGATCGAGCTCGGATCGAGCTCTTTGGTTGGCCGTGGCCCTCTCTTGAGCTCTTGACGGCCTTGGATGCCAAAATTGGTCGTCGCCGACGCTGAATCCCGGTCCGTGGCGGTAAAGGGTCGACCGACCCCAATCGTGGTTGAATCGGTCCGCCGGGCGTGGGGTGTCCATGCCGTGGATGAGGTATGCGCACGCCGCCGTACCTGCGGCGTCTCGCGGACGACCGCTGGAGTCATCGTGGGGCATGGGCGGGCGACGACGGGCCGCCTTTCCGCCACTGTGCCTCCGCATGGCCACAGTGCTCGCCCGGAGTGGTTGGCCAACTCCCGTACTTGCAGCCTTCCGCGTGACGCCAGGGGGACGAGCTCAGATCGGGCGCTTGTTGAGCGGTTCGCCGAGCTCGAGCTCGAGCGACCGGAGAGAGGTCGCGGGCCCCGAGAGCTCTAGCGCACAAACTTGAAGGGGCCGCCTCGAGCGAAGCGAAAGAGGTCTCGCTCGAGAGCTCGAGTACGCATTCGAAAAGGTCGACGACGGAGACCTCGAGCGAGGCGGAAAGAGGTCTCTCGCTAGAAAGAGCTCGTCTGCGCCGTATAACCTGCTCTCGCCGTAGGCGACCATGGGTGGAGGAGAGGTCCTTGGTTAGAATCCTTTGAGACATGATGTCGAGGGTCTTGATTGACGGATTGGGGTCATCCAAAATATTGATCCCCCACAATACTGCTTACAATTATAGGTTAAGAAAGTTAGCAACTGGTTTGAAGGTTTGTTGAAGTAGCTAAAGATGCCATCAGCTCTTCAGTCAACAAACAGTTAGATTCCTAAGGAAACAAATGATGAAACAGAGTTTTTGTAACAATGAATGACAGTTTCACACTAAATAAATAGAGGAATAAAGGCTACTACATATGTTTCATCTTAGCAATTATCGCAAATATTTTCATACGAAAAGGTTTGTACCTGGAGTAGGCCACTACATATGTTTCATCTTAGCAACTATTGCATACACGTTACAGGCTTGACCTGCAATACAAATTAGAAAAATGTGTTTCTTGTACACGGAGCAATATAAAATACAAAAAAAGACTCCTACTTCTAAACAAAAGATTGACCTGCAGTGCCTTCTAGTGATGTCTCTGTCTGCCCATATCTGCAGCAAGCTCACCAGCTAATGCGTATGCAACATGTCAGGCTCTGTTAATCATGAAAAGAGAGAGAATCTCAAACACTTTGCTTGTACCTTCAATATACACCTATTCTTTAGCATATAAAACCAGCGAATCAGACTTGTTACCTTCATGGATGGGCGTATCCATGATGTTAGATTCGCCACCACTGACGCTTGCCTGAAATGTTCAGAATAAAAATCAAAGAAATTCCATAAGGCATAATCATAAATTGTGATACGGCAAAAGAAATTTCAACAACTCCAGAGCAGAAGTTGCACGCATATCCCAGGACACCTTTCTCAAATCAATATTATGTGCCACAAGAGAGATTCAAATTGTAAAACATAAGAATATAAAAAGACCTGTAAAAACATCATGTTTGGCTGCTTTCAATCAGTAGTAGCCATATCATACTATTAGATTAGATTTTAAACAAACATGTTCCCCGTATAGTTGCAGGTTGCATGCAAATCCTGTCAGGAATCAGGAAGCATGGAATGCTAAAGTAACTTGAGGAAACTATAGTTCAAAAAATGATTTAAACCTAGTAGTTAACTATTTTAAGTTGATTTCTCATCAGTACCAATTGCAAATACGCAAAAGTCAAACAGATGAAATGTGAAGCAACTACAGAGTCCATTCCACTGTGTTGCTAACATGTCAAAATGATTAAACCTGGCATGCTATCACAAATAAATATTTTTCATGATTCATTAGATAAGAATGCTTCTGGAGAGGTCTAGTGGCTTCACTGCATTCCTTCTGTATTATCGAAAACAAAATCATGCACTCAATGATTGAAGCAAGGTTCAGAGAAGTCTAACTGGAATGAAATAGACACAATAGAAGTTGAAAAGTCGACAAAGGCTCCATTAACAGATCCACACGGTAAGCCATTTTCAGATAATAGAAGTTGATTCTAGAGATCCCGAGCCTAGAAATTTCACATAAAAAGTACTTCGATTCGCATAGTAAATTACAGCAGGATATTTCACATGAAGTACTTCAATTCTCGCGGTAAAAATAGAAGGGCGCCGACAATACATATCAATGTTGCAAACAAAAACAATATACGCATCAATAAAATCTGGTAAAAAAAAAAAAAAAATCAACCACGCACACATCCGGTCCTAGAATTTCAACATCACGTGGGTGACTGTTATTATCCACAACCGATTAACGCACAGTATACATGTCATGAGCCACACAGCATGGACTAATCTTACCGCTGAAATCCCTCGACACACGCCCAGATCAAGCAAGCCAAGCCGTGGCTGATGAACAGAGCAATGCAAGGCACTCAAAAATCAGACGACGGATGGAGAGGAGACAGGCACACGTACCACTGGATGCGCCGCCTCGGCACGTTGGGTTTGGGGGCGGCGGGTGGCCCTGGTGTCCGGGGGTTGGGGACACTACTGCAGGATTGATTTTTGCGTAGTGTTTGGATTTTATTTTCTGTGGGCGGGTATTTGAGAAACCGCCACGGAAAATACCTCAATTAACCATGGCGCTTTGTTATAATTTACCGTGGCGGTTAACCGCCATGCAAAATCGATTAACCGGTTAATGGTGCCCAATTTGCCAGCCCAAACAGTCCGTAAAAGCCCAATACCATTCTAAGATCGGACTCGTATATATAGGGAGGGGGAGTGTTAGGGTTTCCGGCCTCGCAGCCAATCACTCTCCTTCCTCTCTCACCACCATTCTCTCTCACCAGATCTGAGATCCAAACCACCAGACAACACCACGATGGCAACACTCCAGCGGTTCCTCCACCGGGCGGCGGCCCTCCCGGCGACCCTCCCGGGCGGCTCCTCCCCGGCGCTCCCCCCCGGCTCCTCCCGGCAGTTCCTCCACCGCGACGCTGCTCCTCCCGCCCGGCGGCGGCGCCCGCCGCGAGGTGTTGGCGGATCCCGACGGCGGCGGACCCTCCCTGGCCGCCCCTCCCGGGCGGCGGACCCTCCCGGCCGCCGTCCCGGCCGCCCTCCTCGCGGTGGCTCCTCCCCGGCGGTTCCTCCACCGGCGACGCGGCTCCTCCCGCGCACGGCGGCGCTGGGGAGGGCGCCGGGGCCGCGAGGTGTTGGCGACCCCGGCGGCTGGATCCTCCCGGTGGCCGCCGGATCCAAAGGCGGCGCAGGTAGTGGATCCGGGGCCGCGATCCGGCCCTTTGGGCCCCGATCCGGGGTTTTTATTTTTTTTAATTCCTTTCTTTCTTTTTATTTTTTTAGATTAACCGTGGCGGTTTTTTGTTAAAAACCGCCACGGTTAATATTTACCATGGCGGTTATTGGCCATCAAAATGACCGCCACGTAAAATGCCTCGACAATCGTGACCCTAGCCGCATGGCGCTCTAAAAACCGCCACGTAAAATCAAAAAAGACCGCCACGTAAAATCGAATCAGTAGTAGTGGGAGCCGGGCGGCGGCGGTGGCACCGTGGCCGGGGGCCGGGAGCGGGTCGGCGTTGGTTCGCCGGGCTGCGGCAGTGCTCCTCCTCCTCGCAAGCCCCGCGGGCGGCAGCCGTGTTTCTCTTCCTCCCGTGGCGCTGGGTTAGGGGCGCGGTGCCTAGCGGTCGGGGGTTTGAGGGGAGCGGGCGGGGTTCGCTTCGGCTGGAAAGCGGTGCGGGGGGTTTGTTTCGCCCGGCGACCGGGAGCGGGCGAGGACGATATCGTGCGGGGCTTTTTAGTGGTAGGACTACTCTCTCCGTCTTTTGAAAATGTCACTTTAATTTTCGTGCTATTTTATTTGAACTTGTCTTATTTAAATTTTTTATATAAATATTATTTATTTTGTTATAACTTATTTTATCATTAATATACTTTAATAATTATGCTTTAATTTATTTTTTTTTGCGAAATTTTTTTTAATAAGACGAATAGTCAAACTCGATAGTTAAAAAGTAAAAACGACACTTTCATCAAGGGAGGGAGTAATCATTTGCTCGGGCACATGCATGCATGGAGTATGATGAATGGACGTAGCTAAGGCCGCCTCAATGGAGAGGTTCACCTTCCTGTTTTCAAGATGTAAAACTTTGGCATGAAATAGGCGTCTCCCTCAATGCACGCCATAGGCTCAAGGGTCCCACAACCTCTCTCTCATTGCATGGTTTAATTGCATAGTTTCATGGTGAAACTCTATTTCTGTCTCAATGGGGTTTCACCCCGTTTCCAACGCATATGAAATGCTGGCCCAAAGGTTTCACCATCACTACAACAATAGTCTTCTATAGGGGCGGTTGAGGATGCAATCGTAGGGGCGGTTTTCATAACCGCCCCTAACTCTCGCTTGCTACCGTGGTCTTATCAGAGGGGTCGTGACCACCGCAGGGGCGGTTCGTGTTATCAACCACCCCTATTGTGGTTTTAGAAATTGCATTTTCAAAATTCAAAAAAAATAGCAAGCCCCACCGGCCAACCACCAACCATCCCTTGCCACTATAATTTTCTCGTAGTTTTTGCAAATGTTTCGAAATGTTAAGCGCGGCCGTGATTCGAACCCATGACCAACCGCCAAGGCGAAGAGCCCCCCACCACTAGGCTACACATGTGTTTGTGTCCATATCTCATCCCGGTCCCCACATATTATACAAATCCGAAAGTGTAAATTGACTATTTGAGGGCCTAAACGGATTTAAAACCAAAAAGTGGTCAACTACAAAGTTTCATAACTTTTCGAGATCTACATTTTATATTTAGAAAGTTTTTCCGTCCGAGATTGTTTACGAAATTTGAATTTCAAATTTGAGACATTTGAACACAACATTTGTATGACTAGATGATTTCAAACTAAAAAGTGGCCAACATGAAAGTTTCATAACTTTTTGAGATCTACATTTCATATATAGGAAGTTTTTTCATCCGAGGTCGTTTACAAATTTTGAATTTCAAATTTGAGATATTTGAACACAAAATTTTGCATGACTAAATGATTTCAAACTAAAAAGTGGTCAACTATAAAGTTTCATAACTTTTCGAGATCTACATTTCATATATAGGAAGTTTTTTCATCCGAGATCGTTTATAAAAATTTAATTTTTAGTGCCTCGTGTTTAAATTCTGCAATCCCCCGTAGGGGCCTCAAATATAGAGCCGCCCCTCTACCGTGGACCACAATAGAGGCGGCTAGATATTGAACCGCCCCTCGCTATTAGTAGGGGTGGCTGAAAAAAATCGCCCCTTACCGTGGTCACCGTAGGGCGGCCGAAAAAAACGCCCCTACAAAGGGTCACCGTATGGGCGGTTAGTCGGATGGAAGGATTTGCTTCACCGTAGGGGCGACTCAAAACATCAACCGCCCCTAATCAAAAAGGGAGGCGCCCTTTAGCGTACTTTTATAGTAGTGGTGAAACTTTTCCTTCTCTCTCTAGGAGTTTCATGCAAAAAGTGAAGTTTTGTTGATGTGGCGTTATATTTAATGTGCATGAAACACTCATGAAACCCCTATTGAAACCGACATAAGAGATGTTGACAAACAATTGTCTAGGGATGACGAGGAAATGAAAGGCATCATATTGGTGGATAGGAGTAGAGTACTTGGCAAATCTATGATTATTCCAATTCATAAAAACAAGCATATATCTTCAATCATAAATAAATTATATTTAAAAATCTAATAGGACCAATCAATTGCCAAGTGGAACTTGCACCAATCAGCCCTGTGTTTGCACACACAAGTGCTAAAGATTGGACATTGATCGAACTCAACCACTCATCGAGCGGCACATCTTCATTCAACTATAGCCAATCGACTAGACTCTACCACTGATTGAGCTAAATAGGAAGGGAAGTGGTGATTGGGCATGGAATGTTGAAGTGGAGGTCTGAAAGGATCAAAGGGGGCTAAAGGAGGTGAATAGGTTCAATCTGAATTAACAACATAAGCTTACAGTGAAATTACTACTGAATGGATGTCCAGTACTGATAGATAGAAACTGAATGTCCAATCTAAGAATGAAACTTCATACATGATCTCTACAAAAATTACCAACCAAATTTGAGTTGATTTGTTACCACAACCTGTAGAATATGCATAGAGAAGTTCTCCCGAGACGATTCATGCACTCAAAGATACTCTAACAAAGATCCAACAAATAGTGCACAAACAATTAAACGAGATGAACATAAGTACATAGGAGGCATGAGATTGTTTGAAACGATCAGGTAGGAGAGCTGCCGATTATATTAAAAAGAAGAGTCCCAGATTGGGAAGTACAACAAAACAACATCAAAAAGAAAAGTAAAAACCAACTATACTGCCTGTTTGGATTGGGACATCAACGCTGGTTACCACTCATCGGGCGGGTCGGATTGGAACCTCAACACGGCTAAATCTCTACACAAACACAGCGGCAAAGAAGATGGAACAACCACAACAACCACCCACAAACCACAAACATGCAGCCGTCGAAAACCACTTACGTAATCCAGCGCCGGCGATAAAGAAAGGGTCGGACACCACCACACCGAAGGCCACCGCCGCAGTGCAGGACCCTTCGCCGCAGTGCCGCTGCAACAAAGCCGAGCCACAACAACGCCGCTGGGGCCTCGCCGCATCCACCGTTAGACTCCTCTTGTGCGCGGCGGCCTCCTAGCCACGCCTGCCACAAGGCTCCATGCTCCGGTCTCGTTTCAAAGGTTGCCGCCAAAACGACGAGCAAAGATGCCCCACCCCATAGAGATCATCTTCAACCAACCGCACCATCGCCGTAGGTCGACGCCCCTCGTAGCTTCCTCGCGCAAAGGCCACCGCCATCGAACCAGTAGACCAAGGTTGTCGCTTGCGCCGTCATCCGACGCTGTACCACACCGGGTGGTTCCAGCCATGCTGAAATGACCCGCCGTGGTCCGCTGCAAGCGTCCCCGTTGCCTGAACCACTGGTTGTGGATCCCTATGCTTGCTCTTGGAAGCGAGGCGAGCACCCCTCTTTGGCGCTAGATCAGCCTCGCTCGCCGGCTCGCGGCAAATATGAGCGCCAGAGTCAGTTCGATGGGAGACAATGCTCTGGGAGGCTGGCATGCATACAGAGCTTCTAAAACAGCGCTGAATCAGTGTAAGTGAACACCGAGATGTTCCATTATCTCCTGTTCTCAGTTTATAACCGATGTGTTGCACATTGTTCTGTCATGAATAACCTGCTGCTGCTTGTGCGCTATTAAACATCTGTCACGTTTTGCTTACTGAAGTTTTTTGCTCAATGCTCATGTCAAGCAGTGACCAAGACAGTGTCAGTGGAGTTTGGGAGGAACGACAACATTGCCTGCATCATGTTACATCCTGGAACCGTGGACACTGACCTCTCACGGCCATTTCAGAGAAATGTCCCCGAAGGTAAGCTCTTTACGAGAGAGTTCTCTGTACAGAAGCTTCTGTCCATCATTGACAACGTCAAGAAAAGCGACAACGGCAAGTTCTTCGCATGGGATGGCCAAGAAATCCCTTTGGTGAACGGTCGTCATCACTCGTTTACATCTACAGCACAGCAATCAACACCGTCATTGTTTTTAACTCAACAATGTTTTTTTTTTTTTTGTTGAACATGGCCAAGAAATCCCTTAACATGTTGTGACCGACCTAAGTTCAAGCTGTAGAAAGAGCCTCGTGCAAATGTAAGGACACGAAGGTCAGTTCCATTTTTCAACTCATTTTCAGCTGAGTTGCCTGTTGAGTTATTGTAGCCCTTTAATTCTGGGAGGCTTTCTCATTCGTGATTTTTCAATCTGCCCCTGGTGCATCTCGTTACATTTCTTCTGTACTGTGTAATTCGAAGAAGAAGAAGAAGAAAAAAAAAAACAATTTCCGACGGGTTGTTGCAATGCTAAACCAGTTATACTGGTCTTGTTCTTACATGTACTACATAAGTATAATACTGTATTATTAATACAGTAACCTCTTTTTTTTTTTTTTTAAAAAGTAATGCAGTAACTTCTGAAATGCTACTACTTGTGACATTCAATTTGGAAGTAATAATAAGAAACAGACAGTCCTCGCTTTCAAACGGCTGGTTCTTGACTTGATGCGTCATCGCTGAACAAAGTCCTAGACGCAATGATCTAAAGCCTAAATCATCGAACAGCCATTTCATCAGCTGGAGAAGGCTGGCTGCTCAGTGGCGATGGAATGCCCAATGCCAATGGCGGAGCCAGCGCCGATGCCATGGCTGCCGCCGCCGCTGCTCACGGTCGTCCCCGGTTCCAGAGATGACGTTCTGGAGCCAGGACTATAGGTCGTCACCGGTTCCAGAGACGACGATGTTGTGGAGCCAGGACTATAGGCTGGCGGCCCGTAGGTAGCAACTGGCATCTTTGCGGGGAGGATCGGCGGCGGCGCCTCGAACCGCAGCACGTTTAGGGCCTGTCTGACGGTGGGACGCAGGCTGCGGTCCGGGTGCGCGCACCAGAGCCCGACGAGCATCGCGCATGCCATTTCCCGGCCGTCGAACTCGCCCCGGAGCCGCGCGTCGGCCGCGTCAAGGATGGTCCCGCCGCCGTACGCGTCCCAGACCCACTGCACCAGGTGGACGAAGTACTCGTCCTCGTCCTTGCCCTCGTCGCCGGGGCGCCGCACTGCCGGCCGCCGGCCACAGGCGATCTCGAGGAGTAGAACGCCGAAGCTGTACATGTCCGACTCCACGGTCGCCCTCCCGGTGAGCATGCACTCCGGGTCCATGTACCCCATCGTGCCGGCGACGCCCGTGGTGTGGGACCGCCGGTCGTCGTCGATGAGCCTGGCGAGCCCGAAGTCGCCGAGCTTGGCGGTGAACGACGCGTCCAGCATCACGTTGCTCGGCTTGACGTCCCGGTGCACCACGCGCCGTTCGGCCTCCTGGTGGAGGTACAGCAGCGCGGCGCCGACGCCGAGAACGATGCCGTACCTGACCGGCCACGTCAGGACATTTCCCTCCGTCTCGTAGAGATGCGTGTCGAGGCTGCCGTTGGGCATCAGCTCGTAGACGAGGAGGAGCTCGTCGTCGCCGCCATGGCACCAGCCGATGAGCTGTACGAGGTTCCGTTGCCGGAGACGGCTGATGATCCTCACCTCGGTGACGAACTCCTTCCAGCCCTGCCGAGAGGTCTCTGACACCCGCTTCACGGCCACGTCGCGGTTCGTGTCGGTCAAGAGCCCTCGGTACACGGACCCGAATCCTCCTCTTCCTAGTCTCCGGTCGTCGGAGAAGTTTCCAGTGGCTGCGGCGAGCTCGTCGTAGCAGAATCGTCGGGGCCCGCTCACCCCCTTGTTCGAGGTCGTCGTGAACAGGTTTGCCGCGGAAAAGTCTTGCATCTTTCGGCGTTTCATGTTTGGATGCCTTGGTCGCCGTCATGATCTTGGCACTCCTCCGGTGCCGTTTCCGCGGACTGATGAGGCACCATGCTGACAGACCGACGAGGAGCAACACTAAAGCGATTGACACGACGGCGAAAACTTCCAGCAGATTCCAGTGCTTCGGGTTGTTGTCAGGAGATCGTCTTTTGTCCAAGCGCAAACAACGCTAAACTGTTGTTAGATACTTCAGTGTTGACAACCAGGCAGAGCAACAATCTGAAAACGTTCTCACCGTGGTAGCATCCGTTGCCGTCGGCGAACCCATCTCCGACCATCCCGTCCGCGCACCTGCACCGGTGACCCCACATTCCTCTTGGCGTCTCCACGTCATGGCACGTCGCGTTCTTGGCGCACCGCTGGGCGCCGCCGCCGCTGGTGGCGTTCACGCACGTCCCGTTGAGCCACCAACCCAGCTCCGCCACGCCAAACTCCTGCGACGGGGCCACCGCTGCCGCGTGCGGTGCATCCCCGTCGTACACCGACGCCGTCAGCGCGTCCCTGCAGCCTGTTCCTTCCACCTTCTCCCACGCCATGAACTGGCCCTGGCCGCTCTCCGCCTCAGCGCTGTTGGGCGGCGGCGGCATCGAGGAGACGCACGCCCAGACGGTGTCGTCGGTGGTGCTTGCGCACGGCGTCGCGGGAAGCAGCCAGCTGTTCATGTCGTCCGATGGGGCGGTGCAGTTGGCGGCCGCCGGCGCACGGCAGTCGCCGCGTAGGAAGAGGCCAGTGCGGGAGGAGATGGCGTAGCCGGCGCCGGTGAGCGACGCCTTGGCCTCGGGGACACTGCGGTTGCACGAGGCCTCGATGGAGACAAGAAAGGTGGAGGTGGTGGAATTGAACGACAGGATGGGGTACGGCGCGGCCGCCGTGCTGTGCGGAAGGAGTGGCGTCGAAGTGGCGGCGTTGCAGGCCAGGGGATGGGACAGTCGGCAGAGAAGCCGAAAGGGTATGGGACGACAGAGCCAACGCAACGGTGGTTGCACCCGCCACCGCCATCGCCGCCGGAAGTGGGAAAGTCTCCGCCGTCGGCAGAAGTGGAGAAGGCTCCGCCGGGGAGCAGGAAAAAGACGACGACGAGAAGGGACATATTCTGCTACGCTAGTCGATCTGCGCACAGTATGCCCGGTCTTTGTATAGTACTCCCCATGAACCAAGCCAGTGTCAGTGGAGATTGGCAACAAGGACAACATTGCGTACATTTTTTTTTTCGCAAATACGTTTCAGAAAAATTAACGTGCCCAAGGGTAAGCTCTTCACACGAGAGTTCTCTGTTCACAAGCTCCTCTCTATCATTGACAACGTCAAGAAAAAGCGACAACCGCAAGTTCTTCGCACGGGATGGCCAAGAAATCCCGAGCTGAATGGTGGTCGCTCATTTAACTGTTAAAGTCTACAGCACAGCCGCGTCCTTGACTCTACAGCACAGCCGCGTCCTTGACCCGACAGTGTTTTTTTTTTCCCCAGTATGTATCGTTTTTACTAGTCTTTTTTTTCATGTCATGCTCGACTAAATTGTAGAAGGCATGGAAATTAGATTCCTTTCATTCAATTTTAGTTGCTTGAGCAACTCCAGTTAAGACCTCTAAATTAAGCCCTCAAATTTCTATTTGCCTTCACACCACGTGGGGAGCTCGAGCCAGGGCCACAGCGCGCTGGCTGCTGCCGAGCAGCTGTGCGCGACGCTCACGTCGGCACCGCAACCGAGGGGCCGCCGCCGCTGGAGTCCCGCTCCGCCGGCCGCCCGGATCGCCGCCGCTGCTGCGCACCACCCGACCGCCGCCCGGCTGTCCCCAATCAGGCACCGCGTTGGAGCCCATGGCCGCCCACGCGCTATCGGAGCGTGGAGCCCGCCGCCGCCGAAGCGCCGCCGCCGCCGCGACGCGTCCCACGCCAAGGCCGCCGTGTGCCGCTTCATAGAGCCGACACGCCGCCCGACGAGGACCGCCGCCACGCGCCTCCATCCTCCCTTCCCCTGTTTTCCCTGCTCTCTCGCGTGGATGGGCAATGGAGACAACGAACGGTGGGTATAGATGTCCAACGGACGGCCCGGTGCGCCCGCGGGCCCGCCGCGGGCCGCGTCGGCCACGGGCCGCGACCGGGTCGCGCCTCCACCGCGCCCGGCCGCGTCCCTCGCCCATGGCCCGGCCCAGGCCATTTATCGCCACGGGCCACTCGGGCCGGTCCGGGCACAGTCGGCCCATCCTTTATCCGATGCCATCGCCGCCAGCCCGGGCCGCTATCGCCACCCGCCAAGCGCCGCCTGATACCGCCGCTCGCCGCCAAGGCGCCGCCGGCCGCCGCTCGCCGCGCCGCGGCCGGCCGCCGCCGCTCGCCCTGTTCGCTCAGCGCGCCGGCCGCCGCCACGCTGCGCCGCCGGGCCACGCGGCCGCCGAGGCCCGGATAGGGTTGCGCGAGAGGTGTGCCGCTTCGACTTTCAGTGGTGTTCGGATAGGACCTTTCCTTTTTTTTTATTTAGTGGAGATTGGGGATGAGTCTTTCTTTGTTGGGCTGTAATTTATCACGGGCCGCCACCGGGCCAATCGGGCCACCGGGCCGACCGCCACCATGCCACGGGCCGAGGCAGCGGCCCATGGCCCGGTCCGCCACCGCCCGGGCGGGCCAGTGCCGGGCCATTTTGCCGGGCCTCGGACCGGGCGCGTCTTGCCGCGGGCCAAATGGCCATCTATAACGGTGGGCAGAGGCAAAGCGCACATGCAGCGGTCCGGACACCTTGCGAGAATGAGGAAAAGTGAGTGGGCCCCGCTGAATAGGGGGCTACTGCGAGTGGGGGTTTCAGATTAAAATTTAGGGTGACATGAAAAATAGGGTCTCATTTAGAGGCTCCATTGGAGTTGATTTTTTCACCAACCCTCTGAATTTAGGGTAGGGGCTCAAATGGGATCTCCACTGGAGTTGCTCAGGAAGGAAAAAATCATGCATGCAGTGCGTCGCATTGCAGACTGCAGCGCCCGGCTTCGCGTCGTCAAGTCAAGAGCAGCAAAGAATCAGCATGATGGCCCCAAATGATAAAGTTAATTATGCAGGATTAGTTTCTTGGCCATACACTACACGTCCTCTCTGACTGACTGACTAAACAAGCTTTGCGTTCCAATCATCCCGGTCTCTTCTCCTCCCTCCCTCTCTGGTCACATCGTGCACACGGACGTCATCTCTCTCTATTGGCATGCATGTTGCAAGCGTACTCTATATGACTAGCTAAGCTAGCAATCGAAACACTATTAGCTACTTGCCGCCAAGTACAGAGAGAGCTCGCGGAGACGACGACCAGCGCAGCGCAGTGAACTGGCTGCAGCCTACATGCACCAGCTCCTCCTCTTCTTGCTCCTCTTCTTCCTCCCCATGAAACCGCCGGGTCGTGCAACCGGCAGTGTGGCAGCACATCCGTGCCGTACCCTTTCGGCTTCTCCGGCAGCAGCGGCGGCGGTGACTGCCCGATCCTCCTAGCCTGCAACGCCACCACGTCCACGCCCCACCTCCCACGCAGCACGGCGGCGGAGTACCCAGTGCTGTCGTTCAACTCCACGGCGTCAACCTTCCTCGTCTCCCTCGCGCCGTCGTGCAACCGCAGCGTATCCAACGCCAGAGCGACACTCGACGCCGCCGGCGCAGGGTACGGCGTCAGCTCCCGCACGGGGCTCTTCCTCCGCGGCGGCTGCGCGGGTTCGAGTCCGAACGCGAGCAGCAGCTGCAACGTGCCATCGGGCGTCATGTCGGCCATCCTGCGCACGGCAAAGTGCAGCGGCGGCGACAGCGGCAACGACACGTGGTTGACGTGCGTGCTCGGCGCCGCCGGTGCCCGCCAGCCCCGCCGCGGCGAGGGGCGAGGACCAGTTCCTGGGATGGGAGAGGGTGAACGCCGCCGGGTGCCAGGAAGCCCTCACCTCAGCGGTGTACGCGTACACGGCGCAGGGGGCCGTCGATCCAGTTCGGCAACGCGGAGATGGGCTGGTGGCTGGACGGGAGCTGCAACGACACCACCGACGGTGGCGGCGGGCAGTGCGCGCGGAACGCAACGTGCCGAGACGTGCAGACGCCGAGCGGGGCGTGGGGGCACCGGTGCGCGTGCGCGGACGGGATGTCCGGCGACGGGTTCGCCGCCGGCGATGGGTGCTACTACGGCGGCGCGACGAGCGGTGAGTGCACAGTGCTCGTGCTTCCGTCAACAATTATATATCGTTGCTCTTGTTCTCGTCACGGTTTCGGCCCGAAAGTCTTCTACTGCACTCAATAATACGCGACCTAGTTCAATAAATTATACGTGTATACATACAAATTTTACATAGATAAGAATAGAGCCCTAGAAGATATGGCTCTCCAGTTTGACTTTCCTTATTATTGAGAAGACGTGGTCATTGGCCTTAACAAACGCGTATGTCGACGTCACCACTCACCACATGTATGCTCGAAACAGGTTACACGAACAGCACGGAGGAGCTACGCTCTAGCATCTGCTCTGATTTGAAAAGAATATTCAAAACATAAAAATAGAGAAAAAAAAAAACGTATTATTAGAGTTACATGTCAATTGGCTTATGGAAATTGGAAGCTAGTAGAGCATTTGGATGTAAAACAATACAAACACAAACACAAACACATGTCGTACTTAATATGTGAACGTTCATTCGACTGACAAACTAGCAGTTAACTATTCGGAAAAAAAACGAGACCCAACCTAAGAAAAAAATGAGACGCATAAATTCGCTCCGATAGTGATCAAACTTAGAAGCGGTTGGTTCCGCACTTGGAAGAAAAAACATTATTTTGGAAAAGTAGATGGTCCCACACACCGCACAGCATGCTCTGCCCACGCACCCACCAACACCTACTAGACCCACCAAGCTCCTCATCTCCTTCTTGGATGTGACGTCACCTAAAAAAATGAAAACATTTATTTCAATTTGCTCCTTTTGAACGGTCCATGCGATTTTCAATTTCGATCGTTTGCATAGGTGGGTTCTACGTGAACAAAACTTAATCCCACATGCAAATGTTTCAAAGATTTTTTTCTAGTACAAATTTATGTGTACTAATAACTTGTATTTATGACTCATTCAAAAAATTGCCAAATCTAACACAAACATGAGAGCTCAAAGCTTCCTTATGGGCTCCCGCTCCAACGGCTAGGGTGATGCCACAGGGGCCGCCGCCCTAGGGCCGGCGCTCCCCGCCTCCACCTCGCCCCCCCTCCCTCCACCCCTCCCCTCCCCCGCTCCTGCTCCCTCGCCTTTTCCTCGCCGAAATGTCGCCGCCACCGCCAGCCCGAGCAACGGGGACGATCACGGCACTTGGCGGACTCCCGCCGCCCGGCGGGCATGGGGCGCCGGATTCGGCGCCAGCCGCACCGGATCCGCGGCCCAACGCCTCCCGCGCATCCGTGGTTGAGGTTGGGACCGCGGCCCCTCAGCCCGCCCTTTGCGTAGCGTCCGCCACCGTTGGAGAACGGGGTCGCGTCCCCATCCCGTTGTGCCGCCACCGCCGATGGTAGGGGTCGGCCCCTCGCTTGCCGCCACACACCGAAATGCGCTCGTCGGGCGACGATGGACCCCGCTCCGGCACCTCCGTCGACCTCGCCCGGGACACCGTGTCGGACTCGGGCGCGAGGGAGGTGCCCGGGACCGAGCCGGGCCTGCGGAGCTTGCCGATGCCTCGGCGGGCGTCTCCGTCGCGATTGGCTCGCCAAGGACGCCGCCGAGGCCATCCTTGCCGCATCTGGTGGGCATGGCCCCGGTAGGTGATGTTGGCGATCATGAAGGAGGTCTCGCTCTACGAACCGGATGGTGTAGGAGGCGTTGTGCTGGTAGTAGCCGCCGGGCGTGCGGGTGCGCGAGGGACGGGGGGAGGACGCAGGCTGGAGGCCTCGAAGGGGGACACCGCCGGGACTGCGTTGGCGGCGGCCGTGGGCGGAGACGGTGGAGTTGAGGAGGTAGGAGATGGAGAGTGGCGTGTCGTAGTCGGACCGGGAGGAGCGGAAGATGAGGTACGAGTCGCACGCCAGAGTGGAGGCCGTGGTGGCGTTGCAGGTGTAGCCGACTGTGGAGCTGTCGTTGGTGGCGTAGCAAGTGTTCTGCTTGTTGGCCTCGTACTCCTGCTGCGCGCGCACCGGAGCGAGGAGGAGGACGAGGACGAGGACGAGGACGAGGAGCGCGAGCGCTGCCGTGGGGAGCGGCGGCGGAGGCATCGTCTTTTCTGTTTGGGAAACGCGGCGACTGACTGAGCGGCTGATTGGGATCGGGTGGGTGGGCATGTGACGAGCGCGGCGGAGGGACAGAGTCAACTGGTCAATTGTTCCGGCGTCCTCTGTTTCCTACACTGGCTGGCGGGGCCGGGAGCCGGAGCGACCGAGCGTCCTGGACTGGACTCAATGGAGGGCCCAGGCTGGCCAACAGGGCATACAGTGTCAACCCTGACGTGCTTCATTCTGTGCTTCTGTAATGACTACTTTCTCTGTCTTTTAAAAAGTGTCACTTTAATTTTCGTGCTATTTTATTTGAACTTGTCTTATTTAAATTTTTTGTATAAATATTATTTATTTTGTTATAACTTATTTGTGATTAGAGATACTTTAATAATTATGCTTTTAATTTATTATTTGTCGAATTTTTTTAAATAAGACGAATAGTCAAACTCGATGGTTAATTAAAAGTCAAAAACGACACTTTCATCGAGGGAGGGAGTAATCATTTACTCGGGCACATGCATGCATGGAGTATGATGAATGGACGTAGCTAAGAGATGTTGACAAATAGTTGTCTAGGGATGACGAGGAAATGAAAGGCATCATATTTGGTGGATAGGAGTAGAGTACTTGGCAAATCTATGATTATTCCAATTCTTAAAAACAAGCATATATCTTCAATCATAAATAAATTATATTTAAAAATCTAATAGGACCAATCAATTGCCAAGTGGAACTTGCACCAATCAGCCCCGTGTTTGCACACACAAGTGAAGGGTCGAGATGGGGACTAGAGGGGGGTGAATAGTCCCTTTTAAAACTAATCGCACCGGCTAACCGAAAACAAATGCGGAAATAAACTTATCGGTCTAGCCAAGACTTCACCCCTCTAACTAAGACTCTAAATCACCTCACAAAAGATCCTACACAAGAAGAGTGAGGTGACAAGCCTAGCTTGAGCTCCTAATCAAATCTAATGCAAGGTCACACAAACCTAAGCACTAGTACTTCAAGCACGGGTGAGCTCCTACACAATTCTAGTAAGCACAAACACAAAGCTCCTAAGCTCACTAGATGCACAATGGACAAGGCAACACACGCCTAACCCAAAGGCTCAAATTACCTAGCTACACAAGCTAAGCAAAGTAACTAATCAAGCTACACAAGCTAGATAGTTACAACTACTCTACTCAAGCACAAGCACAATATATATATGAATGTAATGACAAAGCTTGTGATCAAGAGAATGCAAACCACCGCGAAGTGTGGACACAAGATGACACCGGTGATTTTTTACCGAGGTCTCGGAAGCTTGCCAACTTCCCCTACTCCTCATTGTGTCGACCAACACTTTAGTGGTTCCACGGTTTGGCGAATCACCCGTGATGATTCTCAAGCTTAATGGCCGTGCCAAATCCCACAAACCGAGCTCGACGAGACACTCACGCTGTGAGTTCTCTAGCCAATCCCTCGAGGGTACCGTGTGAACCCACACACAAGTGTGGTAGCTCAATGACACGCTCCACTAGAGTTGCTCTTCACGATCCCCGCGAGGTGAGCACGAACCTCTCACAATCTTCTTCTTCGGAGCACCGCACAATCTTCTTTAGCGTGCTTCACGGCCTCTTGCCACCAAGCCGCCTAGGAGGTGGCAACCTCCAAGAGAAACAAGCACACCGGCTTGCAACACGAACACCTAGTGCCACACGATGCGATCTCTCAACGCAACGCACTAGGAATCGATCTCTCACTCAATCGGATGAACGATATCAAGCATATATGAGTGGGAGGGCTCTCAAGCACTCACAAGCATGGACACAAAGTCCCCAAGGTGCTAAGCACCAGCCAAGGCCGGCCACACCCTCTATTTATAGCCCCCAAGCCAAAACTAGCCGTTGGGGACAAAAACACGATTTAGGCTGGCGGGACGCGGCCGACCGGACGCACCGGCCGGGTCGGTCCAGCGTCCGATGCGATCCGGTCACAAACGACAAGCAACCTGGCCCACGACCAATCGGCTGCCGAAATCCGGCAGCATGCTTCCGGTCGGCACGGATAGCGTCCGGCCGCGGCGTCGGTCCTCGCGTCGGTCAAAACCGGCTGCGGGGCTCTCGCGACGCGCATCGACGGAGCGTCCGGTCGGTCGCGTCGATCATGCCCGAAAGCGCCGGTGAAGCGTCCGGCCGGCGATTTCCAGCGAAAACTCCACCGAAACACCGACGCCTTCTTCGACATGCTACCCATCAAGTATACCAAACTTGAGCACGAGGAATAGCATGTTTTCACCACCACGATGCATCCGGCGCAATAGAAAATATGCATCTCATTTTCTCGAAGCGCCCGAATCCCGCCTCACAAGCTCGGCGGGAGGATGAGCGGTTCCCAAACCCAACTCAACCCCGCAATCACCGCCGCCTTTGCAAATGTGCCAACACCACCAAGTGTACATCACCATGTGCAAGTGTGTTAGCATTTTCACAATCATTTCAAAGGCCGGGTTAGCTCTTGTCACGCCACTCGATCCTAACACGCCGCAGTTAGATCGCACAAGTGGCACTAGATGACCGATATGCAAACAAGTTTGCCCCTCTTGATAGTACGGCCATCTATCCTAAATCCGGTCATAAACTTCTCTAAGCTCCAATGACCGGCGAAATGAAATGCCCTATAGGTTATACCTTTGCCTTGCGCATTTCCATTCCGCTCCATCTCCAAGTGCCAATGCAACCAATGCACCAACACGATCAAGAATGATATGATCCACTTCATATCATCACATGACCTTCTTGGTCCATCGATCTTGACCTCACTTGCTCTTCACCGCTATTGCATCGGTCCATCGGCGCCAAGTCCAAAGTGACTTGCCCTTCACACTTGCAACCGGTCCTTCAAGCCAAGCCTCGTCTTGATCTTCACCACCTTGGTCACATGACTCCATGTCATGTCTCATATGCAATAAGCTCCTTCATTGCATCATCATGTGTGAACTAATCTCCTTCGTGTATAATCTCAATCACACATATTAGTTCACCTAATGTTGACACTCAATTACTAAAAACCACAAGGGACCTTTCAACAAGTGCTAAAGATTGGACATTGGGTCGAACTCAACCACTCATCGAGCGGCACATCTTCGCTCAACTATAGCCAATCGACTAGACTCTACCACTCATTGAGCTAAAGAGGAGGGGAAGTGGTGATTGGGAATGGAATGTTGAAGTGGAGGTCGAAAAGGATCAAAGAGGGCTAAGACTATCCGCACCGTGAAACTTTAAAAGCGTACTCTATCTCTCTACAGCGTGGGCCCCCCACGCGTTTTTTTCGGTTTGTGCCGCTATCGCTCTGGACCTCGTGCGTTACCGGCGAGATCTCGCCCTGCTCGCGCCGGACGGGCTCTCGCGGCCATGGAGCTCCGTCGCGGCACTGGGCGGTGGGCGGCGGCGATGGGCACGGGGAGGGCGGTGGGCGGCGGCTCGATGGGGCGCGGGGAGGGCGGCCCCGCGGGCAAGGCGGATTCAGAGGCTCCCAAAGGCGGCGTGGCGGGCTCCCTTCTCTCTCCCTCTCTGCTCTTTCTCTCCCCCGCGCACGGCGGCGACGGCGACGGATTTCTCGCCATGGGCTGCGGCGCGTAGGCCCCGGGCCGCCGCGGACCACGCCCGGCTCAGCTGCCCAGCCTCAGGTTGGCCGCGGTCGAGGCGGCGCCCGCGGTGGAAGGCGGGCGGCAGCGGCGGCGCGACGAGATCCCCTTCTCTCTCCCTCTGCGCCCCTCTCTCTCTCTCTCTCGGTTCAAGGCTAAAGGCGCTGGCCCATGCCACGCCAAGATACAGCGGTGCGGCGCTTCCGCTCGCTATGAGGTCCTTCAAGTCGGCTTTAGAGTACGTGGTGCAGATAGCCTAAAGGAGGTGAATAGGTTTAATCTGAATTAACAACATAAGCTTACAGTGAAATTACTACTGAATGGATGTCTAGTACTGATCGATAGAAACTGAATGTCCAATCTAAGAATGAAACTTCATACACGATCTCTACAAAAATTACCAACCAAATTTGAGTTGATTTGTTACCACAACCTGTAGAATATGCATAGAGAAGTTCTCCCGAGACGATTCATGCACTCAAAGATACTCTAAGATCCAACAAATAGTGCACAAACAATTAGAATGAGATGAATATAAGTGCATAGGAAGCATGAGATTTTTTTTTTTTTTTTTGAAACTAATCAGGCAGGCAGAGCTGCCGATTATATTAAAAAGAAGAGTCCCGGATTGAGAAGTACAACAAAACAACAGCAAAAAAGTAAAACCAACTATACTCGCCCGGTTGGATTGGGACATCAACGCTGGTTACCACCTGTCGGCTGGTCGGATTGGGACCTCAACACAGCTAAATCTCTACACAAACACAGCGGCAAAGAAGACGGAACAACCAACAACCACCCATAAAACGCACACATGCAGCCGCCGCCCACGTTAGGGTTGCAATCTTAGGGCTGCATAGGGACATGAGTAGGGGTCCTTGGATACCCCATAGGTCATATATTCAGCAGCCGCCGCCACGTTAGGGTTGCAATCTTAGGGCTGCATAGGGACGTGAGTAGGGGTCCTTGGACACCCCATAGGTGATATATTCAGCAGCCACCATCCACGTTAGGGTTTGAGTTTTGCTTAAAATTATTCTCATTCGTGATTTATCAATCTGCTCCTGGTGCATCTCGTTACATTTCTTCTGTACTGTGTAATTCGAAGAAGGAAAAAAAAAAAATTTGTTCCGACGGGTTGTTGCAATGTTAAACCAGTTATACTGGTCTTGTTCTTATATGTACTACATAAGTAATACACTAATACAGTAACTTCTTTTTATCAAACAAAAAAAAAGTAATACAGTACCTTCTGAAATGCTACTACTTGTGACATTCAATTTGGAAGTAATAATAAGAAACAGACAGTCCTGACTTTCAAACGGCTGGTTCTTGACTTGATGCGTCATCGCTGAACAAAGTCCTAGACGCAATGACCTGAAGCCAAAATCATCGAACAGCAATTTCATCAGCTGGAGAAGGCTGGCGGCTCAGTGGCGATGGAATGCCCAATGCCAATGGCGGAGCCAGCGCTGATGTCATGGCTGCCGCCATGGCTGCCGCCGCTGCTGCTCATGGTCGTCACCGGTTCCAGAGAAGACGTTCTGGAGCCAGGACTATAGGTCGTCACCGGTTCCAGAGACGACGATGTTGTGGAGCCAGGACTATAGGCTGGCGGCCCGTAGGTAGCAACTGGCATCTTCGCGGGGAGGATCGGCGGCGGCGCCTCGAACCGCAGCACGTTTAGGGCCTGCCTGACGGTGGGACGCAGGCTGCGGTCCGGGTGCGCGCACCAGAGCCCGACGAGCATCGCGCATGCCATTTCCCTGCCGTCGAACTCACCCAGCCGCGCGTCGGCCGCGTCGAGGATGGTCCCGCCGCCGTACGCGTCCCAGACCCACTGCACCAGGTGGACGAAGTACTCGTCCTCGTCCTTGCCCTCGTCGCCGGGGCGCTGCACCGCCGGCCGCCGGCCACAGGCAATCTCGAGGAGTAGAACGCCGAAGCTGTACATGTCCGACTCCACGGTCGCCCTCCCGGTGAGCATGCACTCCGGGTCCATGTACCCCATCGTGCCGCCCATGTCCGTGGTGTGGGACCGCCGGTCGTCGTCGATGAGCCTGGCAAGGCCGAAGTCGCCGAGCTTGGCGGTGAACGACGCGTCCAGCATCACGTTGCTTGGCTTCACGTCCCGGTGCACCACGCGCCGCTCGGCGTCCTGGTGGAGGTACAGCAGAGCTTCGCCGACGCCGACCGCAATGCGGTACCTGACCGGCCACGTCAGCAGCTGGCTGTCCGCTCCGTGGAGGTGACCGTCCAGGCTACCGTTGGGCATCAGCTCGTAGACGATGAGCAGCTCGTCGCCGCCGTGGCACCAGCCGATGAGCTGCACGAGGTTCCGGTGTCGGAGACGGCTGATGATCCTCACTTCGGAGACGAACTCCTTCCAGCCCTGCCGAGAGGTCTCGGACACCTTCTTGATGGCCACGTGGCGGTTAGTGTCGGTCAACAGCCCACGGTACACGGAGCCGAATCCTCCTCTCCCAAGTCTCCGGTCGTCGGAGAAATTTCCTGTGGCTGCAGCAAGCTCGTCGTAGCTAAATCGCTGGGGCCCGGTCACCACATCCACAAGATCCTCATCCACTTGTTTACCGCGGAAGAATCTTGTTTCTCTTACTTGTGCAGCTTGCTTGACCATGGCATTCTGCCGTTTCCGCTGCCGGAGGCGGTACCAAACCGACATGCCGATGGAGAGGAAGAACACACAGGAAGCGGCAGAAACGATGCCGGCAATTGCCGCCGCCCGTAGCTTGTCCCCGCGGGGGCACCTTGATAATCTAAATCAGTCGTTGGATTGTTAGTTTTGGACGGTTGACAAGCAATGAATGGCGAAAACACACAACAAGAGAAGCGCTAACTGTAGTGGCAACCATCGCCAGCGGCGAACCCGTCGCCTGCCATCCCGTCGACGCACGCGCACCGGTGTCCCCACGCCCCGCTCGGCGTCTCGACGTCGTGGCACGTCGCGTTCTGCGCACAATGGCCTGCGATGGTAGCGTTGGCGGTGGCGCACGTCCCGTTCAGCCACCATCCCAGCTCCGCGACGCCGAACTCCACCGAGGGCGCCTCCGGCGTGTCCGCGTACAGCACCGACGTCAGCGCGTCCTCGCACCCAGCGTCGTCCACCTTCTTCCAGTCCAGGAACTGGTCGTCGCCCCTCGCGGCAGCCATGCTGTTGGGCAGCGACGACACGCACGTCCAGGCGGTATCGTTGCCGGTGCCGCCACACTGCGCCGTTTGGAGCATACTTGTCAGGACGCCGTCGGGGACGCTGCAGGTGGCGGAGGACGAGTTATTAGCCACCGGCACGTGGCAGCCCCCGCGGAGGAAGAGCCCGGTGTGGGAGGAGACGCCGTAGGAGGCGCCGACGAGTGACGCCCGTGCCAGGGATACGCTGCGGTTGCACAAGGGCGCGATGGTGATAGCGAAGGTGGAGCTGGTGGAGTTGAACGAGGTGATCGGGTACGACGCAGCGGTGCTGTTCGGGAGGAGCGCCGTGGACGCGGAGGCGTTGCAGCTTAGTAGGATGGGGCAGTCGCTGGAGAAGCCGAAAGGGTACGGCACGGTGGTGCTGCCGCACTGGCAGTCGCACCCGCCGGCGGTGGTTGCGGAGAAGATTGCATGGGGAGGAAGACAAGGAGGAAGACTCTGTACATGTTGTATGGACTAGGAGCCAGTTCATACAACAGGTCTGTCTCTGCTTTCTCACGTAGATTGCTTGTTGCTAATCCTATTTTATTCTCGAATACGCAAAAGACTTACGTATCTTTATATTTAAGAAGAAAAGTTTTGGTTTTACACCCAGCGGAAGCCGGTGACGGGAGGTTAAGATTTTACAATTGAACATCGCCTCCCTAGAACAATTTCGCTAAGTTGATTACTCGCGAAATAAACAACTAAGCTCGTGCACTCCGGACAAAGTACGCATGCAGTCAAGTGCGCGACCTCCTCGGCACTTCACCGGGCGGAGCGGCTGCTCGACGTCCGGGAACAGCTGTCTCGCAGCCTCCTTGTGCGAAGGTTCAAGGTTCCCGATAAAGATATCCTCGTATGCCTGTTTGCCCTCCTCCGTCGGCTTGTCTTTGATGAACCCCATGCGTTGCATTACAAGGATCTCTCCGTGTTTGGCCACCGGGACCTTGGAGAGTGGCTGCGCGGCGATGCGCCTGCTCCGTAGTGGCAGCTTGACCGAAGAGGATTCTTGTACCTTGTAATGAAGCAAAGGAGATGCCGCTTTCTTGAGGACCCGTTTAGCGAAGTGCTTAATCCGCTCGTCGTCGAGGAGGGCAGGTCGTCGGCGATGGTGCCTTCCGCGTCCGCCTAAAGGGGTGCGGGGGCGTGCTGCCAGCGGCTGCGCCTCTCAACCCTACACACGGTGGCGGCGAGCCACGATGGGTGGCGATCTCCGCCGTGGCGTCGCAGTCGCCTCAAACCTCGGCCGCTGCGGGTGTCCGCGATGCTCCCGGCGTGCGTCGCCCCACGAACTCCGTCCGCGGCGTCGCCCGACAAGCGATAAGCTGGCGTGGCGATCCTCTGGCGTCCTCGAGTGCGCCGCCGTCGGGAACGTCACTTTCGGCGGCTCACCATCGGCGGCCGCAGTTCCCCAGCGGTAGAACCACCGCCACAGTAGTGGACGGGTGCACCTCCGCTGGCCGACCGGCCCGGGATGCGAGGGGGCCTGCGGCCATACGCCCGGCGTTGCCCAAGCTGGAGGCACCGCCCGTCCGGGAAGCGCGGTCGCTTCGGAAGGATCGCGCGTCCATGGCCCGGACCGTGGGGCCTCCCAGCGATCATGGCGTCGGGCGCCCGATCGCCCGAGGGGGACCGAGGGTCCGGCCGGTAGCGGAGCGCATCTCGATCACGAGGTCGAACCTTGGTGGGTCATGGCGATGGACAGGTTGTCGAAGTCGCGCCAAGGCACAACACGACTCGCCCGGCGGCGTCACGTCGTCGGCGGCGGTGGTGGGAGGTGGCTTACGCCCGGGGCCCCGATGCCCCCGCCCGGCTCGCCGGGCGTCGTCGGAGCCGGCGGCGCTGCGATCCGCGTCTGTGGTTTCACCCGCGACGCGATGCGGCCCGTCGATTTGCTGCGATGGCGGCCCGGTGTCTGCCGCCAAGGCAATTGACGAACGGTCAAAGTGGTTATGGCCGCCCACGCTGGCCGGAGGTGCGGGCGCCCTGCGTCGGCGTCGCCGAGCCTCATGCCCGGCGGCGTGGACGAGCCAGGGCGTGGAGCGGTAGGACCATCCGCCCGGCCGGGCGTCGGCGTGACGGCGCTGGTGAACAGAGACGTGTGGCTGCGGCCGGGCAGCTCCCTAGCCGCCGCAGCCCCACTAGCGTCCACGCCCATCGCCGCCACCTTCTTCCGTGTTTGCGTCGGCGCTCGCGCCGAGGGCGGTTCGGCCCGGCGCCACTACACTGGTCGCCCGGCGGCCCCGGGGATCGGGAGAAATTCGGCGCTCCTAGAGCCGGGGACCTCAACCGCTTTGGTCGCGACCACGACAGGGCGGGCGACCCGCCGAAAGCCGTCGGGCGGCCGCATGTCACGCCCGCCCGACGAGATGGCACACCTTATGGTCTCGGGTAGGAAGGAGAAGGTTCGTAGTCCACCGCGTCATCCGAAGTCGGCCCCTCGACGACGAGGTCCTCCCAAGCGCCATCTTGGACTGACCGACAGAGGGATGAACGGGTCGGGCGTCGGGGGAGAGGGGGCTTCCCACGGCCGCCGGACGCACCATCCTCAATGGTCGCCGCCGCTGGGGTAGCCTTCTTGGGCAAGGGGACCTTGTCGAAGGCGCGAGGTGCCGACCCCCGCCCGCCCCGCCCGCTCCCGGATCCGGGGGCGGTTGCAGGCTGGTGCTGCGTCCTCCGCCGGGAGGAAGGCGAGGCGAGGGAGGGAGGTCGGAGGAAGGCGTGGCCAGCAAAGGCGGGGGCCGCCATGGCCGGCTCGGCACCGGCCGGCGGCGGCCGCCGTGTCCCTAGGTCATCGGCGGCAGCGTGGTGACTCAGATGCCGGGGCAGGTATATGTGGTGGGGGGCGACCGGTGCCGGGAGGCTGTGTCAGGTCGCCAGGTTCAGGGTGTCGGGGTCGCGAGAGGTTTTGTTTTGGTATCCGTTGCTAATCCTATCCATATCCTACCTGCATGTAGGGTGACGGCAGTAGTCTTTGCTGGTGGCGTGGGTCGTGGACTCGTGGGGAAGTGATTTGTTTCAGAAGACATTCAGCATTCACAACACCTGCGGACTGGTTTACCAGGCAACATATCGGGATGTGATTTATTTCGGTACACATTTAGCGTGATGCATCAGCATCAGGACTAGATTGATCGATCAAAAGTGAGAAAACCAATCAGAAATTCAGAATTAAAGGATTTTCAATAATAATATATATGTCTCATCGTTCATCAGCAAGCACCCCTACCACTGTTAAGCAGATAATTAAAATTGAATGGAAAGAAATTAGTAATTTCCATGCCTTCTACAATTTAGGTTGAGCATGACATGAAAAAGGCATGGTAAAAACGATACATACTGACCAAGAAAACACTGTCGGGTCAAGGACGCGGCTGCACCATTCACCAAGGGATTTCTTGGCCATCCCATGCGAAGAACTTGCCGTTGTCACTTTTCTTGACGTTGTCAATGATGGACAGAAGCTTCTGTACCGAGAACTCTCTCGTGAAGAGCTTGCCTTCAGGGACATTTCTCTGGAATGGCCGTGAGAGGTCAGTGTCTACGGTTCCAGGATGTAACAGGATGCAGGCAATGTTGTCTTTCCTCCCAAACTCCACTGACACTGTCTTGGTCACTGCATAACATGAGCATTGAGCAAAAAACTTCAGTAAGCAAAACGTGACAGAAAAATGTTTAATAGCACACAAGCAGCAACAGGTTATTCATGACAGAACAATGTGCATCACATCGGTTATAAACTGAGAACAGGAGACAATGGAACATCTCGGTGTCCACTTACACTGATTTAGCGCTGTTTTAGAAGCTCTGTATGCATGCCAGCCTCCCAGAGCATTGTCTCCGATCGAACTGACTCTGGCGCTCATATTCGCAACCAATGCGAATCCTCTCCCAGTCTCGGAGCGGCCTCCAACCTTGAGTAATGGCCACATGTGCTGACCAAAAAGGATCAATTGAGACTCTAGTTAGTATCAGTGAAGTCACAATGACCGGCAATCAGAGTGTTGATAGAAACCACCAGAACAAGAAACAGAAAATCGAAGCAGCCCAGTGAATTTCACCTTGATCACTAAGATAGGGCCGACTGCATTCACCTCATACGCCAGCATCAGCGATGACTTCTGAACCTTGCTTAGTGTAGTCTCTGTGACACAGGGAACTTGGTTTCAGACAAGGTGCTATAGCCTGTAGGGAACTGATGCTTGCTGAATTTTGGATGCTGTGCTCAAATGTGATGGAGGCAGAGAATCCACCTGGCTGTATCACGTTTGGGATCGAAAAGAATGCCGGTGGAATTGATCAGCAGGTCCAGAGAACCATGGGTCTCTGTAATTGATGCCGCGGCTGCCTGCAATAGAAGAATCAGATTTTCATACTAAGCTAGTGCAAATAAGTGGAATACTTGAATCAGTTAGCAATGTGGGTAAGACGCGTCAGATCCTCAGTCCACTCCACGATGACAATTTGTTTGACAAATAGTAGAAATGTTTCATGGGCATTTCCTCTGACTAATTTCGAATCAAACAAATTTCCCTGGCTGCAGCTGCAGCATTGCTGAACATGAACAAGGCTGAAAGGCTGCGCGCGCACCTCTATGGTGCTCTCGTCGGTGACGTCGAGCGGCAGCACGGTGAGTCGCCCGGGCGCGTGCTCCTCCTTGAGTTTCTGGAGCTCGGCCGCGGAACCCGGCGCGCGGCACGTGGCGACGACCCGGCCTTCGCCGCTTCTCCGCAGCAGTTGCCGCACCTGCACCGGATCCCGAGCCCGTGGAGCGGACATCAGAACGCAATCCAGCATGGAAGGAGAACGGAGGCGGCGATGCGGGAGAGATAGATGGGGGTAGGATCAGGCGGAGGGGTGGACTCACGAACTCGAGGCCGATGCCACGGGACGCCCCCTGCACCATGGACACGCCGCCGGCGCCCCCGCCGGAAGCCGAGGCGGAGAACGCCCTCGTGGCCACCGCCAGCCTCGCCATCATCGCTACCCTTCTCATCGGCGGATCGGATTCGATCGGCCTCAACCCCTCCTCCCCTACTCCTCGCTTTCACGGATTCACATCGATCTTCGATACAAATTATGTAATGCAACAAGATTGGATTGAGAAGGTGGTTGCAGTTGGTTGGATGATGGATCGGGAAGTTCACCCGTGCTCGTGCTCGCCTCGGCAATTCTCATGGCTGGATGGAGCTACACGTATTCCTTCCCCAATCTCTAGCGACTTCACACTGGAAAGGAAAAGCGAGCCTCGTGACTCGTGAGGCAGGCCCAGAGCAATCGAGGGTAGAGTGGGCCTGTCCACGCATACTCGGCCCACCAGCTACTTTGAGGCCTTGTGAGGCCCCTTCGTGCCATTACTCTGGAAAAGTAGTGTGGATACAGAAGGAATGCTAGGCCCAAAATTAACGCAAAATGGTCAAACACTATTTCTGTTTTTTTTTCAACTTTTTTTTTTAACTCAAAACAGTGTTTTAAAATTCATTTTAGATGCAGAGAGAAACCAAAAATTGATTATCTAGGTCCTTGGTCCTTAATCTATCGTGGACTGCTGCACCGCAAATGTCATTATCATTCTTGCAAGTGCATCCTCCACAACAACCACGTGCTCCATCCTTTTCTATTTTCTCTCTTTTTTGAGAAAAATGTTTTTTTTTTTTTAGCGATCGGGCCGTTCACCCGTTTTTCATTAAGAGGAGGAAAACCAAATCATGGCGATACAAAGTTCAAAGGAAGAACCAAAAGAAACGAAAAAAACAACTAACAGCTAGCTAGGTAACTAAGAAGAGCTAGCAGATGTCGAGAGGACATCCCTAGAACAGAGAGAAACCGGACTGCCTGCAAGTTAGCACTACATTACAACAAATTCATAGAGGACGACCAAAGAGCAGTGACCGGCACAAGAGTTTTGAATCCCGCCCGAATCCAAAGATCAGCTTCATCGACCACCGTCTTCACGGTCATGGGAACCGACGCCGAGACGTTTCTAAATATCCTTGCGTTTCTCTCCTTCCATAGGATCCATGCAACAAGCGGCAACAAGGTGTCAAAAGCTGGGGCGGACCTCCTTTGCGAGATGTCTTCGTCTGTCTAACCACCACTCCGCGATGTTTCCTCCGTGTTGGGCAGAAGGACTGCAGTCCCGCCGAGCCAATAGGCGCCACCAAACCTCCCCGGCAACGACACATCCGAGAAACAAATGTCCACGGGTTTTTGAGCCTGGCTGCAGAGAGCACAGGGAGTCATCATCTTGAAGACCATGTCGGTGCCTCCTATCTCCCGTCCAGACACGCCGATGCAAGACAAGCCAAAAAAAGAAGCGTACTCTCGAAGGAGCCTTCGTGCGCCAAAGTTCTTTGGCCCCTAGGAGAGTAGTTGAACCGTTGAAGAATGCCCTATACGCCGACGAAGCGGAGTAGGAACCATTCTGCGACCACTTCCAAACAAATCTGTCGGATTGCAGAGGATCAAGATCGACCCCTTGGGTTAAGTGCCAAACTCTCAAGAACTGACAGAGCACCTGCGTAGTTGGAGCTCCCACAATGTCGTGGACCCAAGTATTGCTGTCAAGCGCAACTCGAACTGTTCTTTTCTTGCCAGTTCTTGAGATGGCGACGAAGAGCTGAGGAGCAAAGGTGCTGAGACGGCTTTTGAGAAAATGTTTTCTCCTAGTTGCGGTGCAGCTGCCTCGCTAGCATATATATCCACACAAGTACGTGGCCCACATCCACAGGTGCGATCAAATCAAACCAGCAAAATATCATCGTGTACGTGAACCTTGAACTGAATAGATATGGATGGACATGCAACATGTGTGTGGACCCATTTCTATCTAAAAAAACAATCATCAGTTACTCCCTCTGTCCGGCATTTATATATTAAAACATATAAATATCATGCTAAGCAATTAATATCACCGAAAGATCTTTAAGTCTAGTTTTTGAACAAATTTATTTGGAGACATAAATATTATACGTATTTTTGTACAAATCAAGTCAAACCTGTCATACGAAAACCCAAAACATCATTTTTTTTTTGGACTGAAGGTGTAATTCGCTTTTATGTGCGCGGATATCCCAAAAAAAACATAGGCGGGTTCAAACCTGCCGCCACGCCACTCACCTGCTGACACCTCTACCTTTCTTGCCTGCCTCCTCCGATCAATCTAGGTCCAAATCTAGTGGCGGAGGCAGGAACAATTTTGAGGTGTGGTGGGGTTTATATAAAAATTGAAAGCGTGTATAGTAAAACTATATAAGGGCCTAAAAATATTGTGCAAATATTACTTTATGACCGGTATATCTAACTAGAATTTTAAATTTTGAAGTGCTGCCAGCTAGAGTTCTATAGTTCAGGAGTTATGATAAGATCGCCTAAGCCACCGGACCCAACAGACAACCAGCATGCATGGAAGTATCTATACTATGTATATTGAGTATTTATATATATTTTTAGGTGTGGCCGGCGCCTAACCTGCCTAACCTTTGCCAGATTGGTGTCTCCGCACGTTGACCAGAGCACATCGGATGTCTCGGCAATCTCACCCTAATGGCCTAACCCAGAGAGCGAGAGATCATACACGTCGTGCAAATCAAACACTTGAAAACTTTTAAAATTACGGGTGCCTATAGTTTAGGATGAGGTGTGATTAACCAAACATGTCAAATAGGAAAATGGCAAAACAAACAACGAAAACAAAATTATTCTATAGATTGCAAAAAAAAAAAAAAAAAGGATCGGGTAGGATCCTTGCGAAATTGTTGAAATAGGGAACTTGTGTGATATGTAGCACTATACTTCAAATTACATTAGGTTACTGGTACAATTACACAAATCAAAACAATCTAAGTAGTTTAGTTTAAAATTTTATTTGAAACATATTTCCGTTTTTATTAATAGAAATGGGGTTGCCCTCGGTTCAAGAAAAAAAGTTCAGTTTTTAAATGAGAATTAGGAATTGTGGCATATATAGCAGCCATGAGAATCCGAACCTATACCGAGTGCAGAATCCAACCCCCGTTCTCTCCGTGGAAAATGTATATGAGCACCATCGTCACCAAATGGAAGTAGGGGGGCGTATCCTATGCAATCATCGTTTGTATGCAACCTTTGCAACTTACAACCACAATCGCAAGATTTGTATCCGATGGCAGATTGAGAGGTGGGAAACTTTAACATTTAAACCCTCCCACCCTTACATTTGCTAACAAATAAAACCCGTGGGTGACGTCCGTTTCCTCACGACGCCCGTTGCCTCACGTGCGCGTCGTCGCGCGCGCCGCCGCAGTTCCTCACGTGCGCATCGCACGCCACCGCAGCAACCGACGTGCTGCTTTGTGCAGGACCTGGAGCTGCTCGCCGCCGCCCAGCGCCCGGCCAGGCGGCGGACCGGACGCACCTCACTCTATAATAACCGGTACTCCTACTAGGGTTGCTTGTGCGTAGGTACCTCTGCCGTGTGAATTGCGGGCGGCGCCGTTCCCGGGACGAGGAGAACACATGCGGCGGAGGCCGAGACAGAGCAGTGGCACCGCCGCGAATCGCTCGCGTTACGGCCAGACGGCGTCGCTGGTTTTCATACACGCGGCCCGGCGGCGGACACGCGTGCGGTTGCGTGCCAGCCTTGCCACTGACGCGGCGGGCAGCTTAGCGCCACCGCAATCCCGATTTCGAAAGTGAGACTAATCGACATCCCATCGCCTTTTTTGTTTTGTTTTGTTTTCCTTTGTTGCCCGCGAGCTGCTCCCTCCCACTCTGTCTATATATTGGCCTTGTCTCACACTGATGGCGCGCAGGATGAAGGACACGGAGTTGGAGGAGGAGCTCAGGGAGGCGTTCCGCGTGTTCGACAAGGACCAGAACGGGGTCATCTCCGCGTCCGAGCTCCGACAAGTTTCCTGCACAAGCTCGGGGAGAAGCTGAGCGATGACCAGGAGCAACAAGATGATCCGCGAGGCCGACGTGGCCGGCGGCGGCGGCGTATAAGGGAAACGGCGTACGATGGCAACGGTGATCGTGAGAAAACGGATGTCACCAGGGGAGGGATTAGGGGTTTTATTTGTTAGCAAATGTAAGGGTGGGAGGGTTTAAGTGTTAAAGTTTCCCTCCTCTCAATCTGGCCATCGGATACAAATCTTGTGATTGTGGTTAGAAGTTGCAAAGGTTGCATACGAATGATGGTTGCACAGGATACGCTCCCATGGAAGTACACTCGATCGGTAACAAGAAGTGTGCATTCAAAGCTTCCGAGGAACCGGGTCGGAACAATTATATTCTCGTGTCACCTTCACCCACTCACACCAGCAGTCTATCGTCTGTACCGATCACTGTGACGGCCTGATGAATCCGGAAAGATGCTCGTGTCATCACTAACACCACACACCGCAGTCTATCGTCTACCGAGATGTACTCAGGTCACTCACAATGCAGACTCTATGATAGAGTCCATAACCATTAATTACACTATCATTGGGACAATTTTCTGATGTGGCATGACATTTATCGAAAGAAAGAGGAAAAAACGGAGGAAACGGTGTCTACGCGACCATCGAGGTTCTTCCCGTGACCTGACTGATCCCGTGCGCCCGCCATCTCCCTCGATCGCACCGCGCGTGAACGCGTCCTCACGCCGTGGGCCGCCGGCGGCGGGAGCTCGCGCGTGGAGAGCGCAGCCGCAAGTCGCGCGTCGCCGCGGAGAGCGCCGCTGCGGTCTCGCGCGTTTGCCTGGCTCGCCCGGATTCCATAGGTATGGCTGCGCCCCTGGATCTCACATGGCCGTTGGCGGGGAGCTCGCGCACCTGTCGCGCATGCCGCCGTCGTGGACTCGTGCGACCTTCGTGGGCTCGTGCGGTTCCCTGTCCCATGCCTGCGGAGCTCGCGCCCGCCCCGTCCCAGCTTGACGGGGGTATGGTGCTTGCGCGTGGACGTTCCTCTCCAATGAGACGTCTCCGAGCTGCCAAGCGCCGCCGCACATAGGGAGCTCGTTCCGCGTCCACCGATGAGCCAACAAGCTCACGCATCTTGGTTTCGCCGTCCGCATCATCCCAGACATTGGCGAGCTCGCGTGCTGCATATGGGTCTCTTCGTTTGTCAGAAGAACTCGTGGTGAGCACGGGAGTCGTCGCCAGCCAGTTCTCTTTGTTTATCAGATTATAGATTTCTTTTTCCTTTTCATCATTCAGAATACAAAATTTTGGCAATTGCTTCTTGCTTATCCTGGCATTCTTCATATGGACACGAATCACGAATGCATGCTGTTCGATGGATGGCTTCTGAATTTGGTTCTGTTGATTTGCAGCGGATCTTTGCTTCCATTTGCAGGATTGTCGTAGGATGTACCGTGTTACCTTGGGTGGATCACAAGGTGATATGCCACAGCTGATCACCTATTTCTTTGTCGAGTAATAAATGTCTTTACGCATAGAAACCATTAGCAAAACTCTACATTGTGTGGGCGATAGTTTTTTGTGATGGAGTCTTCGACGTTAAGACTCTAGAGGTAGAGTCTGCACTGTGAGCCCTGATGCATTATTTTTTGTGACGGCCTGACGGGGATGTGGAGCCGTTGGCTCATCCAGCAACTGAAGAGAAGTTGTGCTCCTGTGTTCTCATAGTTCCGGTGCAGCTGCCTCGCCACAGCAAGTGGACGACATCCACAGGGGCGATCAAATCAAACCAACAACATATCATTATATGGTGTATGTATGGTGGACACACAATCGTGTGACTCGAAGCTCTATGTGGGCGATCTGTTGGTCGTTGGGTTGTTCTGTTTGAAGAAGCGGACAGTTAGGACCTGTTTGGTTCATGGGACTAGGGACTAAATGGGATTAAAAGATTAATCCCTAGTCTTTCCAAGAGTCTATTGAAATAGGGACTAATTGGGACTAAAAATTAGTCTCTAGTCCTTATGTTTGGTAATTTAGAGACTAAATGAGACTAAAAATTAGTCCCTAGTCCCATGGGAACCAAACAACCCCTTATTCTAAGAGCGACTCCGATGACTAAATTTAATAGCTAAATTTTATAGTTTTAGCCATTTTATAAAATAGAAACTTCTTAAAAAAAAGAAGAGGGACCACAACAGTTTTACTATTTTACAAAGTTAGGTAGCAAATGCTATTGCTGGCTATATATGGCCATGCATGATAACATGTTTGCTATTCTATAAAACCTGGAAGTTCAATTTTTCTCTGAAAATCGAACTCCATAGCGTACGCAACAGGGACAGCATATATATCTGTTGGAACTGCTATAAGATAGACATGTTTGGATGACCCTTTTTTTTTTGTGACTAGTTGTTAGCATGGCGAAAAAAAATAACCAACGAAAAATTAGACAACTAGTTGTGTCAACCTTGATCAGAATAGATATGCATGGATCTCATCATGGACCAGGTCCAGGTGTGCTGTATGGACATGAACATTAACCGAATTTCTCTCCGGAACATAATACACACTTAATATAATTATTATTGCTACGTGCCTTTATTTGTCCATTGTTGCCGCCCAGTATGTCTGAAAATGCTCTGCACATCCCCCTTTGTATTAGATATCGCTATTAACACTATGAGTCCTTTTACACTATTAGCCATCTGTTTCTTTTGGTTCACATTGTTACGAGCTTCCTGTCATTCTTCTATCTCTCTTGATGCCTCTAATCTAAACATAAATTGTGTTGATGCTCAAACTTAACATAGAAATCATCAATGACTAGATTGCTTCATTTTCTTAGAAATTCTACAACTAGCTTTCAAGCAAATTAGTAAAGAGATCATTTGTTTGACCACAACGACAAAGCATTTTTGTCAGTTTTTACGAAATACCTCCCTTTCCTGTCGAATTCCTCTCTAGGGGCCTTTCCCTATGAAATACCTTAGGAAACAGTTTCCCTAAGGTTTTTACAGGATTTCCCTAAGAATATTAACGCCAGGTAAACTTATAGATTGTAGTAGTGGAAGAAGATCAACAAAGCATTTTCGTGGAATACTTTCCAGTTCCTTGTGGGGCCAGGATTCAAAAGCTGATCAGTGATAATTACGTACTCCTTATCCTTAAGCAGCACTTTAGTCTTTTCTTATATGTGTAATAATTGGCGGTGGCAGGTACGGTGGACCCATGACTGCAGTCTGCAGCTGCCTCGCCATCGACAAGATCATCGTGCCATATACAGGAGAACAAGCGGATGCGAACAAATAAACCAGCAAAATATCATCGTACTGTATATATATGGTGGACAAGCAAACAAATCGTGTGACGGAAGTGATTACATCACTCGAGTTGGCGGCCCGCTGGTCTTTGGCAGCACTTAAATCTGTTAAAGAAGCGTGCAATTCTAGGATTCTATAAGAAGCGTGCAATTCTAGGATTCTATAAGTGAATCTAATCCTCTATGTTTGTTGTTGATGTTGTAATTGTACCAGTTAGTCTCGGCTCTAAGCTTGCTTGTCGACATTTCTATCCGTTCTACGCGCTAGCATCTTGTCGCAAGTGTGGAACAACCAGAACTTTGTTATAAACGGTGACGACGAAAAACAAGATCAAACCACAAAGACAAGATTTAACGTGGAAAACCCTCCCAATGCGGGAGTAAAAAACCACGGGCGCCGACCAACAAACACACCCCATTATTATCAAGAGTTGGTTACAACGCCCGATGCAGCGACTTACAAGAGAATAAGACGATACGCTGGTGGAAACCCTAGCAGGTATATGTACCGCGTACCGCCGGGGGAGGTGGTGGTGGTGGTGCAAGCGTCCTCGAGGATGCGCCCGATGGGTTCAGCCTTCACTTCGCTACGGCAGAAGTCCGGCCTCCATTATGGACTGAATTTGGAACATACTCAACAAACTTGTTGTCTTGTTGATTTAGTGTAAGTTTGACAAACTTATTCTGGCCTTTCTCATATGGTCTCTTTCTCTTAATGAAAACGGATAAAAACAACTCTTAAAAAAAGTGTTGTTCAAAGGGTTGCTGCCCTTCTCCCCTTCTCTAGCAGCTAGCTCACACTCCCATAACACTCGGTGGGATCTCCAAGCCCACTCCAGCAGCTCCCGCGTCAACACTGATGGGATCCTCCGACACCGACTCCGACTCCGGGTGAGACAAAGGAGAGAGTGTAGAGCTGCGTCTGGGTCCGCCGAGAAATGCTGGCGCGCGCCGCACACCTGATAGCGTCGAGGGGCCATGCCTGCGCGGCTCCTCGGCCAATATCTGGTCGACAACGAAGAAACCATGTTTGTCACCTCTACTATTAGCCGGCAGTTTTTTTTTTGGTTCGCATCATTCTGAGCTCCCGGTCATTCGATGCCTCCGATCTCAATTATCTTCATGCTCAAAATTTGCTTTGTTTTTCTTTTCTAGAAACACCATATTGATTAGTTTTTGGGCAAACTAGTTAATTTCTTCGATTGCAACGAAGGATTGTCTGTTTTACAAATAAGAACAACATTAGGATAATGCTCCAAACTCGCCAGAGCTTGGACTGATTTAAGGACAAGCTAGCAAAACATGACTACACTAACCTAGATGTGCAAAAGAGTTAGAAAAAAAATAATAATATTTTTTTTACTCTATTTATTCTAAATATAATAATAAGATGTTTGGACTTTTGCTAGATAGATTGTTTTACTATATACATATTTAAACAAAAGAGTATATATTAAGTGCATAGCAAAAACTATATATTTTAAAAAATAAAAGAAACTTATAACTTGGAATGGAGTAGAGATGATATTGTTCAGTAACCAGCCATATACTTCCTTAACTAGGTGTCCGCGACCTAGTCTTTTGGCAGATAGTTTAAAAATATTAGCAGAGGCGGATACAAAATATATTGTCTCTTAACATACTTGACAATTCTCAGAACGGCCGTTTTATTATGGAGATAGCTAAAACTACTAGTCTCAAAAAAATTAATTTACAAAAACAGGCCTCTTAAAAGACTAGCTGCTGTTAATATCGCCAAGTTCATAGTCGGCCTATCAAATCCAAGCCACCCAGATAAGGCGTGTCCTCCATCCCCTCTCTCATTTCCACCCTCATCCTTAAGAGATCCATCACGACATTTCCCTTGGTTTCATCCCCAAGCTAGAGGCTAGCCCCCTCATTGTACCCACCCACCCATAGATAACCTACTCCCTCCGTCCCCACTGAGTTTGTCACTCTGGTTTCCGTGCCATCTTATTCGATGATTCGTCTTATTTAAATTTTTGTATAAATATAATTTATTTTGTTACGACTTATTTTATCAATGAAGATACTTGAATATTGATTAATTTATTTTATGATTTGTAAAAATATTTTGAATAAGACGGATGGTCAAACATGAAGTTCAAAAAGTCAAAAAACGACGAAAATCCATGGGACGGAGGGAGTAGTTGTGATAGGAGCCTCTCAACACCACCACGATGTTGCCACCATTGCTTTGGGTCCACGCCCGATCCCAAGTCTTTCGTCGAGGGCGCCACCACCTTTGGATCCACATGAGTGCTTGGTGACTTTTTCATCCTTGCGAGCATCGCCCCATCCACCGCCTTCTAGATTCCACAGAGGCATCGACACATGGCTTCGCGTTTCGTCTAGATCCGAGTGGTAGCACCTTGCCCCGTGTCCTCCTCTCGTGTGAGTTACTTTGCAAATCTCGGTCGCCAACGGCTCGATCATTAAGGACTCGGATGTGGATGCCTTGGCGATTAAAGGCTCGACATTGGTGTGTGTGAGAGAGAGAAGAGAGAGAAAAGAGAGAGAACTATGTGGTTTGTGTGATATTTATAATATATATTGTGCCTTTTTTGAGAAATGTGTGGTGTGTATCAAAAAATGAGAATTGACGAGTCTGCATCTTGGATCTACAGTGGCACTTGCCAACAATTCACTGCAGATGTGCACTAATTCGACAAGTGGTGTCATGAGTGTTAGGTTGTGGCCTAAACCAGCAATTGGTACTCACCATATCGTTCGTTGAAAAAAAAAAACGAAAGCGACGCTCCCGTCGCTCCCGTCGCGAGCGGCGCGGGCGGACAAAACCCTAGCGCCGCCGCCATTACTTCCGTCTGTGCCTCCCGCCGCGCTGGACTTGCGGCCGCGGCCGTTTCAGCGACCCCATGCGGATGGTGGCGGCGTGGCCTTCCCCCCTTCTTCTCCGAGGTTTCCGCGGTGGGCGCGGCCACCATGGCCCTTGGAGGAGCTTCGCCGGGCAGGCCGTCCCCTGGCGGCGGAGCTGTTGCCGCCCGGTCGGCGCGCGCCGGATCACGGTGGTCGCGCGCCGAGGGGGTGGCGCGGTGGTGGTGCGTGGTGTTGGCGGCGGCGAGCTGGTGGCGGCGGCGGCGGCCGGCCGCACGTTTGACGGCGACTCGCGGTGGCTGGTGTCTTTGGGGAAGTGGGCGGCGGCGTGGTGACGGCGGCGGCTTCACCGGTAGCGGCCGTCGGTTCCGCCTACTCCACGCGGCGAGTTGGTGGGGCTACAGGGTCAACGGGCGGCTTGGTTTGAGGTATGGTGGCTGCTGCTCCTCCCCTTCGCGTCGGCGATCTGATACCGGCGCCTCCATGGTGGGGTCGGGGGCGGCAGGTGCTTGCTCGTGGTGCCGTGGTGGTGCCTTGGGTAGTGCGGGCTTTCTCCCAGTGCTGACAGGTGTGGCGGGGAGCATGTTCTTGGCGGGGGCCGAAATGTGTCGCGGCGAGCATGGTCTTTGAGACGGGCGAAGGCCTACGCTCGACTTTGCTCGGCAATGGTGGTGGCGGTTTTGGGTCGTCGTTCTCCCAGGGGCACCATTGAGGGCATCCATGTTCTTGCAGACTTGGGATTCTCGGGGTGAAAACCCGGTCCGCTATGGGCGTGCGTTGGCGGCGCCCTTGGCGTCGTTCCCTCCTTGAGGCACCGCATCTAGCGACCCGCAAACTCGGCTTGTGGCGGGGGTGGTGGTTGATTGGTGGTGTCGCTGTGTGTTGCGCGGCCGGTGGTGCACACGGCCGGAGACCCCGAGCCGACACGTATGGTGGTGGTGATCTCGGTGCCGGCCGAGCGAAAAGAGGTGCTCTCGAGCGGTTTCAGATATCCGAGTCCCGGTAGTGGAGAGGCGGTGGGTGAGGCGAGGCCCCCACGCAGTTCTTGCCGGATCGATGGTTTCCATTGTGTCGCGACGGAGTTTCGCGATGACGCAAGGCCGGAGCAAGGGGGATCGGCGACAGGGGTGCACGTTGTGGGGATAGTCCCGTGGTGGAGGAGTTCCAGCTGGCCGCCGACTTGCAACCGGGCCGGCTTCAACGTTGGTGACGACGGTAGCGGCTTTGACGACCCGTCGCCGGCTCCTCCTAGGTGGTGGTGGTGTAGTGTTGTGTGTGTTTTGTTTTGTTTTTTTCTTGGTGCCTTCGAGTGGTGGCTTGTGTCGATGTCCCAATCCGATCGAGCGTTTAGTTGGAGCCTCGTGTTGATGACCCAATCCAACCGAGCGGTTTTATCTTTGAATATCTTGCTCCCATCCGCGTCCGTATTAGTTGAGTTGTTTAAGTGGATCCCAGTAGTGGGTGGAGTGGAACACTCCACTAAGGTTGAGTTGAGTGGGCGCTAGTTGTGGCGCGAGTCGAGTTGATTTGGTACCTAGGTGTGCAGGCGGAGTAGGGTACCCTCCACATTTGTATGGTTTTTCTAGCCCGGTTTCCAGTCAAAAAACTGGGCTGACACTTGCCTTTTCTTTTCTTTCGTCTAATAGAAATCGCGGCAAAGCTTTTGCCGTCCTTTCTAAAAAAAAAATCGTTCAGTTGAAGACCCAAACTGACAGTGATAACCCTAACACTCGGCAGAGCAAGAAATTAGAAATTATTGCTTTAGAGATTTCCAATAAAGGATGGAATCATTTATATTGTTTGAACTAGCTTCCTGGTCGATCTATAAGACCATGGCTTTCTCTTTTCTTTCATTGAAAGTTTGTGTAATAATTGGCTGTGTACATCCTTGAATGTAGAGGCCGGATATGTTTATCCATTATCTAAAAAAAAGTAATTATCAATTCTGGCGCAATGACGTACAACTAATACAAATCATTTATTTTAACAAGGTAGCATAGAGGGGTTTATACAATGACTACTGCTGAGTGGCATCGAACTCTGCTTCTTCTTTTTTTATATTACATATATGTTCCTAATTTGACAATTGGCATAACAGTGTCGTCGATTATTTTTTTTCAAAAGCAGGACTTCACCTGTACTGTATTAAGAGAAAGGCCGGTATAAAGGGGAGACGCGAGTAACCCTCGGGTTACCCACGAAATCCCCGACACAAACAAACAACATGAAACGAGAGGGGAGGGATGGGGCCGACCCTCCAACTAACAACCCGACAGCTGAGCCTATTACAATAAAAACACACAACACCGGGTAGCTAGCGGCGATCCGATCCAAACGCGACAACAGCGGCAAAGCATCCGCTAGATAACGGCGGCCAAGCATCCGGCCCGACCAACCACGGCAGCAAAGCATCTGCGGAAAGACGATGACCTTCGGCGGGCGGCAAAGCATCCGCATAGATAGACCCATCGACCTCGGCGGCCCAGCGCAAACCGGAAACGCAAGCTCGTAATGACCGCGACCTCGGCCACATACCGGAAACGCAGGCTCATAACGACCGCAACCTCGGTGGCATGCGCACGCCGGAAAGGCAAGCTCGTGAAAGAGAAAAGCACCTTGGCGTCGTCGATTATTTGCAGGGCACGGAATTTAAAATATGTAATATCGCCGTATAGGACAAAAGGTGTCATGAAGTCCTAAACCGCTCTCTTGCATTGGCCTGCAGGAAAACCCCAATAATGCATTGTTGGCGACGTTTCACTGAGCCATGCAAGCGAATTCCACTATAAATTAATACCTACTCTGCCCTAGCTACTTGAAACATAAGTAGTACACCTGCAGGCCACTCTCTACTCTCGCTGCAAGAGAGGATCGTCTAGCTAGCGCTAGTACTAGAGTGTAGCAGGTTCGCAGCCGAGCGGGCGGCGCGATGATGCCCTATGGCACCGCGGCGGAGGCTGAGGCGGCGCTGGGGCGCTCTATGACCTGGGCAGAAGCGCTGTGGTTCCGCTACTCGGCGGCGATGCCAGACCTGTGGCTCATGTGGCACATCGCCCTTGTCTACCTCGTCGTGGACGCGCTGGCGCCGCTGCCCGCCATGATTCTCCAGCAACTCGCGCCAGGGTACACGCTGCGGCACAAGCTGCAGCCCGGGGTGGCGCAGCCATCTCTGGTTTCCACCTACCTCCGCTATATAAGGGAGAGCAGCCGTGTCACCCTGGGCATTTTGGGTCCTTTCCCACTCGTCTACTCCCTCACATTCAAGGTCTCTCTCCATGCATGTGTCTATCTAGTATCTAGTATATATATATCATACATGTATGTGGCTAGCTATATTTCTAATTTGTTAAACTTATTGACATGGAAATTGTCAACACGACCTGAGAACAAATTAATAAGTTGTTATCTGCTAAAAAAAACTTAGCCAATATATCTAAACAGCCCAAGTTATATAGTGTAACTTGAAAAATAATAAGTTGGAATAAGTTGCATCAACTAAAACTTTGTCGCCGGTGTTTTCCTATTGGTAGACCGAGAGAAAAAAAATATTTTCTAATTTCCGTATCATTATTATGTATTTCTTCGTGTCGGTTTTGACACAGGGGAAATTTTAGTTTCCAGTAGTGTTATTTTCAGCTATTCAACCATGCAACTAACAAGAAACTATTATGTTTAGCTTTGCTCTCAAGCTATTGTATCTAATAAAAACTTGAGTTGAACCAAACAGAGTAGAAAAACATGCAGGTGCTAATTAACATAAACACTAACAATAGCAACTAGAATTGTACAATGAATTGTCACATGCTTAGGCGTGCTAACATAAACTACATTGTACGTACAGTTATTTGGGGTCCGGACGGGGCTTCCTTTGCCGTCGGTATGGGGAGACGGCGATGCACCTGGTGGTGTACACGTTGGTGGAGGACTACCTGACGTACTGGCTCCACCGCTTCCTGCACACAAAGTGGGGCTACGAGAAGATCCACCACGTCCACCACGAGAAGACGGCGCCGTCCGGGTTCGCCGCGGTCTATTCTCACGGCGCCGAGCTTAGCCTGTTAGCCGTCACAATCTTTGTTGGGCCAGCAATCGTGCCATGCCACATCACGACGCACTGGCTTTGGTTCGCCATCCGCTTAATCGAAGCCTCCGACGGACACTGCGGGTAAAAATGATTTATTAGTTAAATTACTTGTATGTGTTAAGTGTCTCTGATGGATTGACATTATTACTCGACCCCCCTTCTTGCTGTAAATGTAGTTACGACTTCCCGTTCAGCCTCGCGAGGTTCATCCCGTTTTATGTTGGCGCGGAGTTCCACGACTATCATCACTACGCTGGAGGAAAACTCGGACCAATTTCGGTTCTGTGTTTACATATTGTGATTATATATATGGGACAAACAAGGTAAATTTGTTATTTATTTCTTGTGAAAATAGTGAATCACTGTTATATATATATATACACGCAGAATTCATATCTAGCTCGTCCGCTTATTTGCCATTTAATTTCTCTCCTTTTCTTTTCAGAGCTACCTACACCACAAGAGAAGCCTAGCAATGGTATACCTTCAAAAATTTAGCCACCTTATTATTTCATTTCCAACTAATTTCAAATTTAACTCCATTTGGTTCTTTGATAAATTTATCCCTCTGTTTCCAACGAATTTGAAATTATGCACAAAATTAATATTAGTTATTACTGTTACTTATACCAGTTTTAAAAAATGAAAAATATTCCGTATCGCCTCACATGTCACAAGCTACTAAATGTTTTCCGTATTTGTGCGCAGCTGAAGACGAAGCAGGCCGAACACAACATGAAGGACAGCAGTGCGAAAGAGTACTGAGTGAATGGATAAATTGGACAGTGAATATATCCACATACCATATACTCCAGTTACTGGTGGTTCCATTATATTGCCTAGGGATCGGATATCAAACCAGTAATCCATATTTATTATTATCATGATTTTATCGATGTATATTATAAGTTTTCTGTGTATTTATCTACATATGTAATTTTATACAGTTTTCAGTGTGTATTATTATTATACACTTCTATAATATTATAAGTTTTCTGTGTGTATATTATACAGTTACTGGTGGTTCCATTTTATGTTATGTATCTACACATGTAATTTGCCTGTCCACTAAGAATATCAATGTACAATATTACAAGTTATTTTCTGGTAAAAATAATTTTCCATCCCTACTCCTAGGCGCTCGTGTCGCCCTGGCGGCAGCTTGGTGGCAAATCACGGTCGCTGGCACTCTTCCACCCCTTTCTCCCTCTCCTCGCTGATATTTAACACTACCAAACGGTGGAGTTCCCTAATCCCTAGATAGACTCACGGACCCACGACCCAAGAAGCATTATGCGCGCATAGAACGGACCCGGCCCCCTGTCGCCCGCTCGGCGACTCGGGCGGCGGCCCGCATCCGGCCTCCCGCCCCCCTCCCCACCATCCCTCCCCGCGCCCCGGAGGGCTGCCGGGAAGCTGCGCGGGACTCCGGGACGGCGGCGGCGGGCCTCCCCCATCCTTCGGTGCTAGCTCCGGGCGGCGGAGAAGACGCGAGTCCCGCGGCGACGGCGGCGGCGGGTCGCGAGATCCGGCCCCCATGGCGGATCCGGCCCTCCCTACCTGGATCTCGCGGCGGCGGTGGAGGTGCCGGGAGCGACGGCGGCGGCCGGGGCGCGGCCCCGATGGGCGCGCGGCGCTGCGGCGGATGAAGGCCAAGGGGCGGTGGGCTCGGCGTCCGTGCATCCCGGGCGCGAGCGGCGGCGGCGGCGGCCCGCCTCGACGGCGATCTGGCGCGCGGCCCGGAGGTTCCAGGGGCGATTCTTGGCGGCCTGCCGTGCACACCCCGAGGAGCGGAGCGGCGCTATCTTTCGGAGGGTGGCGTCCGGTGGCCAGCGTGTACCTGCCGTGGCACCGGCGAGGCGGGTGGAGAGCTTGTCTGGAGGCCGGTCGGTCTGCGGCGGCTCCTAGGACGCTGGGGCGGCGGCAGTGAGGGAGAAGCTTCGGCGGCGATGTGTGTACTTTGCGGCGGTGGCGCTCCTCGGCCGGGATGACCGTGGTGGTGGTGCCGGCATGCTGAGTTGTACGTGTGCGGCGGGGTTTTGACGCTCCGGCGAAAGCCCTCGCCGCTTTCATTACGGTGGAATGGCGGCGGCGCCCCTCGGACGTCGCTTTCCCGTTGAGGGCGCCATTTTTGGAGCTCAAACCTGGCAGACGCGTGGCCTCTCGGGTGAAAACCCTGCTCCGGCTTTGACGAGCGGCGGCGGCGCCAATGCAGCGTCGTGACCTCCTTGGAGCGTCGTCTCTAGAGGCCCGCTTTCGATCGGTGGTGGTTGACCTCATCGCTCATGGTTTATTCGGCCGGTGGTGGCAATCCCGTCCTAGGGCATGCGACGGGGTTTGTCTACCTCACGCCAAGGCATCTGCTTTCCTCTGGTGGCAAAGGGTCGTCGCTTGGTTGCTGTTCGGCTACTTGCAGCGAACTGCGGCGCCTAGTGTTGCTTGGCAATCGCCCGGTCTTGTGCGGACAACATCGGAAGACGGCGCGCCGGCAAACGCAACGGGTGATGACTTGGCTCACGCGATCACGGCTGGTTTGTTCAAGATGGATGGACCCACCCGGTGCGGTACAACGTCGGAAGACGGCGCAGCGACATCCTTAGTCTGGCGGGTTTGACGGCGGTGGCTTCGTGGCGAGGGGAAAAACAACGAGATGAATCGAACCACGGTGGTGGCCGGTGGCTTGGTATGGCACCTTGAGGGTGGGGTGTCTCATCTTGCTACCTTGACGGCAATACAAGAAACGAGTCCCTGAGTGTGGAGCCGTGTGGCGGGTTGGTCCCCGCGCACGTGAGAGTGGCGTCCAACGGCGGATGAGGCGAGGCCCCCGCGCGTTGTTGTTTGGGCTCGGTGTTTTCACTCCGTCGGGTGGTTTGATTTGCGCGGCGGCAGCATTGCGGCGAAAGGGTCCTGCGGCGGCGGCCTTCTTGGTGCGATGGTGTCTCCGCCCCCTTTGTTTCTCTATCGTCATTTGGTTCACTTCGGAGGTTTTCGATGTTTCGCAAGAGTGCGGTTGGTGGGTGGATACCGCTGTTGTGCTTCTTCTCCTCTTTCGTTGTCATGTGGAGTGTGTATGGCCGTGTTGGCGCCCAATCCAACCGGCCGGTGTGTATAGTTTGAGCGGTTGGCCATGTTTAGCCGTTGAGTGGTAACCCGCGTTGATGTCCCAATCCAACCGGGTGAGTTTAGTTAGTTTTTTTCCTTTCTTTCTTTATGCGTTTGTTTTTCTTTGTAACTTGCGCCCGCCCTGGCGTCTCCTTCTTTTAATATAGCGGGCAGCTCTCCCCGCCGCGGTTTAAAAAAAAAAAAAAAAATAGATAGTACACTAAGTGGTAACAAGAATACTATCACGAGTCGTAGCACATGAGAATCCTACCTAAACATTTGATGGGAAAAAGCTTGTGCTCGCCTCGGCAATTCTCATGGATGGATGGCGCTACATGTATTCCTTCTCCACTTTTTTTTTAGAATTTCCCCAACTCTCTAGACTCACACACACACGGGAAAAATGAGCCTCGTGAGCCAGCCCAGAGCAATCGAGCATAGGGTGGGCCTATGGGCGCATGCTCGGCCCACCAACTACTTTGAGGTCTTGTGAGGCTTAAAAGCTTCTTCGCGCCGTTGCTCTGGAAAAGTAGTGTTTAGGCCAAATTCAGTTCCAAAATCTATACAGAATGTCATCAAACACTACTTTTATTTTTTTTTTCAAATTATTTTATATAAAATTATTTAAAATTTTAAACTTTTTGTAAATCAAAATTTGCTTCAAAAATTAACTTTAAAAGCAAAGAAAAAACCTATTCAGTGTTAAAGCAATTTTATAGCTTTATTTTTCAAAAAATAAAACAATGCAACCAACATATAAGAAAAACAATTAAATTAAATTATAAAAAATAAAACATGAATTTTTCACTATTTAAACGGCTATCAAAACCTAATTAAATCTTTAAACATTAGAAAATAATATAAAATCATTTATTTTATATATTGTAAACTATTGACAACTCAAAATCTTGAAACTTGAAAAAATGTAAAATAATTTGCTTACACTAGCCACACGTAATGTGGCGAGCTCCGGCCTCAGTCCCTCACCAACCCCGTGAAAGGCTAAGACCTGGACATCTACTTGATCTATACTAACTTTGATCAACTACTATAACTAAACCACATCTATATATGTAAACTATCAAATAAAGAGCTCAAATTGGTGTATAGATAAAAAAAAAACTTCACCGTCATAGTCAATTTAAAAAACATAAAATTTCTCTATTTCTAAACCATGAAATGAGCTATACTAGGCACTAGCAATGAAAGATAAGAGGATAAAGTTGATACCCTTTAGAACTCTAGAATGGATGGAGGAATGGATTCTTCACAAATCGGCCACAAACTCCTTCACCCGAGCAAGAACAAAGAGCTTCAAATGGTATTAGATGGCTAGGAAGATTGGGGGAGAAAGAAAGGTGGATATATAGTGGGGACATTTAGTCTCCGTTGGTGGCTCAGTCCGTACTAAAGGTGTCCAACCCTATATTTTCATGGGGCCATAAGGCCATATATTATTAATGTCGTCTAATTATAGTTACATAGCACAAAACAAATCAAACAACGTTGTCTTAATTTAAGATGTTTGATAATGGTTGATTAACAATGTTACGGCTAAGACAACAATAAACTTATAGGTCTCGAACTAAGATGGTTACCTTAAATGAAGAAAAAAATAAAACTCCATATTCATTGCTTCTCATGAAAAGATATTCCTTCGAGCATTTCTTGATGCAAAATCATTTAGTGTCTATTATATCCTTCTCGACGTAGCACATAGCCAAATCATTCAACTTCTTGTGATATAGTTGACCTCAAGTAATTCTGAGCCTCTGATAAATGTTTCTTAAATAACATTGTAAATTTAACACCTAATACCATAAATTGGAAAGAAAATATTTCACCACGTGAGCCTAATATCAACTAATTATCAAATACTAATTAGAAGAATAAATTAGAAGAATAAACGGAATAAAACTGAATGCTGATACACGTATTGTTATACCTATTAAATGGCTTGAATAGGTTTATAATATTTTAATCTGCAGCCACCACTGCCCACAAGACGAGAGTCCGAGAAGTCCAGACGAGTACCGGCGGCCCAACTAGTTAGCATCGGTTATACTAGAAAACCTGGGGCGCGAATTGGCTTGTAGTCCAATGGTAGGGCGGTCCAGTGGGACGCTATCCACCGGGGGGTTCAAATCCCGGTGCTCGTGACCTTTCCTCGGGATTTTCCCTAGGATTTTCCCTCGTTATGCATTAAGTGGTAGCGGCGTTCGGCCGTCGACGACGAGACGCTAATGGTGACTTTGAGAATCTCCAGATCTGCCGGTCTTCAGTCCCTTCGGAGGTGCTCATAGGGATAGGGTTTGCGACGCGTGTCTTCATAGGGGTGAGTGTGCGTGGCGTATTGTGAGCGTTGTGGTTGTACTGTGTCATTCTCAAAAAAAAAAAAAAAACTAAAACCTGGGGGGCGTTGTTGCCGCCATCTTGAGTTAGCCAGTGGTGTTTGTACGTGGGACTCACGACGTTTGTAATTTCATTAGTTTGATGTCCGATTATTTTGTATCAAAATAGACAAGGAAATGAAAGCAGCTTTGTAGCAATAGTGTAAGTGTCAATATGTTTGATTATTTATTCTTCTAAAAATTATGCTTCCAGTTGACATTGCGAAGTCTTTTAGCTTCGTAGCATACATTAAGCTAACTTTTTGACAGAAGTGTCAATGTGGTCATGTAGTCATGCTTCGCCAGCTATGACACCATCATCCTGCCTAACATTGTAGCCATCTGCATTGATCCATCATAGTATGTAAGGTCCCTTACATCCTAATAAATGATAGAAATATGTTAGTTGCACAGATAATAGGAACACAAAAGATGAAAATGAAACAGTTGGCAAAGGTGGCCGTGATAGTACAGTGCATAAAGATTATAATTAGCAATGTTATGTAAAGAACAGGATGCTGGATCAGATCGATCAAATAAATTGTTTGCTCTATAGAACTGTGCACTTACCAGGCAAGGGGGTTGTCATGAGAATGTTTTCACCAGTATGGACAAAAAATAACAAATGCGCATTAAGATAAGTTGCATTTGATAGAACGGTGAGATCATCAAATTAATGTTCTTTTCAATGCTAAATTACATATCACTCTGAACTTTGAACATGGTAAAAATGGTACTGAAAGAAGGCATAGAACATTTTGCCTACAATCAGTGGGTGATCGCAGTTTTTATACTACTGGTAGTACAACCTGCAAGTGAAATAAGAAAATAGAATGTTGGAAAATAAACATTTAGAGACTGGAAAAAGAATCAAAGAAAAACAGAAAGTGGTTGGAAGGAAGGATTCTGTTTGCAGACCATTTATATACACCACTGTTCTGGTCTCTTCAAACATCGTCAGTAGGAAGTTGCGCATTATGCTATATAACTGATTTTCCTTAAAAAAAAAAATTGGCACACACATTGGCTAAACATTCTGAAGATATCTGTGTATGCATAGCAATTAATTCCAGTTTATTCAGTAATACCAAATAAAGCAACCATGGTAAATGTAATGCAGCAGAGGCTGAAAATGGAAGCATTAATCTGAAAAATATATATACACAACCCAAAGAAAATATGAAACTGATATGCCTAGACGAAAAGAAAAGAAATTGAATGCTCTTATTGGAAGAAGAAATGTAGTGACAAACATCATCATGAGCACATAAATAATGACATGAATGACAAACTTTGTAGCAAACTACGCATAAGCATATATTTTTTTATCAGTCAGGCAATGCATAAGAGAAACCTTCGAATAGATAAGCCATTAGGCAGGTAAAATTTGAACCTACCACAGAGAGTGAATAGCTCCTGTAGACGCTCTGTCCCCAGTGGTCTTTTCGTCATGAACCTAGGGGGAAAATACGACCAATAAGCAATTAAGCATCCCAGACAAAAGAGCAGCAACTGAACTGCACATATAGAGGGGCATTTACCAAATCGTCATGCTTGCCAAGCGAAGTCGAGATGAAGCATGCAAAAGCCAGATCCCATGGTGAGAAGAGCAAGTAGGCGTGGCCGTCGTGGGATGGATAGAAGGTGATAGCGATGGGAAGGATAAGGTTGACGGCTAGATCGCTAGCACCAATCCAGGGCCTACCTTCAGAAGAAAACAGGTAGTCTGGATGGTTTAGGGAAGGCGTACGGCTGGACAGGTAGGATTCATTTTTGGTTTTGGCATTCCGTCGAGCAGCTGAAAGGCACCGGAGACGAAGGGCAAAAAAAATCGGAAATGACGAACTTGCCATGCACGGGGAGGAGGAACAACGCGGGCCACCGACGGGCAGGCGGGGTTGCAGGCCTCGGAGTGCGCGGGGGTGGTGGGCACGGCCGCGCGCGACCGGTGCAGCGGGCTGTGCTCGTCCCGGTTGCGGCGGCGCACGCCTGCTGCTGGAGAGGTGCTCCGCCGCGCCGGCGCGGCAAGCGCGACAGTGCGGCGCCGCCGGAGAGCCAGCGCATCGCGGCCAGCGACGGGAGGAGCGGAGAGTTCGCGAAGGTTCGGTGCGGGCGAGCTGGACGGCCAGGTTCGATGGCTCGATCGACGCTGCCGTGTGGCCGTCTGGCGCGCAGGGCATGGAGGCGCCGCCCCGCTCGAACGGCCCCTCGGGCCGACCGCCGGGCGTGCAGAGGCGGAGGCAGCTCCTACGCGCGGACCTCGGCCGGCTGCCGCGCAGGGGTCGCGCTCGCCCGGCGCCGCCGCACTGCCGCGCCTGGGGGTCGCGCGTCGCCCGCATCAGGAGAGAGATGAGCGAGGCTGGTGATGGATTGTGAGCCGTCCGATCCAATTTTGATGACGTGGCCCGATCCCAGCCCTCGGAATCGGCCAGGAATCGTAGTAAGAGAAGAGATGGCTAGCCTAGTAGGCTTCATTCCTAACGTACACCCTCCGTCCCCATAAATAAATGGACATTTTTTTTTGAGATTACACAAGACAATCGCAGACGCCAACACGCACGCCACACTCACCCCTATGAACACACGTCACGCAAAACCCTACCCTTATGAGCACCTTCAAGGACCGAGCCTAAATCTTGAAGTTCACGAAGTCACCATAGGTGCCTCGGACATTTTTTGACTTCTACGATTCTTGTTTAACCATTCGCCCGATTTAAATTTTTCATACAAATAATAGAAGAAATACATCATGATGAAAATATCGCTAATGATTGAACAAGTCATAACAAAACAAATAATATTTATTAAATTTTTTGAATAAGACGAATGGTCAAATAAGAAGTGCGTATAAAAAAATATCCATTTATTTGTGGGACGGAGGGTGTACTCCTCGAAGCCCAACAATCCCATGTACGGCACTTATGAGTTTCGACCGAAAAATCACCGTTAGCCTTCGAGAAGAACACGATGAAGGCACCCTTTCGAGGTGATCGATGTGGTATTATTTTTGGGACATTGCTACGACCGCACGCGGATTTCAACTTCCACCGCACACATCTCTCAGAAGCACATTTGAGTTGCAAAAAAAAAAAACCCCCGCAGCCTCTATCTTCCACGCCTCGGCACCCTCGCCCCCCACCCGCCACCGCCACCGCCGCCGACGAGCGAGCTAGGGTTTGGCGGAGCTCCGCGAGCTAGGACAGCCCCAGGCCAAACCCTAGCTCGCCGGGCCACCCACCTCCTACCCTCCCTCCCCGCCGCCACCCGGCTTCTCTAGCTCCGGCGAGTCAGAAGGTCCTAGATGGCTAGAGGGGGGGTGAATAGCCTATAAAAATTTTCTACAAGCTCAACTAAACAAACCGGTTAGTATAAAACACGGCGAAAAAGCGGTTTGCACTAGCTCTATTGTCTTGCAAGCCTCTAGTGATAATTCTAAATACACTCTATGATCTCTATGTCACACAAGAGCTATGTCACTACTCTATCTAGTGAGCAATCCTAAATATGATCCTTATGCTAGCAAGAGCACCTACACAAGCAAGGCTAGCTTTCTACACAAAGTATACAAGGAATGTGAATGCAAGGGCAAGGAATTGTTATACCGGTGTCGGTGACAATGAACCAATCACCGTGGAGGAGGAAATCACAATCACAATCAATGGATGAAGCCAATCACCAATGAAGACAATGAACACGATGATTTGTTCACCCGGAGTTCACTTGTACACCGACAAGCTAGTCTCCTACAGTGTCGACCAACACAAGGATGGTGTTTGAGCTAGGCGGTGCACTTGCTAGCCTCAACACACCACTCACAAGTGAGGTACCCAAGACACGAGCAATGTATTCCTTCCACTTTGTCTTCCCGACGAGGAGTGCGTGATCCTCTCACAAATCAACCGGAGGTGGCCAAGAACAATCACCTTTTCTTGCCAACAACTCCACCAATTCACCAAGCCGGGCTAGGAGCGGTGTCTCCAAGAGAAACAAGAAACCAACCGGCTCACAACGATCCCCAAGTGCCTCTAGATGCAAGAACTTCGATGCAAATGCACTTGGATCACACCTTCTCTCAAGAATGAAGCTCACAATCAAGAATGAGAGAGGGGAGGGCTTGTTGCTCAACTCTAGGATGTTAGGAGTGATTCAAATGACCAAGAGAGAGAGCAAGAGGCAGCCAAGGGGGTATAAATAGCCCCCATCACGAAATCCAAACGTTGGGGGCAAAATGTGGTTTCCACGGCCGGCCGGACGCCAGACCGGACTGCCCGCTGAGTCCTGGGTCCGATGGGTCCGGTCAAGAGTCCCGGTCACACCGCACAAGCAATCGCCCACATCCGACCCCCGCATCCGAGCGTCCGGTCGGTGCTTCCGGTGGGTCGCGTCCGGTCGATCCCGGCCGAGACACCCAAAAAACAAGCTCTCACGGAATTCCGACCGAAGCACCGACCGGACCGTCCGGTCGGTGAGAGTCCGTCACCTCGAGCTGCGAATTTCCGTCGTTGTGTTGTCGTTCCTTCGCCTTTGCTCCAAACCGACTTCCGTCGCTTGATTCTTGTTGCCGACACGTCGAAGAACACCTCGACACCATGTGTTAGCATTTTCGAAACCATTTTCGACAAATGCGGAGTTAGCTCTTTAGGTTAGAATGCATGCATATGAATTTTGAACCTAAAGGCACCGGAGGACCATATGTACGATAAGTTTCCCCTCTTTATAGTACGGCTTATCGATCCTATAATCACTCACACCCTCTATGGTGTCTTGAGTGTAAAATCAAAAGGCCCTATGGTTATACCTTTGCCTTGGGGCTCAATTGATCTCCAAACCACCAAGTTGGATGCTTGATCATCTTTTGGATCACCTCGATCCATCCTCCATGATCACCATGCTCCAATCTTGACACGACCAATCTCCAATCTAGTCAAACACTTAGCATCGAGAGATTAGTCCTTAGGTGTCACTAATTATCCAAAACCAAACTAGAGATCTTCAATCTCCCCCTTTTTGGTAATTGGTGACAACCCGCATAAAGGTTTTATGATTAATGTTTTTGAACATATCATGGTTGTCCAAGCATTTTGCTTACAATCATAGGATTGGACAAACCTCATAGTTCGGTTTTGGTAGCATGAGCTCCCCCTACATGTATGCCAAGAGTTTGGAGTGTAGCTTTGCATACATGTATGAATATTGAAATTGAGGGTGAGCTATGTTACCAAAATGATGCTTAAGGTGAAAGAAATGGACCTTTGAAGCGTGATACCAATCGGAGTTGCGCCATTTTCACCATACAAGCATCAAAGATAACTAGATTTTCATCAAAACTCAAAGTACCACGAGAGATCACATTATAAGCAAGGTACTTGAATTAGGAGCGGAATTTAGAAAATCTAGCTAGCTCCTATGCATGCTAGTTGTTCAACCATTTGTAAACCACTTGTGAATCATGATACTAGCATACACCACACAAGCATGTATATATGGAATTTAAATACATGTGCAATGAGCAAGTCATATGTTAGTGCACAAACAAGTGCAATAATTTGTCTATGAGCTTGCTCCCCCTACTTGTGTGAACCACTTGTAAGACCATTTGAAAGATTTCCAAAAACATGTGGAATTTTTAATTTTTCAAAAACCTTTCATGCACTAATCTCTCCCCTTTTGTCGACAATTTCCACAAAAGGTATGACCATGTTGTGTTATGGAGGAAAGAATAGTGCTCAAATTTGGTCAAATTTGGTATGCTTGCCAAACATATATTTCGGTTTGAACCAAAGACAAGCTTCTTCACACCTCATGACAAGAATTATCTTGCCTATGTTGAAGTATATGTGTGAAAAGATAGCCAAATTCAACACTTGAGATTGCAAGCCCATAAACATGCCATATGTCATCACTAGATCAAACAAGCATAAATAACAATAGTGATGGCATACATACATTGAAATCTTTTGATTTTCCATGAATGCTCCCTCGAGGCACAAGTTATATGTCTATATGTTCTAACAAATCCTTAGATATCATGAATGACATGTCAAACAATTTCACCTTTGCTTTGCTTGATGGAGAGGCATGTCATACATAGTGGGGTGCATTCAACTCATGTTGGAGAAATCAAGAATGTTCAACTCATTTCTTAGCTTGCAAAACCTCTTCTCATCTAGTGGCTTGGTAAAGATATCGGCAAGTTGATCTTCGGTGCCAATTGGATGAATAGCAATGTCACCCTTTTGTTGATGATCCCTTATGAAATGATGCCTTATGTCAATTTGCTTGGTTCTTGTATGTTGGACCGGGTTTTGTGTCATCTTGCAAGCACTCTCATTGTCACAATATAAAGGCACATGATGGAAATCAAATCCATAGTCCTTCAAAGTTGATCTCATCCAAAGCAATTATGCACAACAACTACCGGCACTAATGTATTCGGCCTCGGTTGAAAGTGTCACACCGGTTTGCTTCTTTGATGACCATGATACTAGAGATCTTCCAAGAAATTGACAAGTGCCACTTGTGCTTCTTCTATCCACCTTGCATCCCCCATAGTCGGAGTCCGAATATCCAATAAGCTCAAAGTTTGACCCCTTGGGATACCATAGCCCAACATTTTGAGTGTGCTTCAAATACCTCAAGATTCTCTTGGATGCCATGTAATGACTCTCTCTAGGTGAGGATTGAAACCTTGCACACTTGCCAACACTAAACATCACATCGGGCCTAGAAGCGGTCACATAGAGTAAGCTTCCAATCAATGACCTATACAACTTTTGATCAACCATATTGCCATATACATCATTGTCCAATGATCCACTAGTAGCCATTGGTGTATTGATGCCCTTTTGCATCTTGCATTCCAAACTTCTTGATCATGTCCCTTATGTACTTCCCTTGACTAATGAAGGTGCCATTCTTCATTTGCTTGATTTGTAGACCGAGGAAGTATGTAAGTTCACCAAGCATAGACATTTCAAACTCTTTTGCCATCATTTTGCCAAACTCTTCACAATAATCTTGATTTGTTGATCCAAAGATGATATCATCAACATATATTTGCATGACAAACAAATCATTGCCAATCTTTTTGGTGAAGAGAGTAGTGTCCACTTTTCCCATCTTGAAGCCTTTCTTGAGTAGAAAGTCTCTCAACCTCTCATACCATGCTCTAGGTGCTTGCTTCAACCCATATAGTGCCTTGTTCAACTTGTACACATGGTTGGGATGATGATAATCTTCAAAACCGGAGGTTGTTCAACATACACTAGCTCATTGATGAATCCATTGAGAAATGCACTCTTGACATCCATTTGATAGAGCTTGATGTTGTGGTCACATGCATAGGCTAGTAGGATTCTAATTGCCTCTAATCTTGCAACCGGAGCATATGTTTCATCAAAGTCAAGACCCTCTACTTGAGTGTAACCTTGTGCAACAAGTCTTGCTTTGTTTCTCACAACAATGCCATCTTCATCTTGCTTATTCTTGAAAACCCATTTGGTTCCAATGACATTGTAATCTTTTGGTCTCTCCACCAATTCCCACACTTTGTTCCTATCAAAGTTATTGAGCTCCTCTTGCATTGCAATGACCCATTCCTCATCCTTCAAAGCATCATCAACCTTCTCGGGCTCTTCTTGTGACACAAAGGCAAAATGCTCACAAAATGCCGCTAGCCTTCCTCTTGTTTGCACTCCACTTGCAATATCACCAACAATTTGATCAATTGGATGGTCTCTAGCAACACTTGAGCTTTGGAGTATTGGAGCTTGATTGCTTGAACTTGGTTGATCACTAGAAGTGTCTTGAGATGATGTACTAGCTTGTTGTTGATCTTGCACTTGAGCACCACTAGCTTGAGTTATTTACACTTCATCTTTGTCATCTTCAACTTGAGTTGGCCTAATATCACCAATGTTCATACCCTTCATGGCATCTATCAATTGAGTTCCACTAACATCATTGAGGTTCTCATCTTCATCTTGGGACCCATTGGTTTCATCAAATTCAACGTCATGGACTTCTTCCAATGTACCACTTGAGTTGTTCCACACTCTATATGCTTTGCTTGTGGTGGAATAACCAAGTAGGAACCCCTCATCACACCTCTTGTCAAATTTGCCAAGTCTTGTACCCTTCTTCAATATGTAGCATTTGCATCCAAATACTCTAAAGTATGCAATGGTTGGCTTTCTTCTATTCAATAGCTCATAAGGTGTCTTGTTCATCATAGGATGGCAATACAATCTATTGATGTAGTGGCATGCGGTGTTGATTGCCTCGCCCAAAATGATTGACTCACATTGTACTCACTAAGCATAGACCTTGCCATTTCAATGAGAGTCCTATTCTTCCTTTCAACTAGGCCATTGGATTGTGGTGTGTACTTGGCCGAAAGTTGATGCATAATCCCATAGTCATCACAAAGCTTATCAACTCTTGTGTTTTTGAACTCACTTCCATTGTCACTTCTCACTTTCTTCACTATGATGTCAAACTCATTGTGCACCCTCTTGAGAAATGTCTTGAATATTGAATAAGTGTCACTCTTGTCATTGAGAAAGAACACCCAGTGAACCTTGTATAGTCATCCACAATCACAAATCCATACTTGTTGCCACCAATGCTTGTGTATGTGGTTGGGCCAAACAAGTCAATGTGTATCAAGTCAAATGGCTTGCAAGTACTCATGAAGCTCTTCTTTGGATATGTGTTGCCAACTTGCTTCCCCGGCTTGACATGCACTACATAGCTTATCCTTCTCAAAGTGAACATCTTTCAAGCCTCTCACTAGATCATGCTTCACTAACTTGTTGAGTTGCTTCATGCCAACATGACCAAGCCTTCTATGCCATAGCCAACCCATACTAGATTGTGAGATCAAGCATGTACTAATTTGAGTCTCACTAGCATCAAAGTCAACAAGGTAGAGGTTCTCAAATCTAAAGCCCTTGAAGATCAAGCTTGAATCTTTTGTGCTTATCACTTCAACACCATCTTCACCAAAGATACACTTGTAGCCAAGATCATAAATTTGTGCCACCGAAAGCAAATTGTACTTCAAAATATCAACTAGTGCCACATTTGAAATGCTCATATCATTTGAAATTGCAATCTTGCCAAGCCCTTGTATCTTGCCACTTTTGCTATCACCAAATGTAATAGGCTTGCCATTCTCTTGAGTTGAATCAATTGATGTGAACTTCCTTGCATCACCGGTCATGTGTTGAGTGCACCCACTATCAAGTATCCAATGCCTCCTCCGGTCTTGTAATTCACCTACAAGCAAATCAATAAGATTTAGGTACCCATTTTCCCTTGGGTCCTTGGAGGTTAGCAACCAAAGCTTTTGGTACCCAAATTGCCTTCTTCTTGGGGCCAACAATGGGTGTACCAACAAACTTTGCCTTGACACCCTTCTCACCCTTGGTAAGCAAATAACAAGAATCAAAATGTATGGAATGCACTTTGCTTGATTTCTTCTTGTTGTTGATTTTAGCACATTTATTCTCTTGATGCCCCACTTGCTTGCATCTATGGCAATAAGCACCATTGCTCTTCACAAAGCTAGGCTTTGGAGTAGCCGCTGGCATTTCTTAACGCAATCAAAGGAAACAGTATAAAACCCATCCCCAATAAGAGCGCCGAAATGCGCCACCGACATTCCCAAGTAAACCACCATGTCGGTGATCCTAAATGGAATCATCCAACGGGATAGATCTTGCCATCTTAGATATTCATCCGCAAGCGCACGGATCTATCATTGTAGCATTTCACCCTAAGTATTCGTGGTATCGTTATTTATATTTTCCCAAAGGAAGGCATGTGATTAATAAATTAGCATGGCATCTCGAATAGAGGAACATGTGTTTGCTTAGACCAAAATGTTCATAACAGGGGTAAGCAATAACGGTTCATGGATAGTGTGACACACACTTAAGAATCCACCAAAGAAAAGGATAAAGAAAATAGATAAAGAATAAATGAATAATTGAATAACCTAATGGAGTAGTTCTAATGTATCTAGTCATGGCCATACAAATGAATAGTTAGGATCATATGCAAACCGATTTAATCATGGTTAGGTCTAGGATAGCGGGAGACTCCTCGGATACCATACGCCCGATAGGAAGCATTTACGAAACTCCTACGTAACATACGAACGTGGGGGATTTCAAGGGACGGCCAAGGCTTGTCACGACCAAGCCGCCTACCCCCTCAACCGTGGCATGCCCTCATATCCGCAGGTGTCGTGAATACCCGCACCATGCCCGCATATTAGAGCACTACTCTTGTCCCCCAGATCCCCACTCGCCGAATGGACGGACTAGAACAAGAGCAAACCCGAAGGAACAACAAACCGATATCCCACCTCTAATCAAGTTAGGCATATGATGATCGATGATGAATTGTAATGAACATGTCAAGATTATGATATGTAAACTATATGCTAGTTCATATACCAACACAAGAACATGAACAAAACTATACTCTAGTTCATAAGTTAGGCCAAGAACATAAATATAAGACTTGCAAATAGAAGAATGCTCCATAGAGTGGATGTATTACCAAAGCACTTTCTTCTAGGAGACAAGCCCTCCTTGTAGCTCTTCTACTCCAAGTGTTAACTAAGAAAGAATAAAAAGAAGAAAGAAGAAGAAGAAAGAAGAAGTAGAAGAGAGAGAGGTAGAGGTGGTAGAGAGAGAGAGATTGCCGGTTTGCCGGACTCCAAGTGGTGTGTGTGTTGAGAGAGGGAGAGAGAGGGCCTACTTATACACTTGGAGGAGGGGCCTAAGTGCTAATTTACATCAAAACCGACCTAGTAAACCTTCCTTGTATGCGAAACCGACCAACGCAGGCGGGAAACCCCGCTTGAAAGTGCACGAACCGCCCTCCCCAGGCCGGGCCGAAACCGCCTCGTGGAGGGTGCGGCCGCACCAGTGGTGCTTGCCACACCTCGGCCTCGCCTGGCCCGGTCTCGTGGGGTGTCGTCTTTTGCCCTGGAAAAGTTGTGGGTCGCGGCCGTGCTCGCCCAGATTTGATGTTTTGGGTCGATTTGCTCTTGGGCTTGGGTTTTGCAATAATGCGCTTTTCGGAAGGCGTATTTTGGTCGATTTTTCCACTTGCTTTTATTATAAATCTGCAAAATAAAAATACAAGACACTACAAGTGGAATTTATTAGTGATAAAAGTATATGAGTATAAAAAGGTTTAATTTTACTCCCTTTATGGTAGTAAGTTGACGGAAAAATATGTCGTTGGTTACCGTCAACAGTAGCAAAGGCCTTCTTGCCTTTCTTGGGGACATAGCCTAAGCCTTCCTTGTTAAGGGAAAACCGTTGGCTACCCAAGCACTTTAGCAAGCTGGGCATCCCCACCATATGCCTTACCTAAGGCGTGGGTGAGATCATCCACCTCTTTTTGAGAGTCTCATTTTCAACCATTAGTGATGCATCACAAGTGAAACCATCACTACTAGTAGAAGTAGAGTGGGTTGATGTGGATGTGGAAGGAATGCATGGCTCTTCAACATCAACCAAGAATGGTTCATCTATAATGTCACATGTTGAGCCAACATCCTTTTTGATGATTAAACAAGCCTTATCATTCTTCTCTAAGAGCAAGGCATGGGCTTTTTGAAGCCTTGTATGAGCTAGCTCAAGTTCCCCATGGTCTTCCTTTAGACCCTCATGGGTAGCCTCTAGCTCACTAAAACTTTGTTCAAGAGTTTTGACACTCTTTTGCAAAGTTCTACATTCCTTGTCCTTAGTCTTAAGCATGATATGAGTTTGCTTAAGCATCTCAAGAAGATCATCTCTAGTGGGTTCATAGTTCTCATCATCATCATCACTATCATCATATTTTACTTATTATCACTTAGTTCTTCATGCTCATGCAATGATACCTTTGTGGCCTTAGCCATGAAGCAAGATGATGATGAGCCGAAGAGAGATGGCTTCTTATGTTGGCCAATTGCACTCATTGCCTTGGCCTTGTCTTCCTCTTTCATCGAGGAGCCATCACTATCCCAAGAACAAAACAAAAGCACCATCATTGGTCTTCTTGAAAGTCATGGCCTTGCTCTTCTTGCTTGTCTTGCCACTCTTGTATGCCTTCATCTTTTCTTTCTCTTTCTTGATTGGGCATTCGGCAATGACATGATAGGGGCTATCACACTCAAAGCACTTCCTTGGCTCTTCATTCCCCTTGGATGAATCATTTCTTCTTCTTGAGCCTTGCCCCATCTTCTTGTTCTTTAAGACTTTGCTAAATTTCCTCACAAACACAGCAAACTCTTGATCAATCTCATCAAGATCAATTTCCTCATCAACTTCTTCTTGTTGCTTGGCTTTGCCCTTAGCCTTGATGAGGTGGTGGCGGCTTTGAATGCCACAACCTTCTTGCTCTTGCATCTTCCTTCTCTTCTTCATCCTCCATCCCATCAACTTGCTCATCGGTTAGCACCTCACCAAGCAAGTCACTAGGTGTCATGGTGTCCAATGCACCTCTAAATAGTATCTTCCTCAACATCATGAATCTCTTGGGCAAACACATCAAGAATTGTGCCCAAAGTCTCTATCCAATGTCTTCACACCCAATGCCTTGAGATCATTCACAATTACTTGGAGCCTATGGAATGTGTCCGAATGCTCTCATCCTTCTTCATCTTGAAGTTCTCAAACTCACTCTTGAGCACATATAATTTGGCACTTTTCACCATCTTTGTGCCCTCATAAGTCTCACCAAGCTTCTCCCAAACTTCACTTGCTCTTTCAAGATCTTTGATCCCTTCAAACACCTTGACATCCATGCCATTGTACAATGTGTTCAATGCCATGGTGTTGCATTGCTTGTTGGCCTTGTCGGTGGGAGTGAGATTGGTTGGATCAAGGATCACAAAATCCTTCTCGGCCACTTCCCATACTTGGTCATTGATTGATCCCAAGTACATTCTCATGGTTCTCTTCCAATAGTCAAAATTCTTGACCCCATCGAAGAATGGAGGCTTTCCCCAACATGGTTGAATACAACATGAGCCATACTTTCACACCAAGGTTGTTAAGCCTTCAAATATGGTGACCACGGCTCCGATACCACTTGTAAGGTCCTAGATGGCTAGAGGGGGGTGAATAGCCTATAAAAAATTTTCTACAAGCTCAACTAAACAAAACCGGGTTAGTATAAAACACGGCGTAAAAGCGGTTTGCACTAGCTCTATTGTCTTGCAAGCCTCTAGTGATAATTCTAAATACACTCTATGATCTCTATGTCACACAAGAGCTATGTCACTACTCTATCTAGTGAGCAATCCTAAATATGATCCTTATGCTAGCAAGAGCACCTACACAAGCAAGGCTAGCTTTCTACACAAAGTATACAAGGAATGTGAATGCAAGGGCAAGGAATTGTTATACCAAGTGTCGAGGCAATGAACCAATCACCGTGAGGGAGGAAATCACAATCACAATCAATGGATGAAGCCAATCACCAATGAAGACAATGAACACGATGATTTGTTCACCCGGAGTTCACTTGTACACCGACAAGCTAGTCTCCCCTACAGTGCTTGACCAACACAAGGATGGTGTTTGAGCTAGGCGGTGCACTTGCTAGCCTCAACACACCACTCACAAGTGAGGTACCCAAGACACGAGCAATGTATTCCTTCCACTTTGTCTTCCCGACGAGGAGTGCGTGATCCTCTCACAAATCAACCTGAGGTGGCTAAGAACAATCACCTTTTCTTGCCAACAACTCCACCAATTCACCAAGCCGGCTAGGAGCGGTGTCTCCAAGAGAAACAAGAAACCAACCGCTCACAACCATCCCCAAGTGCCTCTAGATGCAAGAACTCGATGCAAATGCACTTGGATCACACCTTCTCTCAAGAATGAAGCTCACAATCAAGAATGAGAGAGGGGAGGCTTGTTGCTCAGCTCTAGGATGTTAGGAGTGATTCAAATGACCAAGAGAGAGAGCAAGAGGCAGCCAAGGGGTATAAATAGCCCCCATCACGAAATCCAAACGTTGGGGGCAAAATGTGGTTTCCGATTATATCGACCTTGTACGCCCGACTTCGCCCAGAGTCCGGGTCGATGGGTCCGTCAAGAGTCCGGCCACACCGCATAAGCACCGCCCACATCGACCCCGCATCGAAGGCCCGGCCGGTGCTTCGGTGGCATCCTGCATCGATCCCACCGAGACACCCAAAAACAAGCTTTCGAATTCTGACCGAAGCACCGACCGGGACCGTCCGGTCGGGTGAGTCCGGACACCTCCGAAGCCGCGAATTTCCGTCCGTTGTGTTGTCGCTCCTTCGCCTTTGCTCCAAAACCGGCTTCCGCCGCTTGATTCTTGTTGCCGGATACACGCCGAAGAACACCTCGACACCATGTGTTAGCATTTTCGAAAACCATTTTCGACAAATGCGGAGTTAGCTCTTTAGGTTAGAATGCATGCATATGAATTTTGAACCTAAAGGCACTGGAGGACCGATATGTACGATAAGTTTCCCTCTTTATAGTACGGCTTATCGATCCTATAATCACTACACCCTCTATGGTGTCTTGAGTGTAAAATCAAAAGGCCCTATGGTTATACCTTTGCCTTGGGGCTCAATTGATCTCCAAACCACCAAGTTGGATGCTTGATCATCTTTTGGATCACCTCGATCCATCCTCCATGATCACCATGCTCCAATCTTGACCCCACCAATCTCCAATCTAGTCAAACACTTAGCATCGAGATTAGTCCTTAGGTGTCACTAATTATCCAAAACCAAACTAGAGATCTTCAATCTCCCCTTTTGGTAATTGGTGACAACCCGCATAAAGGTTTTATGATTAATGTTTTTGAACATATCATGGTTGTCCAAGCATTTTGCTTACAATCATAGGATTGGACAAACCTCATAGTTCGTTTTTGGTAGCATGAGCTCCCCCCTACATGTATGCCAAGAGTTTGGAGTGTAGCTTTGCATACATGTATGAATATTGAAATTGAGGGTGAGCTATGTTACCAAAATGATGCTTAAGGTGAAAGAAATGGACCTTTGAAGCGTGATACCAATCGGAGTTGCGCCATTTTCACCATACAAGCATCAAAGATAACTAGATTTTCATCAAAACTCAAAGTACCACGTGAGATCACATTATAAGCAAGGTACTTGAATTAGGAGCGGAATTTAGAAAATCTAGCTAGCTCCTATGCATGCTAGTTGTTCAACCATTTGTAAACCACTTGTGAATCATGATACTAGCATACACCACACAAGCATGTATATATGGAATTTAAATACATGTGCAATGAGCAAGTCATATGTTAGTGCACAAACAAGTGCAATAATTTGTCTATGAGCTTGCTCCCCTACTTGTGTGAACCACTTGTAAGACCATTTGAAAGATTTCCAAAAACATGTGGAATTTTTAATTTTTCAAAACCTTTCATGCACTAATCTCTCCCCTTTTTGTCGACAATTTCCACAAAAGGTATGACCATGTTGTGTTATGGAGGAAAGAATAGTGCTCAAATTTGGTCAAATTTGGTATGCTTGCCAAACATATATTTCGGTTTGAACCAAAGACAAGCTTCTTCACACCTCATGACAAGAATTATCTTGCCTATGTTGAAGTATATGTGTGAAAAGATAGCCAAATTCAACACTTGAGATTGCAAGCCCATAAACATGCCATATGTCATCACTAGATCAAACAAGCATAAATAACAATAGTGATGGCATACATACATTGAAATCTTTTGATTTTCCATGAATGCTCCCTGAGGCACAAGTTATATGTCTATATGTTCTAACAAATCCTTAGATATCATGAATGACATGTCAAACAATTTCTGCCTTTGCTTTGCTTGATGGAGAGGCATGTCATACATAGTGGGGTGCATTCAACTCATGTTGGAGAAATCAAGAATGTTCAACTCATTTCTTAGCTTGCAAAACCTCTTCTCATCTAGTGGCTTGGTAAAGATATCGGCAAGTTGATCTTCGTGCCAATTGGATGAATAGCAATGTCACCCTTTTGTTGATGATCCCTTATGAAATGATGCCTTATGTCAATTTGCTTGGTTCTTGTATGTTGGACCGGGTTTTGTGTCATCTTGCAAGCACTCTCATTGTCACAATATAAAGGCACATGATGGAAATCAAATCCATAGTCCTTCAAAGTTGATCTCATCCAAAGCAATTATGCACAACAACTACCGCACTAATGTATTCGCCCTCGGCGGTTGAAAGTGTCACACCGGTTTGCTTCTTTGATGACCATGATACTAGAGATCTTCCAAGAAATTGACAAGTGCCACTTGTGCTTCTTCTATCCACCTTGCATCCCCATAGTCGGAGTCCCTAATATCCAATAAGCTCAAAGTTTGACCCCTTTTGGGATACCATAGCCCAACATTTTGAGTGTGCTTCAAATACCTCAAGATTCTCTTGGATGCCATGTAATGACTCTCTAGGTGAGGATTGAAACCTTGCACACTTGCCAACACTAAACATCACATCGGGCCTAGAAGCGTCACATAGAGTAAGCTTCCAATCAATGACCTATACAACTTTTGATCAACCATATTGCCATATACATCATTGTCCAATGATCCACTAGTAGCCATTGGTGTATTGATGCCCTTTGCATCTTGCATTCCAAACTTCTTGATCATGTCCCTTATGTACTTCCCTTGACTAATGAAGGTGCCATTCTTCATTTGCTTGATTTGTAGACCGAGGAAGTATGTAAGTTCACCAAGCATAGACATTTCAAACTCTTTTGCCATCATTTTGCCAAACTCTTCACAATAATCTTGATTTGTTGATCCAAAGATGATATCATCAACATATATTTGCATGACAAATAAATCATTGCCAATCTTTTTGGTGAAGAGAGTAGTGTCCACTTTTCCCATCTTGAAGCCTTTCTTGAGTAGAAAGTCTCTCAACCTCTCATACCATGCTCTAGGTGCTTGCTTCAACCCATATAGTGCCTTGTTCAACTTGTACACATGGTTGGGATGATGATAATCTTCAAAACCGGGAGGTTGTTCAACATACACTAGCTCATTGATGAATCCATTGAGAAATGCACTCTTTTGACATCCATTTGATAGAGCTTGATGTTGTGGTCACATGCATAGGCTAGTAGGATTCTAATTGCCTCTAATCTTGCAAATCGAAGCATATGTTTCATCAAAGTCAAGACCCTCTACTTGAGTGTAACCTTGTGCAACAAGTCTTGCTTTGTTTCTCACAACAATGCCATCTTCATCTTGCTTATTCTTGAAAACCCATTTGGTTCCAATGACATTGTAATCTTTTGGTCTCTCCACCAATTCCCACACTTTGTTCCTATCAAAGTTATTGAGCTCCTCTTGCATTGCAATGACCCATTCCTCATCCTTCAAAGCATCATCAACCTTCTCGGGCTCTTCTTGTGACACAAAGGCAAAATGCTCACAAAATGCCGCTAGCCTTCCTCTTGTTTTTGCACTCCACTTGCAATATCACCAACAATTTGATCAATTGGATGGTCTCTAGCAACACTTGAGCTTTGGAGTATTGGAGCTTGATTGCTTGAACTTGGTTGATCACTAGAAGTGTCTTGAGATGATGTACTAGCTTGTTGTTGATCTTGCACTTGAGCACCACTAGCTTGAGTTATTTACACTTCATCTTTTGTCATCTTCAACTTGAGTTGGCCTAATATCACCAATGTTCATACCCTTCATGGCATCTATCAATTGAGTTCCA
>JADLZK010008146.1:0-141400 GCA_015847255.1 Hyparrhenia diplandra | reverse complement strand
ACCCGTTGCCCGTGTGCTGCTATCTAGCTCGCGGCGCTCGCGGCACCCGTTGCACCAAGTGTACGTCTCCTCCTCCGTCCTCCTCCTCCGCCAACTCCGGAATCCTATCATTCACATTACATTTCCTACGTTTCGTCCTCGTTCCAAAGGCGGTTGCTGGAGTTCTAAACGGAATCGACAGTGGATGAGAGTTCCTTCCGGAAAGGCGCAAACACTTCGTATATATCGAAAACCATCCGCATCTCTTCCTCTTCCTTCCGCCCCGGTTCCCGTCCCCTATCCGCTCGCAAAGGGCGCCGCCTCCGCCTGGCGATTCGAGACTTGCGGAGATAGCGGCGCCATCCTGCCGGCATCACCTGCTCCCTTAAGCTGCGGCGTCGCTGCTGACCGGTGGCTGGCCTGGCCGTCAGTGGTCTTCCAGATCCACGCTTACATTTGAAGCTTCCACACAAAAAGCGGAAGCTTCGCTTCACTCGGGCCCCGTCCTCCGCCGCCATAGCCGCACCTGCCGCCTCCGTTTAGAGCTGGTCTCGTTTCGTCCCGCCCAGGTATCCCCAAAACTCTCTGATCGTCATGTATCCTCACTCCTCTCGGTTCGTGAGCTGGTGATGCCTAAACCATCTAATTTAATGACTGGATTGTGGGTTATTGGATTTGTGGACTGAAAATATACACGTTTACGCACTGCTGTAATCTTCTCTATCCTGCTGTGTGCTACTGATATCACAAAGAAATAAAATGACTTGTTGCAGTCATTGTAGGAATTGTAGATAGATAGATGTTTCATATAAGATATTTGACTAGCTGCTCGTAATATTGGATTAGAGAGATGTTTTGACTCCTCTCTGGGTGTGACAGGAACAGGGGCGTTTGCCGTGTTGAGGTGCCGTGCCCTTTCTGTCAGGGAGCTCCGACGTGCCGCTCTACAGTGCAGCGACTAATAAGGTTTTACATTCTGTAGGAGATTAGGATCAGTCCATGTTTATTGTCATTTTCCTCTCATTACAACAGTATAAAATAATCCTTAGACCTCTAACATTTTCTTGCTTTTAGGCTTTATTATGAGTATTAGCATTTTAGCCAGAAAGGAAGACATGGAGACTAGGAATTGTCCAGCAAAGAGAAAAAGATTGACGCTTAGTAAACAGACAGACTTATAGGGGATTAATTTCTTGTCACTTCCTGAGGTATGTAAAATCCCAACATGAACTCTGTATCATTTATGTCTTGAGGGGTTGCATGCTGATTTTTGCTCAAAAAATTACTGCCAGGACATTGTGTCACGGATTATAGCAGGCATAACCTTGAAGGAAGCTGTCCGGATGAGTATCGTATGCAGCAAATTGAGAAAATCCTGGATTTACCATCCTAATCTTGACTTTGATATTTCGACAGTGTCTGCCAGTAGTCGACATAATATAATGCAGGGCCTTAAGAGGTTTGTTGACACAGTTAATTTTGTCCTAAGGGAACACAGTAGATTAACTTTGAACAGATTGGCTGTTAACTTTGAATTGCACAAGGAACATGCAAATGATATTGATGGATGGGTTTCCTTTGCTATCTCATCAAAGGCAAGGGTTGTGGTGCTCAATTTTTCTCCATATCTGGGACTACATGAAAATAACTATAGCTTCCCATGCCATCTTTTTAACAACCAAAATTCATCTCACCTTCAGGTCCTTCGACTTGATAGTGTTACTTTGAATCCAAGTCAAGAATTTTGTGGCTTTTCAAATCTTACAACACTTGCTCTGGTGCATGTGCTTATAGTGCAAGATGTGCAGTACTTTTTATTGAGATGCCCTTTACTGGAGTGCCTAACCATCCGACGGTGTCCCGGGCTACATAATTTACATGCTGCTGAACCATTGCAGTGTTTGAAATTTCTGTGTGTCCAAGATTGTGCTATCCACATGATTGATTTGCGTGCCCATAATCTCACAGTGTTCGAGTACAGAGGTGGTTCAAAAGTGCATTTTGCACTAAACGAATGCCTGAAGCTGAAAGCAGCAACTGTTGCATTTCTCGTTGAGGACAATGTTGGATGTGTTTTTACTGAAATTCCAAAGGGATTGCCTCATGTTGAGACTCTACGTGTTGAAATGATTGTGAAAACTCAGGTATCATTTTTTCGATGAGCTTCATAATCTCTAGTCAAGTGATAATTTTTTATGTTCTGCATTTTACTTTATACTTACCTTTTCATCTTTTCAGATACATGGATTTATGAAGGCTCCTCTCAGATTTATGCATTTAAGTAATTTGATCATGAACATAACCTTTGGGAATGATAAACGATTGGGTAAAAATGCAGTCCTTCAATTAGCTTATCTTTTGGAAGCAGCTCCCTTTTTGGTGAACCTACATGTGGATGTAAGATTTTATTCCATGTGTTTTTCCTGTTTTGTAGCTGTAAATCGTCTTTGATCTCTTTCAGTCGCTAGTATACTGTTGTGCCTAATGTTCCCTACCTAGACTTACTATACATGATGTTTACTGGCTTATAACGTGTAATTGTTGTCTTAGCCAAACTTGTGGAAGATAACAAACCGGAAACCAACCTACTAGTTCAATTCCTGAGAGTATTGTCCAGGCCATTTTAAGTGTGTAATGCTGCAGCCTCGGGAGTGCTGGCATGTTAAAATTGATCATTGATTGTATATTTGCCACTAATGGTTTCTTATTATGCATTTTTGCACATGATTTTCATGCTATTAGTTTCTTTTCACTGACAATATCACGGTGTCAAAATCTGCGTAGATGTGCTGTGTATTTGTTAGTGAGCGCCGCCCTAAAAAAGATGTGATTGCGGATCACCCTCACCATAACCTGAAGGATGCCTGCATAACTGGTTTTAATGGCAACGGTGGCCAAGTTGCGCTGGTAAAATATATTCTTCGCAATGCAGTACGACTGAAGCGTATGGCTGTAGATCCGAGAAGAAAAATACTGGGGGAACTGGTAGAAGAATTTGAAGGCCGGATGCTAGCCAAGTCAGAACTGGTGCCACATGACAGGAACGGCGTGCTGACAATTTTGGGGTGATACCTACCTTTATAATTTATGGCCAAGGCCATTCGACAAGCCTTTGATTATGATTTGTATAAGGAGTCTATTAGCATGTATTAATAAGAAGATAATTCTGAGTTATGCTGTCTGTTATGTAGACATAATACCTCTCAGAGCAGTAGCATGTATGAACGAGAACATGACAGTAATTATCATAACAATTCGAGGACATGACCTTGTCACTTCTGAGTTATGCTGCCTGTTATGTAGATTGTAGACATAATACATCTCAGAGCAGTAGCATGTATGAACGAGAACATGACAGTAACTATCATCAACAATTTGAGGACATGACTGTAACAGAACTGTCCAATTTATAGGTAATTAAGCATAAAAGTAGCCACCGAGGTAGTCTTACTTTCATGATTAATCACGTATAAACCTGGTGGTCTGTGAAATCTCGAAGGATCTCAAACATCCCAACAATCAACAACAGGACCGTAAAGATTCGGTGATCATCCACAAGTTACATAGAGTTCGCAATTATCATACATCAGAGTTTAAATCATTATTACAACCCAAGTCGAATTTAATTAGTGGAGTTCAAATCATTATTACAACACAAGTCGAATTCACTACTTCATGAGCCTCACGAACTGGAGCTTTGCTTTGAACCAGTATATATTGGGAGGTTGGGAGCTGCCTACTATGCTAGCGATTTCCTTTTTCTTCAATTTCCAGACGCAGCTACAAGTACTAACTGTCTAATCCGTTATCCATCCATGATCCATGCGAATCCGAGATGGGTTTTTTCGGTCGCTGCGGACCGCTTCGTGCTCAACCACTTGTCGTCGATCCTTGAATTGAATCTTGATCACATCCGATCCACAGTATCACGGCACAGTCTGTATAAACGACGGTACCGATCAAATTTTAGTGAAAAAATGAACAGGTACTTCGATTTTTGTCATTGTTCCCGTCACGCGCAGTCAGTTATATACACCAGCAATATAACTGGACTAGAACGGGTCCATAATAAGATGTCATAACATATAGCAATAATGAAGGAAAAAAAACGTCATATAATAAGATGTCATTGGACCATGCATATGCCAACATCATATATTTCTCCCTTCACGAGATAGATTACAATATCTTGGATCTCTAGGCAAAGAAAGACAGCGAGCCAGGCCTGATGGTCAATAAGTCCCTTCTTTTTTATGCCATCTTGATAATGCCTGGCATACATCGCTGTTTCCCCTGTCCTGGCGGCCGACGACGTGCGTACGGAACCAAGCGCGCGCATGCGAAATTTCGCTGCAAATCGCCAAGAACGCCGGGTGGTGGCGCCGGCGCGTGATGTGAAACTGGTTTGTTGTTTGCGCCCGCAGTCCCGCAGGTGCAACGACAGCCTGCAAGCGAAGCTTCCATGTCCGCCGCACGCGGCAAAAAAGAGAACGGACGAGGCTGTCGCCCTCGACAGCTGCTACTGTACTGTGCTTATCATTATGCATGCCCTTATTTGTTAGTACTATTATTAGGCCGCCGCTCGATCTCCAAAAGCCCAAACTTTATCCCCTACCTTTGCAACTGGGTGGGTGTTGCCGTGTTGGGAGGCACCAGCTGAACTGAACTCCATTTCTCAAGGACTCGAGCCGGGGGCAGTTTCTTCTGTCAGTTGATGCTGATCGATCGTCCGGACTCGCTCCCAGTGGACCTCTGGCAAAAGCAAAGGATCATGGAAAACTGTTGCAATCACGCAGGCAGAAACGTCTTCAACGTACTAGCACCGAACGTCTACGCCGGGCGGCGGCGGCTTCTGTCAGGCTTATTCATGGGAAACAAAGAAAGAATTGCGTCCATTTTTGCGTTTTCTTTTCTTTTTTCTGGTGTCAAACTGTGGTTTGCGGAGCTCATCAGCGAGATATTTTTCTGGTCCGTCGCCTTCGTCACCGGCCGAGAACGAGTCGAGATCAGTGTCAATCCCAAATTAATACGGGACTGCGATTGCGGCTTAAAGGGATCGGAGAGGCAGGCCTGATCCGTGACGACGTCCGAATTAAACAAGTGTTTTTCATCGCAAATGATTGAGATCTCCAGCGACCGACCGACGGGGCCGCTCGATCCATCCATCCATCACCCATCGGCGCAGCCCGAGCCCGGCCCGGTTTCGCTCCCCTTCGATCGAATCGAAAAGAAAGAAAAAAACCTCGTCGGTTTCGCGAAACGCGGAGCAAGAACCGGTCCGCACGTTGCAGGTTAGCCGTTGTTTCGTTTGTTTACTCCCCCCCCACGGGTCACCCCCCACATGACGCCATTAAAACCTCTGCGATTGGATTACCACTTAATTAACGCGACCCCCGAGACTAATCAAGGAAGGGGGCCTTTAGCGTCCAGTGAGAAAAACAAGTGGGGACTCGAGCCGGGCAGGTGGGGCCCGCGTGATGTGAGGGAGAAGGATAAGGTGACCAGCATCAGGGCCCAGGGGGGCAGGTGCCTCCTGCCTCGATCGAGCGATTAAGAAAAGGTTTGCTTGAGTTGATTAAGCTGGTGCTTGGCGTTTCATCGACGGGGCTGGTTTTCATATTATTGTCGCTGTCAGGTGTAGCCTGTTTTTTATTTTCTCCCTTTATTTTATTTATATATATATTTATTAGCTACTACCAGTAGTAGCTTGCTGCACCTGCTGCGGGACGGTGCGCTCATCAGCATCAGCGCATTGAGCTCATGTGCTTATCCGGCGACACAGGATATTTAGCGCCTCGCCTCGAATGGCATACGGATGACAGTGCGTAAGCATGACGATCGACGTAACCATGTGTGGATCTGAGAAAATTAAGGGCCCCGAACTAATTCGTAGCCGCACAATCAGATTCATTCAGATTCAGATTTGTGGGTGCAACTGTACGTTGATTGAGCTCTCTTTGGAAGCTGCTCGATCGGTATGCGAAACTCAATACTCCTACAGTCCTAGTGCGTTGTTTATTCGGAGTATATTCACTTTTAAGCTGCTGCTGAGAGTGTGAAAGCTAGTGGAGAGTCTTGAAAAATCAGGGCAATTAGCGTTCTATTCTATAGGTACCTTTACCACTCTCCTCTGGACAAAGAGGGGTGCAGCTATGGAGAACATCATCATCGCATCTTTCAATCTAAAAAAAGAGGATGAAATGAAACGAACATCATAATCACAAAGCACAACGACTAGTAGGGCCGCTGATATCGGTGCACGTGGGAATTATTTTGTACTTAGGAAAATGTTTGCAATGCAACCTGTTGTAGACAGACCATTTAAACCATGTACTTAGGCCTTATATTTAGATTGCGACTAATTTCTAACTCTTTTTCCACTTTCACATTAACATCACATGGACATTAAATACATCAAAAAACATATATGTTTGGAGTAAAAAAATGTAGGTAAAAAATAACTAATTACACAATTTTAGATGTACATTGTGAAACGATTTTTTTAGTTACCCATGGTAAGATAATATTTAGATGGGTAACAATATGGTATATGTATCTCTATTTGGAGTTCATTCCAATGACCAAAAGCCCAAACATTTTCTAACATATAAACAAGGCCTTACTAGGTTATATTTGGACCGAGTATAACGACTAGTTGCCACACAATTTACTTGATAGATTAACTAACTTTAGTGGAATGACAAAATGATTTTTTGAACCAGTATAACCGTTAAAGATTATATGCCAGCTAGCACATACTCCCTCCGTTCTAAATTATAGTTCACTTTGGCTTTTTAAATACATTGATTTTGTTATGCACCTAACTATAAGAAAATACATAGCAAATGAAATGGATGTAGAAAAACAAAGTGAACTATAATTTGGAACTAGCACAGTAATAATTAAAGACTTCATGAACGTAAGGTTAACAAACTGTATCATTTCTGCTTAACCATAATGCCATGATATATAGATGGGTACATCTATATATGGTATATGTATCTCTATTTGGAGTTCATTCCAATGACCAAATGCCCAAACATGTTTCTAGTAATCATTAGTGGAATCATTGGGCTATTGCTACTTATCTTCATGTCTTCAATGACTAGATTTCTAGCTATGTGTCTCGTTGTCTCGGTCTCGTCACCAACTTCGTTGTCATAGCACGTTCCGGAACTCTAGTCAGCTTCTCTCCCTTCCACTTTTTTTAGCTATGACTTCGCCACCGGGTGGAATTACAACACATGTTACCTAAGCCACACTGAGAAAAACTTTAAAATTTGGCAATAAAGTAACATAATTATATGTTCTTATTGTTACCATAATATAGAAGTAGCACTTCTTACTCTCATTCCAATTACACCTAGCAAAGTTATCTTTTGTGAGCCACTCCTGTTTTCATATACCGCATGGAGGTCTTAAATTTGATGGACATCTTACTTTCCAAATTATCACGTTGTCATTAGCTACTCATTACTTTGTATATCTGCTTTATAGATAGAACAAATAGAGAAAATTCATCACACAATCGGTTTTGGACACGTTGGTGATAATCGTTGTTGATCACCGTCAATTTTGGAACTCTCGGATTGTTCATCAATGTCAAACTAGCATTCAATCCGGCGGTGAGATTGTTATCATCATTGTTGTGTAGGCCTTCGATCTAGCGGTGATGCACCTTATCTTCATCAACACCGACTAGCGTACCATACGGTGGTGATGGTTTCACTCTCAAAAATTTCCCAGTTTCCCTAGAGTTGGAATTCCTAGGAAAATGGTCCCTAACTGGAGAGAACCTAATTCCCTAGGGTTTTTCGTATGGAACATTTCCTAGGGGGCGGTTGAGGAAAATAGAAGAGTGCCCTACGGTTTGGGGATAATTATAGGGGATTCCAATTTCCATAGGAAAATGACCCCCTAGGGAACCTCTCTAACCCAAGTTGGCATTCCAAAGTGTAAAGTTGTTATCCCTACAACTCTTTATTCCTAGGGGACTAATCCTACATGGAAAGTTCTATCCCCTAGGAAATTAATCTCTAGGGAAATATTTTTGGCATAACATGATATTCAATTCAAATACAAAATTCAAATCTGATTATACATTTCCGTTGTCACAATAATTTTGTGCATTCGAATTCAAATGCAAATTTGAAATCCAACCACGACACCATTCCAGCAGCAATAATTTAGTCCAATCAAATTCATATCGTGCATTATCACATTTCAATTCGAATTGTCACTAATAACATCTGCAATTATAGCTAATAGTTAAACACTCTCAACGTTGAAACATCAATGCCGGTCTGGCATACCATCCAATGGTGATAGTGGAGGCATCAACTTCGGACGAGCGTACCATCCGGCGATGACGATGGATACATCAACGCAGGATAGGTGTGCCACACGGCAGTGATGATGGAGATGTCAACGTCAGTCCAACGTTACATTTGGCGGTGATGAAAGTACCAGCGCAACCAGTCGGCGTTCCATCCGGTGGTAATGAGGACAGCGTCACTGCCAACGTTGTATTTGCTCTGGCGGTAATGTATTGTCCTTTACCGCCATCGTTGGCATTGTACATCATTGTTCATGTCATCATCCTATGAAATTTTGCAAGTGCCAATGAAAAATAGTTTTTGTGGAACTTTAATTCGATGTCATCCCTTGAATTGTTAAAACACACGAGAAACATTCGAGCCACTGTAAAACGATATGGGAACTATTTATTCTAGCGCATGAGAAGTATATAAGTTGAACCCTCTGTCCCTCAATTGAAGTCATTTTGGCACTCCTACCAAGAGTCCAGGTTTACTAGCCAGTGAATGCATTTGGACATCCACGTTGAGATGATTTTTGTTGTATTGCATTGATTGCTTGGACGAAATGTATTCCGGGACGGAAAGAGTACCAGTTTGTAACGGACATTGCTAACGAAAACACCTGTTGCCAAAGATATATCCATATATGCATTTGCACAATTGATATGTTTTTATCACGAGAAAATAGGTATCGTGCTAAGAAGCTGAGGAACGTATATGCGCCGTGTGTTCCCTGTATTCAATTAGCACGGAAACAAGAGTATCATTACAATATCCAAATCAAGATCAGTAGCAGCATTTGGTGTCAGACAAGAGATAAAATTAGTGCCGCGTACAGATCGATAGCAGCCATGACAGTATATACTAGTATACTAAGTATGAGATGAGATTGGCTTAAAAAGTACTCAATATTTGTATAGTTTTCTAGGCGATGCACATGGATCATTAATGAAAATGAACCCTACTCTGGCACGTCCCAACTTGGCTGTACTCTCTCTGTCTCTCCCATGGAAAGGAGGTCGGCTTGTTTAGTCCTACTGCACACATGTAACCACCGTAGTTTAGACGACTACATGTGAGAGATCTAGCCCCGTTTTCTTCCAAGTACATGCAATATTCTAATCGATGCGTACGTACACTCGCAACAAGGGAGCTGGACCTGGACATTGCCACCTCCAAATGCCGATTGGTTGCTACTTGTATTGTATATAAAAGTAAGTACTACATAAAGGCAACCTTAGCTCTGTATTTGCTCATAAACTGTACCTGTTGTTTCTTTCCAAAGAAAAGCTTAGCATCCGTACGTACGAATACGATTACGGGCCAGGGTTGAAGATAGAAGCCCATGCATATACAGGTACATGGTACACATATACACCGTACGTATTTGGACATGAGAGAGAGCACGCGTATCCGCACATGGACGAAAATGTGTGCGCACGGGTGGGGCAAGCAAGTGCATGAGGAGAACATGTCGTCGAGCATGATTGGCTGGCCGGAGTGGTTAGGGCGGGGGTCGCCATCGCAGCCTCCACTTCCACTAGATTAACCTCCGCGCCCGGCCCCGAGCGGCACGTCGCTCTCGTCTCCGGCTCTCCTCTTCCGTTCCGAGACGCAACACAGCACAGCGACAAGACACAGGCAGGCAGGCGAGCAGAGATCCAATCCAAAACGAGCAGAGCGAGCATACTACTACAAGCAAGCGAGCAAGGCGCCAACGAAACAAGAAAAAATATCGGTTCGCTTCGCGTACTCACACTCACGGTCACGCCTGCCGCCGCCCGCCCGCCCGCTGCCGCCGCCTGCGCCCTGGGTGCCGCTGTGGATATCGCTCCGCCTGGCTGCCTCGGTGCTGCTCTCCTCTCCTCCCCCGATGACACCAGCCAGCAGCATCGTTGGCATAAAAAAAGGCGCCCACTACCACTAGCGCGCGCACCCCGCAGTCCATATACAGACACGAGAGACGGCAGCAGAGGTAGGGAGGGATCATTGAAAGCCGCAGCCCCCATCATCGATCCGCCCGTCTGTTCGCCACCATTTTTCCTTCCTTGCCTTCAATCCCCTCCATCATTCGCTCCAACAATAGGAGTACTCGCTTTCTCCACCATCAGGCAGGAGGGCGAAAATTTTATGCGCGCTTTGGGAAAGCGCGAGTTAGTTTTGCTTTGAAGCTGCCTGCTTTTTATCCGTCCGTCCGTCCGGGGCTGGCTAGCTGTGGGCGGGCGGGCGTCGGGAGAAGAGAGGAGAGTACATACAGAGCAGAGGCTCGTCTCGTCGTCGTCTCCGGCCGGGCGTGGTCACCGAGGCAGCGAGCCGGCCAGAGACGGACGGACAGAGAGGGGATCTCATCGATGTCGTCGGCCGAGGACGGCTACTGCAGCTCGGATTCGCCGCGGGCCGAGTCCCCGACGAGCCGGTGCCTGCGGCGGGGGGGCGGGGGCGGACGCGGAGTCGCCTCGCGCCGCCGGGCTGCCCAAGCGCGAGCGCGACCTCAGCGACCTCCCCGACTCGCCGTCGTCGCCGCTGCCGCCAGCTAAGCGCAGGTACGGACAGGATTCATGTGTCGCGTCTCAGTCTCACTCACGCGTGGCTGGCCTGTGCCTGTGCCTGTGCCTGCACAGAGAGGTGTGCGCCCGTGACTGGTACGGGAATCTAGAAATCAGGGCTGCCTGCAGAGATGGCTGATTTCTTGTCTCTTTGTGTGCGTGCGAGCAGCCGGAGATCGGTGGAGAAGCGGGTGGTGTCGGTGCCGCTCGCCGAGTGCGGGGACCGGCCCAAGGGCGCCAGCGGGGAGGGGCCGCCGCCGTCGGACTCGTGGGCGTGGCGCAAGTATGGGCAGAAGCCCATCAAGGGCTCCCCTACCCTCGGTACGTTTCTAGCTGGAACCTGCTTTCATCATGTGCCTGCTCAACCTAATCATTGCTCCCGATTAGCAGCAGCAGCCTGATAAAATTGTTCTTGCAGGGGGTACTACCGCTGCAGCAGCTCCAAGGGGTGCCCGGCGAGGAAGCAGGTGGAGCGCAGCCGCGCGGACCCCACCGTGCTGCTCGTCACCTACACCTTCGACCACAACCACGAGGCGCCGCAGCCCAAGAGCAGCTGCCACCAGCAAGGCAAGCCGTCACCACGGCCCGCCGGCGCCCAAGCCTGAGCCGGTGGTGGAGCAGGACGAGCTCGGTCCGGAGCATGAGCTGGCGGAAACAGAAGCGCTGCCGGAGCAGCAGCAGCAGGAGCCGGAACAACTAGAGGAGCCGGAGCAGAAGGTCGTCCCAGTTCTAGCCGCGCCGGAAGCGGAAGCGGCCACGACCGCAACGGTGGCGCCGAGGAGGACGAGAGCTTCGACTTTGGGTGGTTCGACCAGTACCCGACGACGTGGCACCGGTCGGCGCTGTACGCGCCGCTGCTGCCGCCGGAGGAGTGGGAGCGGGAGCTGCAGGGTGAGGACGCCCTGTTCGCGGGGCTCGGCGAGCTGCCCGAGTGCGCCGTCGTGTTCGGCCGATGCCGCGAGCTCAGCCTGGCCGCCGCCACCGCGCCGTGCTCCTCATGATGGTCCTTGATGAACTCTTTTTACATCTGATTCCTCTTTTTTTTTTTTTTTCTCTCCTTTTGGGCCCGTCCGTCTTTAGTTTTACTCGGAGCGATTTGGAGGCACACTAGTACATAGTAGCTCTGATCTGATCTGATCGATGCACAGCACGGGGTTTATCTGTTCAAGGCCGGCTGCTGCTGCCGGCTCTCCCCGTGTTGATTGGGTGCGCTCGCGCGCGTGGCGCGTGCGTTCGCCGTCCAAGGTTGTCCCGTTTGCGATGTGATTCCAAGCAGAAAGCAGCGAAAGGTTTGGGAATTCTTTTTCTTCGTCTCGCCATTTGTGATCACGGATGGAGACCTGCGCGGCGTGGTGCGCTCCGCCTGCACGCTAAACAGACAGGCTTGGTCCAATGCGGAAGCGGAATCTGCCCACCTGACGGCCAAGTGGTGGCGCACCCGCACCGCACCGGCGTGTGCCGCCCGGCGTCGGCTTCGGCGCCGCGGTAGTTGGGATGGGAACACGCGCGCGCGCGATCGAGGCCACGTGCGGCGCGGAGGATGCGGGCGCTGCGGACGGACGGATCCAACCCCATCCATCCCCACCTCCCCACCTGCGGCCCGCGTGCTGTCCCGTTTCGTTGCCGGTCACGCCGGCTAGTAGTTTTGTTTTTTCGCCTTACCACTAGGGCAGAGCCGGCCGGCAGAACCGGGCAGGGCGGGCGCGCGTTACCCGCGAGGCTACGCCGGCCGCTGTGCCCTGGCTGGATGCCGTCGACCCCATCCATCCCCACCTCCCCCACCTGGCCTGCGTCGGTCGCTGTACGCCGCGTGGGATGGGATACGCACGCACAAGGCCGCCGTCCGCCGAGCACGGCGTTACGATGCCGTCGAATTCGGCCTGCGTCGGTCGCTGTACGCCGCGTGGGATTACGCGACCAGATCGGACAAACACGTTACGAGATCGAGCAGATCGGCGAGATCCAAGGCTAGGTTCCAAAGGCCGAGGGGACTGGTCGATCCAGGGTGTTGCTTTGAGTTCCTAGGTGTGGCAGAAAAAAGCAAAGTTCTCAGTAGGCTTTGGGTCATTCAGCTATACTGTAGTACTCCGTATGATGATACTCGGATGATGATCCATGATCCATGATGAACTGATGATTGGTCCTATGACGGCACTGAGGACGGATATGTATAGGCAATAGTCCTGTTTGTGTTCCTCATCTGAACCAGGGGTCTATTTGGATCCCTAGGGGAGGTTTAGTTGGTGAAAAGTGCACCCAAAGTTCACGCTGGGCGTTCGGTATTACCGAACCGATCGGTTCGGTTCCTCGGTACCCATGCTAATTCGGTTCCTGAAGAAGTAGGTACCGATCGGTTCCTCGAAGAACTCGGTAAGAACTCAGTACTGAGCAATTTCGATATCGGTTCTTTCGGTTCATTTCCGGTAAATACCGAAAGAACCGAACAAATAGAGAAAAAACAGAGCGAAGGAGAAATAGAAGTGGTTGTCGTCGCTGCCTCGCTGGTTTGCGGCTTCATCTGGTGCGCGACCTTGCTCGCCTGGTGCCTGCCGCGGGCGCGTGGGGGCCGAGGGGCGATGCCGCCATGACCGCGAGCTCGACGCGAGGGCGGGGCGGGCGGGGCGGGGCGGGGCGGCGGCGCAGCGGTGTGATGTGAAGGCGGGCCGGCGGTCGAGGGGAGGTGCGAGGGGCGGCGCTAGGGGCGGCCGTCGTGGGGAGGCGCGCGAGGAAGGGCCGGTGGCCAAGGGGCAGCGCGAGGGGCGAGGATGAGGCGCGAGGAGCGGCGCGGGTGACGGACGGGAGTCGGGACGACTGGAACTGGACGAGTGGATGAGGCTGGCTGAGGGTGTATGCGTCATTTTCTGCCTGTTTGCTAGGGTTACGATGATGGGCCTTATGTTACATGGGCTGCTGTTGGGCCTTACTGAACCAATTCGGTTCTTTCGGTTTCACTTCGGTTCTTTCGGTAAAATACTGAATTTACCTCGGTTTCTTCGGTTCCCAACAACCAGGAACTGAATAGGAACCGATTTTTTCGGTTTCGGTTTTGTTCGGTTCGGTTTTCGGTTTTTCGGTTTTTTTGTTTTTGGTGGTTCGGTTCTACAAAGGTTTTTTTGACTTTTGGAGCCCAAATGTAGGTGAAAAAACAAAGTTCTACTTTTAAGCCTAGTTAATCCATGATATGATAATTATTACCAAATACAAACGAAAAATGCTACGGTAGTTGAACCCAATATATTTCACCAACAAACACCCCCTAGACAGTTATTTTTATGTGACTAAAGTTTAGTCATGTGCTAATTGGAAATAAAAACTTAACTCACAACTAGTTAGGTTAGAATAAAAACTAGTCCAATTTTGTTTAGGGCCTAATTATAAAACTTTTAGGAAAGGAAACGAGGTGTAAAAACCTAGGATTAAAACATGATATTTTTGTAGATAATTGTTTGGAACACAAAATACAAAACATAAAAATTTATTGGCTTGTAGTAAGCATGGTTGTTTAACCCAATATATTTTATAAACAAACACCCCCCGATGGCATGTGAGGCTTATTTTTATGTGACTAAAGTTTAGTCATGTGCTAATTGTATACATAGACTGCTGAGAGGAACTCACAACTAGTTAGGTTAGAATAAAAACTAGTCCACCTGTTTAAATGGTTTAGGACTAGACTTTAGGTGACTAATCTTTAGTCCTGTGAACCAATCAGAACCTATCTCTGTCAAGACCCTTTGTCAGCGTCCTATGATAAGATGTCTACAAATCAGTGAAAGAAATGTTGAGCATTATTAGGCTAACAGCGGTATGCACGCTACTCTTTACACAGTAGATAAGCTTATCATTAACCAGCTGGTACTATAACAGTATCCAACAGAGTTACCTTTTTTCTTTGTAACGATATCCAATAGAGAATGATGAAAAGACTCATCAATATGCACTCCGGAATAAAGGCCTAAACGAGGGGATACGACAGCAAAGATGTCAGGGAAAACGCCGTACTGCAAACAACGGATCAAACAAATGAGGTTATCATCGCTCTGTTTGCGGGTCAATATCCGTTCCATAATTCTGCCACTGATAAGAGCATAGGAGAGGGAAGACAAGACAAATAAGTTGGCTTGGGTTATTATCTTATCTCAGCTGACGTCCTGAGAGAGAGACTTGTCAGCTGACAAGCTCGGCCCTTTATTATTATCTTGGGCAGTTGGGCTTGGGCCAGGCCTAAAACATACTCGGAAATGAAATCACCTCCAGTGATAGTTTTGTCGTCGTCGCTTACCCGTTCTCATTTCCATTCAGTTCCTGACAAACTGGATTGAAAAAATTAAGATGAGCTGGTGATCGCTTTATTATTAGATCTTGAGCAGCGCAATGCTTAGGCAGTTAGACATTGACTTTTTCCTCGGTCGCCGTCGTCTCTTGCTTCTCCGGCCGATCCATGGAAGAAATTGCTTTACGTGAGAAATGCGACACAGGCAGCAAAGGAATAATTCGCGTCAAGCACCGCCGGGCAGCTGGCAAGGATCGAGGAGGGCCTGGTCACGGTGGGCTGCCTCCACGTCGGCGTCCTTGTCTTGTCCAACTCGAGGCGACGCCACGAGAGCCATGCCTTGGCCAGGCGCCTCGTGATCTCCTACACCATCGGCCTGATGCAGTCGTCGTCCCTCCAGAACGAGCTCTTCGTCGTGTGGGCCTGCTTCCTCCACCTCCTCCTCGGCAGCGCCGACACCATGACGGCGTTCAGCTTCAACGACAGCAGCCAGCAGAAGAGATCCATGATGAACCAGGCCCTCCACATCGTCTACCTCCTGTTTCTCATGCTCTACTACAAAGGTCAGCTCCGCACAGCAACTTCCGCGTAAGCTTGTTTCTGCTCTGAGGCTTAAGTGTCGTAAGGCTAGGCCTTAGGTGCAAGGCCTACCGATCAACGTGCCGGTCCCGTGGATTGGTCAGGGAGAACCAGATCGTTGGAGTACATGAAGAACGAGCCCAGGAACAGCGGCGCCGCCCCATTTGGTGGTGGTTCTTACAACCCGGAAACTATGGACGGTTACATCTACCTTGTCGATGGCGAGGAAGTGGAGGAGGTGAGGCATGGACAAGAGGAAACACAACCTGTTTCTGTTAACCATATGTTTGGTACATGGCTTAGAAATCAGAATAGACAGACTAAGCCTCTGATTTGGGTTGGTGTGACTGCTCTTTTCTGGGCCATCTAGAGGTGTTGTAATGACACGATTTTTAAAAAATTGAAATCTAACTCTATTATGCAGGTTATTTTCGGGGAGCTTATTTGGCTACGCTCCCAAATAACTACTACTGACGTCTGAGCAAACAAAAGAAGCCCTCGTGTGTTTGAGCAAGCTTTTAGAGATGGTTGCTTTAGAAATTTCAAATAGAGAGTGGAAGCATCTTTTTCGTTTGTTATAATGCTTATGTCGTTTTTAAAGACATTGTGCTTCTCGAACTTTGTAATAATTGGCTGTGTACATCCACGGATGTAGAGGTCGAATTGTATTATCCATTATCTAAAAAATGGACAAGAGGAAACTACGGCGCCCTGGAAACGGTGGATGTCTCCAGAATCTGGCGATGCAAGGGGAAGCTGCTGCAATGTAGCGGCGGCAGCGATCAGCAGGAACAAGAAGCTGCTTGGAGACGGAGGGACATGTGTCTCTCCTTTGCGCTCTTCAGGTTGCTCAGGCTCAGGTTCGCAGCCGATCACGTCGGCAGCGTAAACCTCCCCTTTCAGAAGGACAAGTGTCGACATTTCGTTGTCAATGGGCTCCTCTCGGAGGACGAAGATCTTGACAGAGCATTCCGGGTAGTCGAGACAGAGCTCGGCTTCCTCTTTGATTTCTTCTATGCACGGTACCCGTCAGGCCGTCAATCAAAGACACCCTATCTCCGGATTTGATTGTCTATGCTGTGAAAGTGGCATTCCAACCGGAGCTGGTTCCTGACAGCACTTAAACAAGCTTGTCACTGGCCCATGGCACCCTACACAACGCCCGTGAGTACCTTGCTGACTGCAAGTCCAACAAGGACAAGTATGATAAACTCATCCAGTTAGGGAGATCGAATTGCAGAAAACACGAGGTCCGCTTTCTGTCCGAGGGCGCCAGGAATGTACATCGCTCCATCACACAGAGCAGAGGCGCATGCCACCAGGATGGCAACCGGCGGGGAGTTCATAACACTCGTATGGGCTCTACTGACACATGTCCATGTAATAGACAGGCTTCAGGAGACTGACGGTGCCCCAGGACTGCATATGCTTCGAGCCCCTATAACAACCGAATAGGGCATCAGCCTTTAGAACACGCCGATGAAGTCAAAGGCGATCGGCTGACATGAGAATTACAATGAGCTGCTCAAAATAAGCAAAAGGAAATTGAGATGGACCAGAAGTCCTGATACCCTCTCCAAAATAAGGTGGGAATAATTTCAGCTTGTGGTGCTTCGTACTTGTATGTGAAACAGTATACATTCCCATAATGGCAACATTACATATACGAGTGTTTATTTTCATCTAAAAATAAGAAAGAAAAGAAAGCTATGTTCCGATGCCGAATCTCCCTTCAACATTCAGAATGCACTACAAAATTGAGCCCTCTCCTCTTCCACAAAATTAATAATGTGTCAGCTGTATTTCTAATTGTAATTGATGGAACATTTTCTTAGTGGACATACTGCAGATCGTTCGGATATATGCACAATTCTTTGTTTCTTTCGAATGAAAGGACAAAACATCTGTACTGATACCAGGTTGTATCTTGTATGTTCCATGTACGTATGACCGTGTAGTCTTCCGAACTTGTCACATGGCGCGCTGCAAGCTGTCATGCTCGTGCATGGCTGACCACAGCGATTGATGAACTCAAAAAATATGAAATCAGTTAGCCTGTGAAAGTAAGACCATGCAGGCACAAATGATCTTGCTTCTCTGGAAGCGCCGGTGCATATAATAGTCTGCATTCTGAAAAAGCATGAAATAAACCATTCAACCAATTGAAAAAATCAAGAAATTGCCAAGAAAAAAATCTAATCTGTTTACCTTACCAACCACATTCGGTCAGCTTGTATCATCTAGAGCTTCAGTATCATCATCAAGGATAGTGTATTTTGATGTCCCATTGGAAAGTTGGATATTTGTCCCAGTATCTTCATTGTGATGCCCTTTTTTGAACCTTTTATACCTTCATCATACAGCACAAGCAATTGTTAGTCAATATTCTCCATGCATTAGAAATAAACATATGTTTCCTAGTTAATGATTCAAAGTCAGAAATTTGTGAGTTAATTTACCAATTGTGGATCGGTAACAATAATAACATGGAAATGAAATATGAAAGTTTTGACTCACTTGTAAATATTGAATAGACTGACACCAAATATTATTATTGCCAGCCCAAGCGCCTTTAACCATGTAAATGGATCATGAAAGAATAGCACAGCAACCTGCATTTTTATTGTAGATTCACAATCATGAATGAACTAGCATAGATGAATTTTGTATAAACTAACATGGAAAGAAAAAATAAACTTTAGTTATACCAGAATAGTGACAGCTTCCTTCACAATTCCTGCTACAGTCACTGTTACAGCACTAGTCACAGAAACAAGAATATATTCTGTCAAAACCTGCAAGTTAACAGATCTGTTACAAAACCTTTTAAAAGAACAATCGAGAGAGGCACATTCATGCCTTAAGAATAAATCAATAGTAGACTCCACAAAGAGAAGACTAGTTACAAGTATTGCAGTGAAATTGAAGAAAAAAAAAACTCCCTCAATAGTTGTGTAACTAGCTCATGGTGTCATGCATGCAATAAGCCACAGTCTAAGTAGCTAGCTCATGATGTGTTTGAACACTTTAAATCTATATTACAAAAAAACAGCAATACCTACACTCCTTGTTTCCTTAATGGACAACAATTCTGAAACAACACATCCAGGTACTTTGACAACAAGGGGGATAGTTGTTATGTTTAATTTTAAGTTAGAACAAAGCATAAATATTTATTCCCCAAAAAGGAGAACATAAAACGAGTAGTAAATTTCACGACAATATATACCCTATGTATATTTACTGTAAAAACCGACAAATATGTACACAGTCACTAAAAAAAATATACCATAAAAAATTTATATTTTGGAACACCACCTAGAAGCAGCAACAAGCTGCTTCTTATTATGTGAGCAGAACTATCAAAAAAGTGGCTTGCTCTGAAGTCGTGCCATGGATCCATCACAATGGAAATAATTGCTGTTACTATTGCCATTACCGGGGTGACATGGCTCATCAAGGTAAAAGGATTCTTTAATCCTGCATGGCAAAATAATAATAATAAATAATGGTGCTGTAAATCTGTCATTTAACATGTTGATTGGCTCAGTAGAATAAACTGCATTTGAAGTTGTCAAATTTAATATTTCAGACCATACAGGTATAGCCTCTAATGCAATATTCACAGAACAGCTGATATGGAATAGTTTTGAGGCAATACCGCAATAGCAGCTACCGGCTATAGATAGATCAGTAGTTGTACTTCCAAATAAATTAAGACAAACAAATCTATATGAATATTTATGAACCTTTTTTTTTAAGGAAATGGCAGGAGCTCTGCCACTCAATTAAGTTAGGAAAAGAGTTTTATGTACACACACATGGCACCCGAGGTGCCTAACACCATGGTCCTATGACCAAAAAGAGGAAAAGCTCCCTCCCTGCTAGTTGGCCTCCACACGCAAAACTAATTGCCCTATGTCTTTGCGCTACATCCTCTTTGGTCGAGTAGGCGACCTGCTATGCCGTTTGAAACACATTCTCAAAGATCCTTCTATGACTTGTCTTAGGTATGTGACTGCAAGGTTGTCATTTTCAGTATCTCAATCCATATCCTAGAATGTTATGATACTACAATTCTACCAAGTCGAAACAATACCGAACCCACCATAAGTTCTAAATTTCATTGTATCCCGATCTCATAAGATAGGTAGGATCTTAGTAGGATTCCATTGATGTTACGATCTTGCATAATAATTGAAATATTTAAATGAATAGGCTGTGATAAAATATTAAGTGGATTGAAAATAATGTCAATAAGTCCACTTAACTTTACAAAAAAAAAGTCAATTAAACTAATCAAAATGAATATCATCAGATTAGACCTTTACAACATATTACAAATCTTACTGTCAGGCAAAAAAACAATCCTACCAATATAACAAGGGTCCCAATCCTAACCATCTGTGGCTACCAATATAACAAGGGTCACATGAATGAAAGGTGTAATAATGTTACTATCTGTGAGTAGAATGCTAAGATAGAAAGCTTACCGTATTCCTCTTTCTTCAGGAATTTGGGAAGACATATATAAGAAGAAAACAAAAGCAAAAGTTCAGTCACGACAGGGAAGAAATGAAAATATAGCCACAGATATACGGCCATTATTACACAAAATTTAAAAAGTATAAAATAAGAAAATCGTGAAAGCATTAAGCGATAACAAACCTGGAGAAGAATCTGAGTCATGGACCAGCGGAAACCAGACATAACAGCAGCAAGCATAATAAATATAAATCCCCACAGATTAAATTCTGTCTCTTTAGCAACTGCGAGATACAAAATTAGGCCATGGTCAAAGATGATAAGATAACATAAAATATGTAAGTGGCGTGAAGTTAAAAATTCAGATGCAGCAGGAAGCTGATAACTTTCAGAAAAAAAAATGTAAGTGGCATGAGGTTGAGAATTAAGAAGCAACACCAATCCACAGATTATACTACCAACCCTATAATTTAGTAAAACACTAGTTGGAAGGGTATTATATTAACCTTGAATACGCTAAGGTAAGCATGTGTTACCTGTTAGTAGAACTCCAAATGAAACAACCAGCATGATTCCTAGAAGGCTAAAGCTTGGTTTCTCAAGCCTTCCAGACAAAGAGGGTAAACTTCAGCTTGTGACAAGAAAAATTATACAAAGTGTAGCAAAAGAACATGAAAAGACAATTGTAGAGACAAATAAAAAATGAAAAAACATAAGTAGATTCAATGAAGACGAGAAGTTGCTAAAACTGAAGACAATAAGGCCCATGCAAGTGCAAATAAAGACAGAGTAGCAAGCAAAGTACCTGAACATAAAAGCAAACAGAAGAATGAAAATTGGAGAAGCAGATTTGCACTGCACAAGAATTTAAAAGGGTGAGTTAGAAGCCCATATACTAACTAGTAGACAGAACAAACAATGATCATTTTAGAAAGAATTGTACCATTGTAGCAAATGTCACAGTAATGAAAACAAGTGAAATGTTGCTCAGATTGATATCAAGAGCAGTAGCCAAAGCTGTTGGGACAACTGCAGAACCAATACCGGAATTGTTATACAAACAAATAAGAGTAAATATTGAACTAACTATTTATTGCAACTTAAACAACAAAATACAAACGATGAGTAAACAGGAAGACAAAATTGTATTAATGTTTCACTAACTTTTATTTATTTATTTAAATCGAGTGAGAAGTGTTTTCTAGATCTTTTTTTAAGGACTCAGTGGGGAAACCCCCCCCCCCCAATCTTTTTCTTTTTTCATTAATAGGTTAAAGTAAAGTTTACAGGTGCACAAGGGGTGCAAGAATTTTGAGCTATCACGGCTAAAAAGAAAAGCAAGAATACATTAAGGGATATTCTCCAACCAACTATGAAGGAGGCCTGCAAGGCTAGCTTTGGTTTTGATGCAAATCAAACCAATTTGCTCTATGAAATTATTCTTCCAATTTGCATAGGTGCAAGGCCTATTATCAAAGATAAGTCCATTTCTTGAATACCAGATCGACCAACAAGCAGTGATCACCACTTATCTGAAGAAATCAGTTCCAAAGTCCAATCTAGCATGAATCAGCATATCCAGAGGAGGTAGAGTAAGGTCCCAATTGATTCCCAAGACTATCCAGCAGGCTTGACTAAAAGGGCATTCAAAGAACAAATGCCAAGAAGTTTCTTCCTCACTAGCAAGACAGATGGCACAAGCATAACTTGGCAGAAACATGTTTTTTCTTTTAAGGAGACTCCTAGTATTCAGCCTATCTGTGAGGAAGAGCCAAAAGAAGAATTTGTGTTTGCCCAAATTTGAACCAGACCATAACCATTCAAAAAGGGGGGAAGCTAACTCCTGTCCTCTCAACAACTTATAGACCTTTTTGGAAGAGTAAATATTGGAGTTCCAAAGGTAACACCATTGATCTAATCCATTGGGGTCCCAGTCAATGGATTCAAGTAAGGTCTGTATTCATGGAGCTCATTGCAGGCAAGAAATGACAGTGGCAAGAAGAAATTCCTATCCTCCACATTATCCAAAAAGAACTTGATCGAGCATTTCTTCTTTTTGGCAAAAGAGAAGAGTCTTGGAAATTTATCTTTAATACATGAGTCACTCCAAAGATCTGACCAAAAGAGGACTGATTTACCTGAGACCGGTTTACAGTGGGCTAGCTTTCTGAAATCCGAGGTCAGTTTTAAGATATCTCTCCACCAAAAAGATCCCACTGGATTTCTTGCATGTGGTGGGGTGTTGCTGTTTGCATAGAGCTTGTTCCAAGTTAGTTCTACCCAGGGTACCGATGCCTGATTATAAAATTTGTCTAGGAATTTCATCAGAAGGGCTTTATTCTGGGTCTCAATGTCAATTATCCCTAGCCCTCCTTTTTTGGGCCTGCATGCTGGCTCCCAAGCTACCAGGCATTTACCCTTCCTATTGATGTCACCTCGACTCCAAATTGCTAAGTGGGGGTTCCCTATACAGGTGTAGTAGATAAATATGGTCTATAGGATATTATCGAGTGGAAAATAACAAGTCATGTGTATCATTTTTAAAGAAAACAATCACAACACCAATGCAAGTAAAAAACGATACATCCTTTTATTATAATGTTTCATTCAGCTACTATAAAACATGTTTCTAGATCATAAGCCATGGTACAAATTTAATGAAATGTAATAACAAAGATACAAACAAGGGAGTTTTCCAACCTTGCTTAATCTAGCATATAGGTAGTTCTGAATATGCATTTGGTCTCATGGTTGTTTCACACCAAAACACTTAATTTCCTCCATGCTCAATGCTTTTACCTTACCCCAAAAGACCTAGTTTCGACTATGCTTCCCTGAAGCTAGTTATACTGTGTTCGACAATTCTATCCACATCCACCGCTAGTCCAGAATAGCCAAAGTTAGTTTTGCTGATTATGGAGCACCGAGCTATCCAATTCACATGACACTTTGCACTATATGTGGAACTTAGGGCCTGTTTGGTTCCCATGAGACTAGAGACTAGGGACTAATTTTTAGTCCCATTTAGTCCCTCAATAACCAAACATGAGGACTAAGGACTTATTTTTAGTCCCAATTAGTCCCAATTTCACTAGACTCTTGGGAGGGGCTAGGGACTAATTTTTAGTCCCTATTAGTCTCTAGTCTCTAGTCCCTCCATCCAAACATGCCCTTACACTCACCCGAGACTATAGTAGACATATGAACAATATTAGAAACAACACATTACGCAGATACCAACCTCGTAAACAGTAATCCTTCCACGACATTTTACTTGGTACTCCCTCCAGGCCGCGTTGCTGGAACCACACGATGACCCTGGACGCCACAGCCTGCAACGTGAAATGCACTGTGTTCATCAGGAATGGCGCCGGGAACTTCCACATGTGCTTCCCCAGCATCTCCTTGTTGTACCTGACCACATGCGCACGCGCACGGAATGAACACTAGCAACAAACACATCCGCACACGAAGGTAGCCGCAAAATCCGCACAACATTATTAACGAACAATACGTGTTACTCACAGCGTCAAGCATGTGCTCAGCGTGTACCAACACGCTATCAACCCGATGACCTTCGCAATCAACCTCGGGGAGATCGGCAGATCGTCAGATCTCGCCGTCGCCGCCGACTCAATGTCCATCGGTGAGCTGCCGCCGCCCGAGGAGGATGGAAGGAGCGGCAGCTCGAACTCCTCTGAGTCGTCGCTATCGCTGTCGCTGGTCGCCGCAGCAGCGGCGGTATTGGAGGAGGCGGCGACAGAGGGGTCCCTGCACCACCGCGAGAACGACGGCTCCCTTCGGATCCCGCCCACTTTCTTCCGCTGCCCGCGACCCTCCTCCAGCGACTCTCCCGCCCGCTCATCGAGCTCCACGGCTACCGTCAATGGAACCGCGCCCTCCACGGCCTCCGAGTGGTGGTGCCCGTTGGCGTCCTCGACGACGCAGTCCCCATGGGACGGCGACGGCTGAAGGTCCTACAGAAGCTCGGATCTGGCGTGCGTCGCTGATCGCATCGGCGGCGTGGGGGCGCGAGGCACGCGGCAAAGTGTCGGCAGCGGCGGCGGCCGGCGCGAAGCCGCAGGCGATGGGTTTTGCGGCAGCTTTGGTTCGCTCCGATTTCTGGTAGCAAGTCAAAATCCAGCACCTCGTCGCGGCGACTTCCGAGAGCGGTTAACTGCCAGCTGCGCGCGCCGCGGCTGTCACAGGTAGTTTTCCTTTGCGGGAGGCGAGGAGCCGTCCTTTTTCTTGGAAGGCCATATCGTGAGATTCTGATTTTGGTCTAGGCTTCCAAATTTTAAGTCGTTTTTATTTATTTTTTAGTTCATTCTACATACAAAACTAAATTTGATTGAACTAACTTACAATTTAGAATGGAGGAAGCAGTTTACTTCAACTTTATTATAAGCGACATCCATAATATTTTTTTTAAAATTTTAGCCCGATTCTAATAAGGCTCAATTCCTAAATTTGTTAGCTAAAATTGGAGACCCTTTTACCACGGTGGCAGCTAGACGCCCCTGTTATGTACGGGTCTTAGACTAAAAAAGGGGTTATGTATGGGCCTTCAATCGAACTGTTCTACAGGCTCAAACGGATCGTGCTGGGGTATTGGGCTGAAGGGCCTAGACCAAGCCGTTTCTTCCCTTTGTTCTAAAACTAGCCCAGACCACGTGTAGTTGGAGCAACCTTTCCAACCCAGCCCATATGCTTTCCACAACCAGGGCTCAAATTTTAGCTAGCAAAAGATACATCCACACAAAGGTCGCCAATGGAGGGGGTCGAGCCGCTGTGCAAAAGCATCCACCAAAACCACAAGCACCTCAAGCGACCAGGTAGTCGCGAGGTGAAACCACTAGTGACCAGGAAGCCACTACGAATAAGACGTAGTCGCGAGATAGACCTCGCGCGACCCTAGTCGCGAGGTAGAACCGCCAGTGGCCAGGTAGTCACTGTGAAGGGGACGTCGAACCGCTAGTGACCAAGTAGTCACTGCGAATTGCTACAGCGACACCAACACCCGAGCTGGACGCACCAAAGCGAAGAGGAAATGAAGCACGGGAAGGCATGGAACCGGAATCCAGGGCAACGACCATTGTAGGAGGACTGCAGGAGTGCTCAAGTGTTGCCTTCGGGAAGGGTTTCAACGTCCGCGTACGCCGACGACGCTAGAGAGAGCACCAAAAGGTTTTTCGACCCCCCGGTACCGCACGCATGAACCGCAACTCCATGACAACGCCTCCAAGAAGGCCAATGGCACGGCCGCACCACCGTAGCCGCTTAGAGATATTGCTAATTAGACTTAAATATCTACAAAAACTAGTTCTCTTGTTTGTAGCTATCTTGGTGACGTAATCTGCTACTCCATCCGTCCCATTGAAAGTGTCGTTTTAAACTTTTTTTTGGGATCTTGTTTGACTGTTTATATTATTTCTAAAAGTTATATATACTATATATTTTGTTATAATTTATTGTATTATTAAAGATATTTTGATGATGATTTTTTTTTTTTTTGCTTAAATTTTTTGAAAACAACGAGCGGTAAAAAAGTCTGAAAAGTCTAAAACAGATTCAATACTAGGGAGGGAGTATGTCTACTGAGTGTCCCTCGCATCTCGTTAGCGATCACTTTTCTTTCGTTATTTTTTGTTCTACCTTTTCCTTTACGTGCTCTTTAATTATTCTTATTCTCTTATAATAAATTGACTGGATAAATCTGTCCCTGTCGTTTCAAAAAAAAAAGGCCTTCATGACTCCTTTCTGAACATTTGCGAGTTCAGGACTTCGGGCACAGCGTGTCCTTCCCTACGTCCACAATAATATAAAACAACAAACGGACAAAAACGAAAACAGTGAGCTTCATGTCAGTAAAAAAACGGAGAACTGTGAGGTCTGAGAGTCTCATGTCAGTGCAGTACTGGTCATATAAACTGTTCACACATTCAAACAAAAGCCAGAAGGCAGCAGCTATTTGAATTCTAGAAACTGGAGAGCTTGGAATCTTTTGCATGCGATACATGCCGCCAAATTACAGGACTGATGAAGCATGCGGATCCAAGCGCATGAAACGATTAGAGTAGCCTTATTTATTTTGTTCCTTCCATGAATTTCACTGAGTCTGAACCTGAAGCTTGGGCAGTTGGGCTGGGAACAATACTCAAGACTTAAGAAACAGTTGTTCTTGAGCAGAGTACATGAATTTCCGTCGACCAGCGCGCGCAAACTAAACAACAAAGCACCTCAAAAGCGAGCGCAGGCAGGTACTATACGCATACGCCCCCCACACCACAGGAACAACCGAACAGGTCACAGCTTTTCCGCAGCCATGCGTGAAAAGGCCACGTCGGCACGTAGTACGCCTAAAAAAACAGAACGCGTGGAAATCAGCGTCCACGTCGGCTCCGGACACGCCATGATGGATGCCGACGCCCGCGGGGATGCGGATGCCTGCGGTGCGGATTTTCTTTTCGAGCCGCTGCGCGCTTCGAGATCGAGTCATCCATCCTGCATGGACGTGGTGGTCGTTCCACAGGCTCAGGTGCGCTGCGGCGGGGCGGCGGCGGCGGTGGCGGTGGAGGTGGCACGGGACGTGTTGTTGAGCTCGAACCAGACCTGGCGGAAGACCTTGACGATGCAGTCGTGGTGCTCGTCGGCGTTGAGCGACAGGTAGCACGCCAGCAGCGTCTCCAGCTCCTCGGGACGCCCCACCATGCGCTTGCTCGCGATCATCTCCACCATCGACGCCCGGAACGCGCGCTGCGGGTCCCGCGTTCGCCGCACCACCGCGAACCGCTCCAGCTCCGACACCGCCGCGTTGCTAGGCCTAGGGGAGCGCACGCGCACCGCGCCCGCCACGCGCGCGCCGGCCGCCGGGGCCTTCGCTGAGGAGAACGACCGCCGCCCGCTGACGACGCGCCGGCGCCGGCGCCGGCGGCTTCGTGTCGCCCGCTTCTCCTCCTCGTCCGTGTCGGAAGGCAGCGGGGGCAGCGTCGGCGTCAGCGTCCGCACCGGCGCCGGCGTCGGCGGCGCCGGCTTCGGGGAGAGGGAGACGAGGTGGCCGAGCGGAGGACGAAGGTCGCGGTCGCCGCCGACCGAGTAGTGGCGACGGTGGTACAGCTGCTGCCGCGCGGTCGTCGCGGCCTCGGTGTCATCGTTGCCCACCGAGCGGCGACGCGGGGCGATGCCAGCCACCGTGTCCCCGGTAGCGTCGTCGCGACGCGGGACAATGCCAGCGCCAGCGGCCTCTGCCTCGGCGGCGGATGACGACGAAGACGCCGACGCCGACGCGGTGCTGGGGCTCCTGGGCTTGTGGAAGCAGGACGGGAATGCGGTGGCGGCGGCCTGAACGGTGTCGCTCTTTGCCGCAGACGTCGGCGTCGCATGCACGGCCTTGGTAGCGGCCACGCCGTTCTTGGCCGTGAGCTTGGCAAGCCATGCCAGGGGCGAGAATGACGAGAAGATGGTCTTGCTCTTCCCCTTGCTCTCTTGCTGGCGCTCTTGCTCAAGTGGTTGCAGGGATTCCCTCTGCTGTTGCTTGCTGCTTCTAAGCCCCCACCTCATGGCCGAGCGGCGCAACTGGGTTTCTTGGCGAGCTGACGTTTCGTGAGCTTGGCTCTTCTACACCTTGGAGTCTCGAGAGTGGAGAGTGAAGAGTGACGAGTGTGTGAAGAGGAGTGTTTGAGTTTGAGAGGGGCTGGGACTTTAAAGTGAGGTTTTGGCGGTTCACCGCATGGGGAATGTGATGTGAGGTGTGGTTGGTGTGGGTGCCATTGGAAATTTGCAACTTTCCGTAGAATAGAATAAAAGAATTTTGCAATGCTACTTTGAGTTTGAACTTTGAAGTTGTGCGAGCTTTCTGCCACGCCACAAAGAAGAGTAGTAGTAGGGAGAAAGTGGCTGTTTCACTTTTTCTTGGCGCTTCTTTCTTTCTCGTGCATGCGTGCCTCTGGGCTATCTATGCGGCTATGCCTGATTGATTTCCGTGATTGATGCTAGTAGTGATTTTCAAGCCCTCTGTGTAGTGCAGTGCAATTGTACAGCATGCTGCCATTACTGGAGTATCTCTCGCTTTCTTTTTCTCTAATAATAGTGCCATGCAGGGTTAAATAACACAAGTGTCAGCTGTACTGCGCTGCAGCCTTGCAGGAGTATGCACAGTGCCTGCCGGAACTTGTGTGCGTGGATTTTGAGTTTACCAGGATCTTGGTCATCTCTGTATCAGATCAGTAGATTGGCTGGGCATGGCTGCATGGCACTCGTTTAACTGTTTGTTAAGCCTAACAGTCCCAGATCCTGTACGGTGCGGAACTACTACACGAAAACCCCACGAAAACCCCCCACGAAGAGTCGAGGATCAACCGATGCGCCCCCAAGGTGCAGCTTCGGGAACAGAGAGGATGGATGCCGGCAGAAGGCGTGACCCGACCTTTGTGTGCGTGCGTGTGCGTGCATGCCTGCGCATGGATTTGGTTAGGGCCATACCGTGTCCCAGCTTTGCGTGCACGCTCGTTCCAATTGCTGGCACTGGCATGGCACACAATGGCACACAAAAGCATCGAGCAGCTAGCGAGCACACACAGACCAGACCCCACCGCGGACCATGCCTCACACCGCGGAAGTGGAGAGCTCGCGCCATCGACAGGCAATCACACAGGACTGCGGTAGCGGCGAAAGTGGCAGACACGCGCAGGCGCGCAGCGCAGAATGGGAGAAAAATTCGGACAGCGCCGGGACGCAGGCAGGTCTGCTCCTGGCTACAGTTCTCGTTAGTATTTCCTGCGCCGCGTCTGCCGGTGCGCAGCCAGCACCGCGCCTGTCGCCCGCCCCGCCCCGGGCGGCTTCCTTGTTTGAATCGAACGGCGTCCGGGCGTCCTGCCACCTCACGCCTTTTTCAGTCTTCTGACCGATGACACGACGGCGGTGAACGGTACGTGATTGTACTACTCCTACCAGTGAAAAATCGATGGGCACGAGGAGATCCGGCAATGCGATGTTGCACGTCAAGAAAATCGAGCGGGGCTGCTTCTAGCGCAGTAGCAGAGTGAAACACGAGTTTATGCTCTTTGCCTTCTTATGTGAACGAAATGTTTTAGTATTCACAACGTTACTGAGGTTGCAAGATTGCATCTTTCTTTGCAAGAATAAATACAGTTTACACACCCATACTACGTAGCACCTTTGATTGAACCATGGCCAGCCCAGTGACAGGGGCAAGTCAGCTAGGTAGGCAGATGGTCCATGCATCCCAAAGACAGCTTTCCTCTGCGTTTCGATCGATTATTACTTCCCACTGCTGAAAGACCATTCAATTCTCTGAATTCCTAGATACTTTTGCTGATGCAAGATCGATCCTCCATTCATTCATTCATTCATTCAAATACTTGCGCAAGGCAGTCCATTTGTGTGTTCGTCGCCGGTCTCCTCTCATCCATGTGCTGGGTCGATCCTCCATTCATTCATTCATTCAAAAATCGCGTCCCCTTTTTGTCGTCCTTTTTCTGTCATAGCAAGCTGTAGGCTCACTTTTAGCCATGTAGCGTGCCTCAAGGGCAAAGGCCCAGCCGAGAATTCGAATCGGAGTAGATTGGGGCACACGCAGCGCAGCCGTCCTTCCGGTCCGGTTTTGTCCACGGCACAGTACCATGGCCGGTTTGAAAATTTGAATCGGAGGATGTGAAATGATATACTCCCTCCGTCCCCTTTACGTCTGTCCGCCCGGAAACGCGTTTTGTGAGGGCGAAACACACTGTTATCTGTAGACAAACATTTGTGGACGAGAGAAAGACTCGTGATTGATGATAGCTGCAAACATGTACAGTAACTAACTTTGGGAAGGAAAAACGATTCTGCAGAACACAGTATACGAGTAGGTAGGTTTAGTCCCCCCTAGAGTAGCTGCTGTTTGTGGTCGGCTTATTTTCACTTTATGACAGTCAATTCACCCGGCAAATAGTTTAACTTTCCGGCATACCAAATAGTTTAACAAGAATCTGCAAAGGATGAAGATGCAGCCTGATTGCGGTTCTGAAATGTGGTTTCGATAATTAATTGATGCACGATCCTTGATCCTCCCAGGTTTAAGGACAAATTGCATGGAAAAAAAAATAATTCATGGAAGGGCAGCCCATGGCCCAGTTGTTCTTCTGGCATGAGTTCAACTGTACGGCCCATGAACATCTGGTCCATACAACATGGAGTACTTTCCTTTCTTTTGTGTACTGAAAAAACAAGAGGAACATTATGGGTCCTCGTGGCCAGATTAATGAGGAAGGAGATCAAGGTATGTCTCTGGAGTTTGTCTCAGTGAAGTTTACGAGGGTCCTTAAGTCCAACGGGGATGTTGATTGTGTCTAGCAAAGAGTAGCATCTACGAGTCTAATGGTACATTTGTAAAAAATAAATAAATAAATAAATAATGATGCAAACCGTGAAGTACATGAGCATTTATGATGTACACGGTGGTACACCCCGATAAACAGTTGGTCCAGAAAAATAAAACCAATGTCTGGACCATTCTCTAAACCAAACCGACAAGACACGAAATAAAAATGAAGACTTGCCTCCCAACGGTACAGCCGTGCTACCATACCAAAAATAAATAATGCAGTCTCAACCGGAGACTCGGTTTATACGCGTATGACGTACTTCATCTTCGAAACGTTCACATACAACTTTTACTGATAATATTCTGATGTGCATGAACCAACGATAGACGGATGAATACGTCAAGATCAGTCGGCGTGCTCTGGTGGTTCTACGTACGTGCAGTGCAACGACGCGGTCGATCACTCAAGTCGTCTTCTACATTACACATCTTGGTCGCAGCATGTTGGGGCTCATGGATTGGCGCTAGACACGCAAGTTGTAGTAGGCTCTACTAGTACGGGAACGATCGGCACGTTTGACTTGGAAGCAAGGGATTGGGGATAAGCATATTCCGATCCCTACTGCTTTTCCTCTTTCTTTCGCTGCTGTTGCATTGCATTGCATGAGCCAATCACTTGTGCCGACGGTCCGACGTCAAAGAGGAACCTCATCACGTGACAATGTTTATATATATATACTTGCAACAAAAAAAAAAAAAACGTTCATGGGTGGTTCTACCTACGCGAAACTGAACACGACGGTCGATGGTCACGATTCGCAGCGGGGGAAACATCGCTGTCCGAACAGAGCCCGCCGAACTGTGCACCGGCGAGCAGAGGCGTCCGAAAAAGAAGAGGACAAAATCATGGCGGCCGGTGCCAGGGAGCACAGCACGAGCGCAGAAAAAGAAACCAAAGGAAAAAGAAGGCCGCCGCCGTGGTCCCTGAAAATCATCAGAAAAAAAAAATATCGCGCACAGGCACGCACAAAGAAACAGGGAGGTCCCGCGCATCCTGTCCACAGCGGATACGCGTGACGGATGCGCGTCGCCGTCTTATCGCGACCCGCGAGTCAAGCCCGCACAGGCACCCCCGAAGAATCCAACCGGATATCAGATCGCGTCGCGCCCTGATGCGGGTGGTGGCGCCCAAGGCCGAACGCCGAAGCCATCCATGGCCGCCTTTTCCGCTCCGCTTTCTGCCGACGGCGACCCTGTCGCACGTCCGCTGGCTGAGCTCTCCGAGAAACGAAACGCAGCTGGTGGCTGCTGCCTCCCGTCCCCCCTGGGGGGATTCAGTGAAGTGCACGCAAAATTTCCCCCGCCTGTCGCGTCCCTGGCTCGCGGATACCACTTCCAGGTCCAGCCATGCGACGTGACCGTCCGATCTTTTCCCGTATCCCGCGTGATTTTGCCTGTTGAAGGATTTGTGGCGCCGCCGTGCCGGCATATCCTGCTATCTCGTCTTGCCTGGATAACACGGGCTCTCTTGTGTTCCACCATTTGTGACTGGTCAATCAAGCCCCACTCACCAACACATGTGGTGGAAGTGGTGGGCTGGTGGCGGAGGAAAAGCCGCAAGTACCTTTCGCCGAAATAGAGGGAAAGCGGCTTTTGATTTTGCCCACTACAATACTACGCTTATGATCACGGTGGATTTCGTTTTTTATACTTCATGGCATGTGGGCATTTGATTCGATCGCCGGAGATGCAGACCAATTGGAACCAGAATTGGTTCCATCGACCCAGGGCCACGTGAATGAATACGTGATGAATCAAACACTGAAACGTGATGTTCTTGCCCCCTCTTGAAACGCTAGGGGCGAATTCCTGTACACGTACGGCTATCTCAAGACCCAAAGGGCTCAGGCAGGCACATTTGAAACATGTAAAAGGTACAGACCAGCCGGGATATGCAGGATCCGGTCTTCGGCTGAGGCACGCTGCTTTTGCGAGATCCAGCCGCAAGTGGACGAGATGTGCGTACCTTCAGTTTATATTTCCTGGGTCAGTTGGAGTGCTATTGAATTGGTTGAAGCAAAAAGCAAGAAAACAAAGCCAGCAAAAGGAACACGAGGTCGTCAGGTCCAGAGCTTTTGTTCCTCGGCACCTGCTGCGTGCAGACGGCTAACCCAGAATCAGATAAACATTCGTGTGTAGGCTATAGTAGGGGCTAGGCGCTACAAGGCAACAACAAAAGACCCTTTGCTTGCTAGTCGCCTGGTCGTATGCTGCTGCGCAGCGCTCGGACGCAAAGCAAAGCAACAAGAAAAAGAAAGAAAGCGGCAAACGCATGAGTGCTCAACGACTTAAAGCGTAGAAAAGGGTTTGTCACCAGCACGCAGCATGGTCAGATGCATCGACAACAAAGCAGGCACCGAGCCGAGCCCTTTGGATCCATCTGCCCGCGAGCGGCCACCATCGCACGAGGGTGCCGTTGGGGGATTAAAGTACAGTTGACACGAGGGCCGGCGAGCCGGCTCTCCACTGATGATGCTCGTGCCTCGTGCTATAGCGATCGACGGAGATCCTACGAGGCAAGTTGGTGTATTTATTCGAGGAATCAAAGTTTAGGTAGTTTGGAAGAGTGTTTTACAGACCGACTTATGCTAATCTCAGTGCAGGTATCGTGGACCTGGAGATTTCTTTTGTTGACCTAGTTAGAGAACTAACGGGAGAAAGAGGAAAATATTTTCTCGGTTCGTAACTAAATCAACTTCTGGAGTTTAGAGTCTGTTTTACGTACATGTAAGCATCCATTGTTTTTTGAAAGCCAAAAAAAAACACTTTTTTTCAAAACAGCTTCATATACTCTAGCTTTCTGTCCGTAGGGCACAAACCGACCAGGATTGGATCATAACAGTAATAGCCATCACAAAAAGAATGGAACGAGAGAGAGCCGAAAAAAAAGTAACTTATCCTAGATCTTTCACTCATTAGATGCAAAGGTGGATAGTAAATTTAGTCTTCCACGGCTCGTCCCTAGGTCAATCGATTGCACTAGAAACTTTCTTGATAGGAGTATGTTGCAAACCAATTTTACTATCCACCTTCACAAAACCCATGGTAAGGATCGTGCAATAATTCAGGTGCTTAAAATTTTGCATCTAATCAACCAATTGTTGTCATTCATCCAAATCAGATGACTTTGGTGCTTTTGGAGCTGCTTCTTCCTTGGTTCTGCATTTTCAGGCACATACACTCTAGGAAGCATGGGTAAATTAGTTGGGAAACAAAGATTCCTCGTCATTGTTCTCGACAATATATGCGGTTGTATGGAGGGCTAGTTTTCATTTAGACTATATGCACTCGGCAGTTAGCCAATTGTCAGATGACTTTGGGTGCCGCATTGTTCTGCATTTTCAGGCACATACACTCTAAGCAAAGATTCCCGTGTTCTCGAAAAAACGGTTGTATGGAGGGCTAGTTTTTATTTAGACTATATGCACTCATGTACGCTATAGCTTAGGTGGACCACGAGATTCCCGGCTCCCACGGTAAATATGACGCCGTAGCATGTCTGCGCCATGCAACACTGCTGGCCCCACCACATGTGCGCTGTGAGGGAAGAGAGAGAGGTCATACACCTCTATGGCCTCAATTCAAACTTTATTTAGCTGTATGGACTTCCATCCAAATTTGGCCTCTAACGGTGTTAACTCTGGTGTAAAAAGACCATTCTACCCCTGATGGGAAAAAACAGAGTTTTGTTTCATTTTATTTATAAAGAGTGAAATACACCATGGGTCATTAAACCTTTCCCCACCGCTTATCTAGGTCCATGAACTTTTGTTTTGCTTATCTGGGTTCATGAACTTTTCTCCACCGCCCATCGGATCCAAAACCGTTCAAACTACCATGCCGTTCCGATGCACCAAATGTCCGACGACTCCGGCAGCGAGAAGTCTCGGAACGTCCTCCGCGGGGTCGCGCTGTGCCCCATCGTCGAGAACGGCGACCTGTGCATCCGTTCGGCCGTGCACACCACAGCGACAGTTTGCCAATCTCACTTCACACTGCTGTTCGATAGGGTTGCATTGCATCCGTACGTGGCCACAGGACTAGTAATTAACAGAAATGCATGCCCGCGAGGCTTAGCAGCTTACATGATGAGGTTCTCGTGAAACATGGGTGTTGATGTGGTTCTGCTGAGAGATGGGTGTGTCCCGGCCGGAAGAGGCAGGAGCAGGAGGCGTCCATTTCTGCGTGTGCACCGGCTCCGATCCGGCTTGGGCCCCTGGATCATCGTCCGGAGCGGCGACACAGCCGACGCCTGCCGCCCTTGGAGACGACGTACACGGTGTAGAAGTCCGGCGTGGCCTTCGAGATGCTGCTGCTGCTGATTTCTGCCTTGAACCGTCATCCACAAAAGCAAACCAGGATTGATCTCTTTGCTTGATGAGCTGAGTAATGGCGTGCGTCGGTGCATGTTGATTGCCTTGCCAAAGCTATAATCGCGTTGGTACGAAGGATTTGTTAGCCAAAATACGTATATACGTAGCATTGTGGTTAATACGTTGACAATTAATCCAGTCGTGTTAGGCCCGGTGGCCTAGTGTACACACGTGCATCTCGACAGGGCACCAGTCGTGTTATGTACTGTATATATAAATGTGAATATATACATTGTGAACTCAAAACATACAAAAATAAAACAAAACTCTGTTTTTTATGTCAAGGTTAAAATGATCTTTTTACACCTGAGTTAACACCGTTAGAGGCTAAATTTGGACGGAACGCCATACAACTAAATAAAGTTTGAATCGAGACCATAAAGCTAAATTAGTTTAGAAAAGGGCCAAATACCTAAACAATTTTTTTTCCAGGGTCATACACCTAATTTTCCCTTTTTTTGCGGCAAGGAAAATTTCATTGATACTAAAGCAAGTTACATTCTCTCATTACAAAAATAAACCAAACTACTCCAACTTCATTGATAGGAGACAAGAAACCTTAAAAAAGTCATAAATTCCACCATTTAGGATCATCATCTCAAACGGATATGCCACGGAAACAAACTCTAATCTGAGCGAACAGGGTCATCTCAACATCCACCACTGTCATCCCCATACCCACCACCTTTGCAAAAGAAGCATAAACTGCTAAAACTTAACATGCAAACATGATGAAATTGGCGCCGCAGATTACGTCATCGAACTCAATCATCGACGCCTTCATCAGGTTCATCTTAGGAGAACACAAGTCCAACCGACATCCAGATAGATATCGTTGGAAAACCAACTCTCACTAGCCCACCACCATGGCTACATAGAACCACAGTGAGACAAAGGAAGGGCTAGAGTATCTTATTCTCCAACAATGAGGATGTCTTCGTCTTGCCATCACCGTTGAGAAACGACATGCTCCATTGCTCCATCGATGATCTTGACGACGCCTTACGCCGTGGCCAGTCTCAAAAAGGTTAAATCAGATAAGATTGAACTTCAAATTTGAATAAAGATATGCACCATAACGTGCCGTGGATGATTAAGACCCTTCCAGTGAATCATTTGGTGGTACCATAACCTTATCTTGTGTTGTTTCGTAAACAAAGAGTGGCCTTCTTTTGGAATGGAAAAGGTAACGTGCAACTTATGTGGACAGACATACGATACTGTGTGGCTTTTTGTGCTTTCATTTTTGGCTACTCACAATTGCCATGTGATGGAACAAGATCCGAATCAGTGGCAATGACACCCTAATACCAGTTTTCAATGTAGTTTTATGGATACTAAATAAGATGATGTGACACAGTATTATGAACTGAGATATGATAAAAAGTTTTATGCGATAAAAATGAGTTTTATAGGGATGAAAAAAAAAAGTCTTGAAAAACAATAAGACTGGGTTACATGTCCGTTCAAGTAGCGGTCGACGATCCTAATAGGAGGGTGGGACTACTTGTTATTAACTGTTTTTTCGCCTAAAAAAGAATAGCTTCGCGTACGGAGACCGGCCGTCGCCGCCGCGCTGGGCCTGACCTAACTAACAGTCCGACCTGGAATCCACAATGCATAGAACAGGATAAGACAGCTTCGAAATGCTTTTGCATGTACTCTTGTGCTCCTAATTCTCCGTTCTGACGCCGACGCGGATGGGGTGGCTGACTGGACTCGACGCGGACGCAGCCAGGGCGACCGGTGGCCGCCGCCCGGCGCCCGCACACAGCAGCCTTCACGCGCGCGGGTCGGGGTCGGGGTCGGGGTTGGGGCTCGCCGCAGGGCAACGCCGACCCGCCACCCGCCACCGCCTCCACCACGTGGTTCAACTGTCGCTGGTCAGCCAGCCGTGGCCCCGGTTCCGCTCCTCGCCCCCGCCTGGTCAACACGTACGACGACGGATCGAGTCGCGGACCAGCCGGTTCCGAGTTGGCGTCTCGCAGCGACCAGCTAGCTGACCGCGTCCCCGGGCCGGCGCCAACCTGTGCGCTCGCTCGCTCGCTCGCTCGGCGACGCGAATCCAGCCTCCTCCGCCCTCCGCCGCCTTGGGGAGGGCCCTTTTGACAGCATCGGTTCGGGGAAATTAAAATAAACCAACTTGGTTTGGACTGCTTCGTTAAGCAAGCGTCGTGTACAGGTCAATTGCTTGGATTACCTTCAGATTACATCGACGTCTTGTGTCCTATTCAGCGTCACAAAGTTGGCTCGCCGCACCTGGCTGACAACACTAGGTATAGAGTCCAGCGATGCACGGCTTGTCCTGTGGCGAAGACGACAAAAGCAAACACTGAAATGGTCATTCTTCTGTGAAGAAAACCGAAACGGTGAAAGTGGCATTTACATTGCAGTTACAGCCTACGGATGTGAACGCCTTTGGATCGCTAATATGACGGAGACGGAATGCAAAATCAGATAAAAATCGTCGCAATGTTATCCAAGTACCCAATTCGACAAGTTGGAATCGTATACTACTGGCCTTATAAAACTGTGAACTACTAGTACGTATCTCGTCGTGAGGACAAGACGGATTCGATAATTTCTGTTGTTGTCGAGAAAGGTGAAGACCGAGCGCGGGGAGTTGGATAGAGCAGAGGACGTGGTAAGGAGTCACTCCCCACTCGTCACAGCTGACGTCACACGGGCAAAGCGACGTGGCAGTTCCTGTACGCGACACGTTTTTCTCGCAGCCAGTTGCCCCACCTCTACTGTGTGCTGCGGAAAACACGCCGGAGGAAAACATCCAAACCAACCCCCCAGGAACAGATAAAATTGCCAACAGTTCTTTTAAAGCGGTCCCATTGCCCCCCTCCGAACCACCAGCCCCCCTGGCTTCGACGATCACAGCCGTTGATCATGCCGGCGCGCCCCGAACTGCTCGTATCCGCGCCGTCCAGTGAGCGGCCCCCACAGGTGAAGGTGGGGCGCGTGACGCCAGCTGGCATCGGAGGCAAGCGCAACCTTATCCTCTTTTCCCGAGTCAATCTCGTCCCTAGGCGCGGTCCAGCGAGTCCTAACACACCGACAGACCGGTGGGTCTACATGTCAGTGAAGCGTGGTCCACGAGAGGCCCCGCGCGCCGAGACCAACACACCCGTGGAATATACGGGCGCGTCCTTGCCTTCCCCCTCCCCGACCTCTCGCCTCGCTCCGGTCGCGTTTCCCATTCAGAATTCGCGAACCCACCACCACCTCCCTCTAGCGCCGCCGCCGCCATCAGATCAGATCAAAGCGGAACACCAACTCCTCCTCCTTCTCCTCCTAGGGTTTGGTGAAACCATCGGTGCCGCTCATCGGGAGGGCTAGGGTTTGTTCACCTCTCGCGGCGAAGCTTTCTCTTTGCTCTGCTCGGTGTTTCAGCCATGATGTCGCGGTCGTATACCAACCTGCTCGACCTCGCGGAGGGCAACTTCGCGGCGCTGGGACCGGCCGGCGGCACCGGGAGGCAGAGGCAGGGAGGGTTCGGGATGAGGCGGATGTCGCGGGTGATGACGGTGCCGGGGACGCTGTCGGAGCTCGACGGCGAGGACGAGTCGGAGCCGGCGGCCACCAACAGCGTTGCCTCCGACGTGCCCTCGTCGGTGGCGGCGGACCGCGTCATAGTGGTCTCCAACCAGTTGCCCGTCGTCGCGCGTCGAAGGCCCGACGGCCGAGGATGGTCCTTCTCGTGGGACGACGACTCGCTCCTGCTCCAGCTCCGCGACGGCATTCCCGACGAGATGGAAGTGCTCTTCGTAGGCTCCCTCCGCGCCGATGTCCCCGTAGCCGAGCAGGACGAGGTGTCGCAGGCGCTGCTCGACCGATTCCGCTGCGCGCCGGTGTTCCTGCCTGACCACCTCATCGACCGGTTCTACCACGGCTTCTGCAAGCGCCAACTCTGGCCTCTGTTTCACTACATGCTCCCCTTCTCGTCGTCCGCGTCCGCCGCCACCACCACTTCCTCCTCCGGCGCCACTTCGTCACCAGGCAACGGTCGCTTCGACCGCAGCGCTTGGGAGGCGTACGTGCTCGCCAACAAGTTCTTCTTCGAGAAGGTCGTGGAGGTAATCAACCCGGAGGAGGACTACGTCTGGGTTCACGACTACCATCTCATGGCGCTGCCTACCTTCCTCCGCCGCCGCTTCAACCGCCTCCGCATCGGATTCTTCCTCCACAGCCCCTTCCCCTCGTCCGAGATCTACCGCACACTCCCTGTTCGCGAGGAGATACTGAAGGCTCTGCTCAATTGTGATCTCATTGGGTTCCACACTTTTGATTACGCCAGGCACTTCCTCTCGTGCTGCAGTAGGATGCTGGGAATTGAATACCAGTCAAAGCGTGGGTACATTGGATTGGATTACTTTGGCCGCACTGTTGGGATCAAAATCATGCCAGTGGGAATCCATATGGGTCAATTAGAGTCAGGTCTGCGCTTGCCTGATAGAGAATGGAGACTTTCTGAGCTTCAACAGCAGTTCCAGGGCAAAACTGTCTTGCTTGGTGTGGATGATATGGATATCTTTAAGGGGATCAATTTGAAGCTTCTTGCCTTTGAGAACATGTTGAGGACACATCCCAAGTGGCAAGGCCGAGCAGTGTTAGTGCAGATTGCTAATCCAGCCCGTGGAAGGGGTAAGGATCTAGAAGCCATCCAGGCTGAGATTGAGGAGAGCTGCCGGAGGATCAATGGAGACTTTGGCCAATCAGGGTATAGCCCTGTTGTTTTCATCGATCGTGATGTGTCAAGTGTTGAGAAGATTGCCTATTATACAATAGCTGAATGTGTGGTGGTGACTGCTGTGAGGGATGGGATGAACTTGACCCCATATGAATACATTGTCTGTAGGCAGGGTGCACCTGGATCTGAGTCCATGTCAGAGGTGAGTGGCCCAAAGAAGAGCATGCTGGTTGTGTCAGAGTTTATAGGCTGCTCACCCTCACTTAGTGGTGCTATTAGGGTTAACCCATGGAATATAGAGACAACTGCCGAGGCGATGAATGAGGCCATTTCGATGCCAGAACAGGAAAAACAGTTGCGGCATGAGAAGCATTACCGTTATGTCAGCAGCCACAATGTTGCCTTTTGGTCAAGGAGCTTCATCACAGACTTGCAAAGGGCTTGTAAGGACCACTTTAGTAGGACTTGTTGGGGCATAGGGTTGGGTTTTGGTTTCAGGGTGGTGGCCTTGGACCCTAGTTTCACAAAGCTTAACATGGATTTGATTGTTGGTGCTTATGAGACTTCAGATAGCAGGGTAATATTGCTTGATTATGATGGAACTCTTGTTCCTCAAACTTCCATCAACAAGGAGCCGAGTCCAGAGGTTTTGAGCATCATAAATACCCTTTGCTCAGATAGTAGAAACATCGTTTTTCTTGTCAGTGGGCGAGACAAAGATACGTTGGGAAAGTGGTTCTCTTCATGCCCTAAATTGGGGATTGCAGCTGAACATGGTTACTTCTTGAGGTACGATTTTCCATTTCTGCACAACTAATACTTTTTTGTGAAGTAGTGGCAGATGGATATATTTTTCCTATAATTAGTAAGAACAGTACAGCTGTCTTTTTTTATTTCATAGTTATTACTACTAAATCTTGAACTCAACATGTCAAATTGCATTGATTACATTATCTGTTAAATTGAACTCAACATGTCAAATTGCATGGATAGTTTTTTATGGAACTGACGAATTGTGAAGAGAGTATTTCTACCTTTCATGGTTGACGGTGTCATGTTTATCAGTTAGCACTTCAATATTGATATTCAGCTTTCTTTTGATCTTGACAAACATAATGGAGGCTGTTGAGTTAACTTTGTTCTTTATATTTCCCCTTTTTGGATCATGTGGAGCATTGACATCACTTAACCTAGAGATTACGTAACAGCATGAACATAATATATCTATCATAGAAGCTATCTGGTTTGCTAGTTAGTTCATGGCAGTAATTCATTTAATCGGCTGCTATCGAATTGTCTTACTTAGAAAGGGTCTCTGAAATAAGATTTCAAAATTTTGGTAGGTGGTCTAGAGAAGAACGGTGGCAAACATGCACTCAGGCTTTGGACTTTGGATGGATGCAAATGGCAAGGCCAGTGATGGATTTATATACAGAAGCAACTGATGGATCCTACATTGAGATCAAGGAAAGTGCCTTGGTGTGGCACCATCAGGATGCTGATCTAGGCTTTGGATCCTCACAGGCAAAGGAGATGCTTGATCACCTGGAAAGCGTACTAGCAAATGAACCAGTCTCTGTCAAGAGTGGCCAGTTCATTGTTGAAGTCAAACCTCAGGTTCGTTCATATTTTAGCCTTGCAACTCTCTTTCTTGAAGATCTGTGATATTAAACTTATAAGTTCATTATGCCATAAAAAATACATTTCATATTATATTTTCATGAGTCTAAAAGGTAGAGTTGAACTACCACCGAGTTCAGCTAGCACCTCTTGTTTTTTCGCAGTTAATATGATAACCGGCTTCAAAAGTTTGGTAGGACCCAGTACAGTTCTCTTTCTTGTTGCAAGTATGTTGGCTTTATTTTTGTTCAGTACTTAAGCTAAGTAGCTCTGATCAGTTATAGAATATCTCATTTGGGCCTGTTTTGGATTTTTATCTGGTTGTGGGAGTGCTTTCTGAAAAGTAGCATGGTAATGCTTTTCTGCAGATTTTAGAATCTGGGTTTGCTAGCCTCGTTGAAAAGCACTATTTTGTTTGCCTTATTGCCTACTAGGCTGTAGTTACTTTAGCACCTTTCTTACCTTCTGCAAAATTTTTCCTGCAAGTTGTTAGTACTAGTGGTGAAGTATAAGTTGGTTGATATGGTTTTTACCTTGCATGATTGACCTTCACGTAGTTTCTGGTATTTACTGATGTGAATTAAAATTGATTCCTTTGTTGTGCACTAATCTGCAGGGAGTAAGCAAGGGAATAGTTGCCGAGAGGATACTTGCATCAGTGAAGGAGAGAGGAAAGCAGGCTGATTTTGTATTGTGCATCGGCGATGATAGGTCCGATGAGGACATGTTTGAAAATATTGCTGATATCATTAACAGAAAGATGGTTGATCCAAGAACATCACTGTTTGCATGCACTGTGGGACAAAAACCAAGCAAAGCCAAATTCTACCTGGACGATACATTCGAAGTGGTCACTATGCTGAGCGCACTTGCAGATGCCACAGGACCTGAACTGGAGACTGGTTCGGCTGATGAATTGGCTGCATCTATCTCATCGTTTGATATTGGCGATGAACGATCAGAATCCAGTGATAGACCAATTGGAGGGTCTTAGCCAGTTTTCTCTTGCATTTTCAGAATATGATGATTGTTTCAATAGACAATTCTACACAATTTTCTGATGGATATGAAGTTCGACAACTAACAACTGGTTCTACGAATGCTCCAGAGGGAAGCTTCTCAATCTGCTGTACTCCAAGTTTCTCCAGTTGGGCAAGATAGTACAGTCTGTTGCTGCAAGGCGTAGATCCATATGTTCATAGCTGACTTGCCGACTTTCTTGGCATGTTCTTTCACTTTCTAATTCCTGGTTGATTTAAAATGAAAGCCTCACAGAAGGCAAGGGAACTGTGTGGCTGAAGTAATTGGGGGAAGTTATATGACTATGAGTGACAAATGTGAAAGGAGCCCGTGCGCAGCTTGTGATATGATTCCTTATTAACACGACGTTACAAAGTGGTGTCACTTTTTGAACAATCAGTAGCAATCTCAAGGGTGAGGTTTGAATTGATTAATTGCTTCAAAGCCGGATCTTGGCTCCTCTGATGGTTTTGCTCCTACGTTTCCCCCTCGTGTGTGTGTGGGGTTTTTCTTAATAAAATTTTCCGGGGCCTTTCTAAAAAATACTTTTCCGGGGTTAGTACGTTGAGAAATGCCTTTTGGTGTAAGATAGCATATTTTTAGGCTCACTTGCCTGTCAATTTTGATTACCATTGCCAATCAGCGCTGAATGCTTGGCGATTATGTTGGGCGTTGTATGGCAGCTTTGCTTGGAGTAGTAGCAAAGGTTTCTTGTGGACTGGTCGCGTTCTTACCCTTATTTCTTCCCGTAATAACACGGACCAGCATTTATGCTATCGTGGATCTTGGAGTATAGGGTTCCTAGCGAAGTGATACGTCTCGTATGTATGTCATTTATTTATATAGTATGCACTCCATTCATTCCAAATTATAGGTTGTTTTAACTTTTTACTAAATAGGTGGACCAAAAAGTTAAAATGACTTATAATTTGAAAGGGAGGAATATATAAACAAAAAGTAAATAAAACACCAAGGAATCCAGCTGCCTCGACCCTGTTAGGGGCATTTTGCCGATTTGGAACGGATGAATGGAAAAAAAAAACAATTGATAGAATGGACAGAACAGACAGAAATTTTAAAGTAGGAATGAATATGTGTTTGGGACGGTACAGGAATATAACTGATATAGGAATTTTAGAGTTAGTGGAAACTCAATCTTTGAACTAATTAAACAGTAAATAATTTTTCTTTATGCGAAACTGGTACGTTCTATATTAAAAAAAAGCACTTGTGCCCCACAACTACCGTCTGAAGAACTGAAGTCTGACAAACAACTGTGGACCGGACTGGTGCTTGAGCACGTAGCCACATGGATATAGAGGTAATGGACAAGCTTTGATTAATGCTCCAGCACACAACCACACACGCGCAAGCGCCAGTAAAAAATTCCATCGGCTTTGATGGAGTTTTTCGTTCCTCCAAAAGTACATGTACATATTCTCGTGTTATTCTCCTCTTTGTGGAGCAGCTCGCCCTTGCACGTGGCCCCTGCGGGCTTCAGGGTCCCCAAAAACGTTGTTCATCTAAAAATAGTTTTCATTCAGCAAACCCTATATTTGCTCCAAAAAAAGTTTGAGAACCACGCATCAATCAGTTTGTTTTCCTAACATTTTTCCCCATATGAAGCAAACAGGAAGAGGTTTGACTATGAAGAAGATTGGACGTTTGTCCAGCGTGATAGCTGGACAGAACAGACAGAAATGGTAGAGTAGGCTGAAACCATGGACCGGCCTTGGTACAGCCCATATGCATATACAGGCATTTCCTGACGAGTCCTCTCTCTCTCTCTCTCTAAAAAAAAAGGCATTTCCTGACGAGTCCTCTTTCTATATAAAAAAAAAGGCATTTCCTGACGAGTATTTTGCACAGTGGTGGCACCTTAAGCCATGGACCGGCCAGGTCTTCATACCAGCTGATATGGATATACAGGTACTCCTGGTGAGTATTTTGCACAGCACCATGCGTGAGCCCCCTAAAAAATTAACGCTCAAATCTCCTTATTAGGGCCTCTTTTCCGTAGTTGTTCATCTAAAAATAGTTTTCATCACAGCAGCTCCCTATATTTGCATCCAAAAATAGTTTGAGCCCACCACGTCATCAGTTTGTTGGATCATGAATTTCCCTGACCGCTCATCTCCTGCAGTATGTGGCTAGCAACATTTGCATGTTGATTGGGGGCGTGCCTTGGGGCGCTAGCTCGTTTTTTCGGAGTGAGTAGAACTTGGGGGTAGGCTTAGGGAGCTGTTGGAACTTGGAGCTATGATTTGCTAGTAACCATGCAAATATCATTTTTAGGGGTGGTATTAGTCTTCTCTTGGAGATGCTCTTAAAATGCATCTGCGAACATGGAAATGCAAATTGTATCTCAGCAGCCAGCAAGCTAACGGCTAACCTACCTGCCATGCACGATGGCCCCTGTAATTGCAAATTGTCTCGGGCTTCAGGTAAGAGCATCGTCCCCAACGATCAAATCGTACAGCACACCGTACTTTCTTGAGTATAGTGGACGCTGGAGCAGTGCCGTGCGTGATGCGTCAGGGTCTGCAAATTGACCTGGTCAGGGAGAAGCTGTCAGCAAGTTGATCCGGTCAGGGGAGATGATGCCAGTGGCCGAAAGTGCAATCTGAAGGCAGGGGAAGAAGCACCCAAGCATCACGTTGTCAAGTCAGGCATGAACGCAATCATGATATATTCAAACATTTGAACAAAACAGGTCCATATGATTACATGATTAAAGAGGGTAGCACAACTTTGAAAATTCTGTCAGAAGAGGTTTGACTATGAAGAAGATGTTTCAAAAGTGCTTTAGTCTACATAGATACTACTTCTGTCCCAAATTATAAGACGTTCCGATATTTCTAGATCCATATAGCTTTTACTATAACAAGACATAACATGTATCTAGGTGTGTAGCAAAGTTATGAACCTAGAAAGGCAAAATCTCTTATAATTTGGAGGTCTTATAATTTAGAATGGAGGGAGTATTATTCAATAACATTCAGAAATCATCATCTACATAGTAACCACGTCGACAAACCTCAGAAATCATAGGAGCTCTTGACAACAGTATCAGGAAGACAGTAAGTGTCCAGTGACCAAGTATGAATGCAGCACTCCTAACAAAAGTATATCAACTAGTCTCTGCATCATTCTAAACACGGCCAAAGTATAATAAGGGAAAAATTATGACTACAAAGTCAATGTCAGTCAACATATTGGGTGGCGAAGATATGATACAATGAAAAGTACATGTCAGAGGCACCAACGTCCTATGTGTTTCTGTACTAATGGATTTTTAGCTACAAGAAATACAAACTGTCAGGTTTTCTCCACCGAGGTGAGATGCCCCAGCTTTTCTGTCATCTGTTCAAGATTCTTCTTTCCCCACCAAAATTTTTCCCGATCTCCTATTCTTGTCTGATCCCCTTTGTCGTCTGCATCTCGCCTTTCTGATTGGGCCTCTTGATGTGCATCAGAACCAGGCTGCTCAGTGAGGAACTGCTGCCAAAAGCCATCATTTACCCCAGTTGCTACATGTGCAGGCTCCTCTGCAGGTTGATCCCTAGACAGAGCAGTTTCTGTAACAGCAGGCTCCATATTAACATCAATCTCAGACACTTTAGTTCGTGGATCTGCACAGGACTGCATATGAGGGAGGGGAGGACTTTCTGCACAGCTAGTTGACCCTGTTACATCACGAGAAGAGAGCGAATCACCTGCACCAGCTGAAGATGTATGCATCTTTGACACAGGTGATGGTACATGGGGATCACTTTCTCCAGATGAATGGAGCTCCGTGATTACAACAGCAGATGAAGGGCCAGGGAGACCATCATCATATGAAATATTAAAGGCTTCACTCGCTTCCCGAAGGAAATTCTCCAATGAGTTCAAAGAAGATTCCATTTTATCAAATGATTCCCTGCAAGCCGGTGGGCTCGTTAAGCCCCCATGCATAATCTGGTTCCCCTCGGTATTTGCGTCTTGGTGGAGAGAAATAGGTATTGGTAGCCTCCTTTTCTTTCCATGATGATCAGGTTGCTGCACAAAGCTAGACAAAAATCCTGGTGCTTGTACAATATCCCTGACATATGCCATCAGATTTTTTTGCCGATCCTCCAAAAAGATCAACTTATCTTCTAGCTCCTGCATTCGTTTCTCTGTAACAAGTTTCTTTTGTGCATTGTTTTCAAGCTCAGAGGTCAGAGCTGCATTGTCACGCTTAAGCCTTTCGATCTCCTCCTCATAATCCCTCCTTTCAGTATCTCCTAATGGTCCAGAACCAGTGTGCGATGAATGGCTGAATATAGGCTTGCGCCTGTGTATATTTTTCATTCGGTGCCGTTCTCCCCTAATGAAATCCTCATTTGCAAATTCCCACTGTTCAGGATCAATTTTCCTAAAGCCCTACATAAGACGAAGAAGGAAGCCATTACCACAACATCACAGAAATATGAGTTTTCAAGGCTCATAAATCAGAAGAAACCATCCTAAATCATTTTGGTTTCTGTTTGATTTAATTTGGGTGTGGAGAAAGATGCCACTTCAACAGCGTTTACCATCAACAGCACTTCATTTGCCAAAAGGTACACTAACTCTGTTAGGTTAACACTTAACATCACACCATTTGTCAAAACGTACTCTAATTCTGTTGGGTTTAGAAAAGGAAAAAAACATCTCACCAAGATAATTGAGCATATATAAGGCAGAAATGGACACATGGAATTAAAGCTATCGCCAAATTGCCAATACGCTATGCTATATATAACAAGAAAACAATTCATTCGGCCTAAGACGATCGATACCCCAAACAATTGCTGTTCTACTATAAGGCTAATAACAAGATTCGCCCCCCACATGACAAATTGTAGAGTTCTCGCAACAGACATAGGTGACAGTAGCACGCCGCCGCGCACCCCGATCGACCAAAACCGCAGGTGGACAGAGAGGAGGGGAGGGGGAGGGAGAAGGGGCGAAGAGAACTTGAAATGCTGGCTTCGCACAAAGTTGGTTCCGCCAAGAAGGATCGCGCTGAAGGGCTGGCTTACGTAGGTGTTGAGCTGGCGCACGAAGCTGGAGAAGTTGTTGTGCTTGAAGTACTTGGGGAGCAGATCCCTGCAGAACTCGGCCTGGTTGGCGACGACGAAGCTGGTCCCCGGCGGCGTCCACGCGACGACGGCGTCCGTGGCCGGGTCGTCCACCATCTCGTACGTCTTGCTCAGGAAGGGCGGCAGCGAGGACGCGCCCCTCATTCATCCTTGCCGCCCGCCTCCATCCCTTCCGGACCACCGCCTCGTACTCCCTCCTCAGGCTGCTGCTGCTGCGGCGGCGGCGGCGGCGGCGGCGCGGCGCATGCCAGGTGTGATATTGTGATCCGAGCGCGGCGGTGGGTCAGACTGCTCGCTGCTGGGTTTGGTTGGTTGGTGGCCGGGAGAAGGGAGGATTTCCTGCCGCTTGGAATCGGATTGGAAAAACAAGGAAAAAATATTCCCAGAAGGCTAGATTGCTGCGTGGGCCTCGAGCGCGGGCGGAGCCGGAACCGGAGCCGGGCGGGCGGCGTCCCGTCGTCGCGTCTGTCCGTCAGTGCGCGCGCGGTTTCTGGGGCGAAGAAGAATGAAGGATCGGGCTGAAGGGCTGGGGTTGGGTTAAACGAAGCTGAGTTGACGTCGTTTTGCGCCGCGGCACGACGAAGCTGGGGGGCGTCCAGCGATCCGATGGATGCTCAGGCATGGGGTAGGGCCTCCATCCCCTCCAGACCACCACGAGCCGTGCGAGATCGGGCGAGTGGTTGGATGGATACCCTCTCCCGGTTCTCCCCGCTAGATTGCATTGAGCGCGGGCGCCGAGCCGGGTTGACTTCCCGTCAGTGCGAGGTTGGGTTTGACGCGTTCAACCGCGGCTTGGGGAGAGCGAGGGGAGACAGATGTCGCCGACGGGTTGACTTCCTCGAGATTTCAGATGTGCCTGCCCTCGCCCTGTGGTCTATGGCATGCAACCATTGGCGCCGCGTTGCTCTGCGATGCGACCGCGTGATCCGCTACCGTCGGATCTGGGGAAAAGGAATTTGTCGCCGTTTGTAAATTACAGTATCTTGACCAAATCACATTTCTTCTTTTAAAAAAACATGATTCAAAAATTGATTGCAATACAGCACGAAACGTCACCTGTATGTGTGGCATATATATTCTTTTTAAGTTTCCATGTTAATAATCGAGCCATTCGGCGGATGGTTCTTCAGCTGATGTTGCTTTGTTGTAAGCCAACTAATGCTTTGTTGTAAGAAAAACATTATACCATGATTGATATATTCAAGCAAATAGGGAAGCACATGTCTATTCTCCACAACATTTCAGCACTCACTTGTATTCCCAAAACTTTTACAAGGCATAGGTCAACGACATGTCTATTCTCCAAACAAACAAGAAAATACCACACCACGCCACCCAAGAAAATTTGGTTATGAAAACAGTGGATCGATTCCGTATATCCAGATGGCACCTTCCGAATTTAAGTTGCAGGCCGAACAATGAAACAATCTACCACCTCATATCATACCAGATCAAAATTACAAACTTCAACTGAAAAACAGAGATTTTAGGTTGTTTTAAACCGTACCATATTACATGACTAATCGACGGAAATATGGCTGAATTTCATGCTTCAGTGAACATCCAAATTACAAAAAAACATTTATACTCCCATCTGGCCAGAGGCATGACTATGAGGATGGCGTTCCAAACAAAGGGCAAAAACCTTCTGGGGAGGAATTCGTCACTGCATCCTTTTCAATTGATGGGATTTTCTAGCCAGTTTTTTGTATTCTTTTATCCCTGATCGGGAGTGGGACAGGTTTTTGAGCCTCGTGTGGATGTTCTGCCCCTTTGTAAACCTTGAGGTGGGTAAATAATCTTCTTCCCAGCTGCAAAACATAGCAATTATCAAATTAAGTTACATTAAATTTGTCATCAACTTGAAGAATAGAATGGCAAGGGGGGATGCTTCAGATAACAAGATATTTGCCGGCCAGAATGAGTTTCACTAACTGCATCCGTACTACCCAACAATTGAACTAAGAATTGCAAGAAAAGGTTAAAAGGCAATTTTTTGGGAGTTCACACAACACACTTTGTGAGCTTACACACACACACAAAAAAAAAAAAGAATAAAAACATTTTTTTCAATTTGGACTTATTAATTCTGTTCAGCAACAGCATTCCCTTGAATTTAGTCCTGTGATTTATTCTGAATGTCACACTTTCACTCGGGGGCACATGCTGATGCATGAGCAACGCTTTGACCCCAATACACTTCACCATTAACCATTGTAATTCCTTTTTTCTTTTTTAAAAATGGTACAGCAGGGGAAGCCCCGACTGTAAGCTTATATAAAATAAAATAAAAGAAGCTGTACAAAGCACACAGCTGTATAAACAAACAATGAACAGAACCATCGTAATTATCAATCTCAAAAATATTTCCACAGCTGCTAACTAATATCAAGTTGTTAGTTTTGGGGTCTCAAAAGAAAGGTCAGCCAGAAATTCAGCTGTCATTTTCATATTTGGTATATATTATAACATGCGCACTAAAACTAGAAAGAGAACATGTAGAACTGAGGCAATCAGCTAGTACAAGATGGTGTCTTACCCTGCCCTTGGGGAGCATGCCACGAACCGCATGTTCGACAATTCTCTCTGGAATTCTTTTCTGAAGTTGGTCAAAAGTTTCTTCTTTCATCCCTCCAGGACGTCCAGAGTGCCTCCTATAGAGCTTTTGCGACCGCTTTTTACCAGAAACAGCAACCTTTTCTGCATTGACCTATGTCAACATAAAAAGTTGTTAACGACTTTCAGCATAGTAGCACAATAATGCATAGCATCTATGTGGCAATGAGCCTTCAGAGATACACCAATCACAAAAGGACTATGCTAACATAAACACAACCACAGTTTCAAGATTATTAGAGGAAGCTTATTCACCTCAGTACCCCAAAAAAACACTGAGGGAAGTAGAATACCATAGTGTGTATACTAACATTATGGGTATTGGGAGGATGCTTACCACAATAACAAAAGCTCCCATGTCCACACTAGGGAGTGTAAGTGGGTTCATTCTTTCCCCTGATATGTACTGCAATGGTGGATGCTAGCCTGCCTAGAATCTTGTCTGTTGCATCAACAACATACCATGTCTTCTCAGTGGTTACGTGATCTGCAGCCTTAGGATACCAGGTTGTATTCCATATGTCCTGCATATTGGCTACTCAATCAGATTGCAGTACGGCACAGGTACTTGTCGAGTGGTAACTCATAAGAAGAAGAAAGAAAAAGAGGCATGGTACCAACGAACCGGTCACATTGTCCCCATACTAACTGATCCTAAAGAATAACAACTATGAACAGGCTGGTGGGCAACCAGAACAACGATCACACATGTAGTTCGAAAATCTAATTTCTCATACTACATCAATTTCCTTTAACTTCCATCTCCTATTAAGCTCATTTCTACTGAATTCTGTCTCACCATAAACAGCCCATAGCTAATTTTGGATATGATGGCACATGGAAGATAACATATACGTATTATGTGAGAACTTATATTGTAACTTGATTACTCATCATCATGCACATAAAAGTCTAGTCTGAGGTGGATTAAGATGACCTCGGTGAAACATGAACAAACTAGGATGGACACTGTCGGCTACGATTCTGTAAACGAGCTGTGAAAGTGTGCACATTGTTTCAAGAGAGGAAAGTGAGGGCGTCGTACGGGGCCGCAGAGCTCGTCTCCCTCGAACATGAAGCGCTGCTCCCGGGGCACGAGCGCGGAGAGCGGCTGCCTCTTCTGCTTGTCGCTCTTCTCGCACCGCACGGCCAGTCCCACCGGGGCGGCCCGGCGCGGGCCCGCGAGCCGGGTCAGGCGGCGGTGGTGGCGCGGGGCGAAGGCGGAGGAGAGGAACGTAGGGGAGGCGACGGCCGTAGCCATTGCGGCACGGCCAGCGAGCGAGGGAAGCGGCCAGCAGCAACAGCAGCAACAGCAGCAGGATGTGGTGGTGTCTCAGACGATTGGCTCAGTAGGACGCGGCCATTTTTAGGCGAGGTGGGGAGCGTCGAGTGGATAAGGGATAGGAGACTCCGAGAACAGGGAAGGTTTACAAGAACATATGGGCTTTATGGGCCCATAACGAAATGCACTTTTGGCCCATCAGACACCTTATCAGCTGAGGATTAAAACACTTGTTTTGAAACTTTCCAGACAGAAAATAAAGGGGTTTTCCATCTCAAAAAGGAAACCCAATATATTTTGCGCAAAGAAGAAAACTACAATAAAAAGCATAGCAACATGTGCTCTAGTCGCTGTAGGAAACAGAACTGCACAATCAGAATTTTAGGTTCCCTCCGTACTCGACCCCAAATAAAATGATGGGAACAGAAAATTTACATTGCTGCTTAGTTTCCGAGACAGCCATCAGCAGCATAAGCCGAATTAATTGACAGCAGACACCATTTGCATATGTTCAACACGTCAGGAAAGAAAAAGGGGGGCAGAACAGTGTCCATTCTCTTCTTCTAACCAAAGAAAACATCATGTACATATATTGGCAACATCGTGTGCCTGTTTTGCAGTAAAGCAACAGCTTAACGTGTTTCAGGTTCAGATCCGTGATTCCTTTACAGGAAGAATGCAAAGATAATAATATACAACAAAAAATTGTGAACCAGGGATGTCGTCGACGATTAGAACCATATGTAAATCAATGGTTAGTAGACTACCAGCACATGAATTGGGGTAAAGGTTATGAAGTAGAAGACTCTGAATTTGTCTGTGTAAGAGGTTTTACTTTCCTCGTGTGACCCAAACTATTCACAAGGTCCCTGCGAGTGCATACAGGAAACATGCTCATTCCATGCATGTTTAGTCGCCACAAAACATATGGGAAACTGAGCTGATCACGAGATGTGAAGCGAACCACTTCATTAAACCAAGCACACATGAAATGGTTCAGTGCAGGGGTGAGTTCCCTCACAATAACAGATGCTTCAGCTAGAGCTGAAAATCAAACGGGTAGATTCATTATATCAGCCTTGCTTCACAGTTCACAGAGCATATACAGAAATATTCAACAGGAGCAAAATAATAATTGTTTGAAAAAGCTTAACTGACCTTTTAGTCCATGTAATCTTTTTATGTCCGGCATGCCATCTTGACGATACTGAGTCAATTGTACCTCTACCTCTTCAGGAGTTGCCTTGTGCTTTTGAACAATAGCTTTTCCCTCCTCATATATGTTACCCCGTGCTCCATGTTCAGAGATAGCAAATGTAGAGTTTGTCCTCCAAAGAAGAGCTTCAAGCACTCCTATTGGATCCCTTCGAAATTGGTATTTAGAGTCAACCCATATAGAGTATCTTGCCTCTGGGAAAAGGCGATGAGTCAACATCTGCAAAAATCATGTTGGGTGATTTGGTGTCAGAACACACGCTGTTGCCCAATCCTAAAACAAATTTCAGGCTTAGGAAAGTGAGGATGATAATAGCAGCAAATTATTTTACCCATGTTTCTATCATGATAGATTGGTACAGAGGATCAAATATGGCATCTTAAGGTTTCTACCTTTGGTATCTTCCCATTTAATCGCTGATCTACAAAAGGGAGGCTCTTGACAACAATGATCCGCCACCTTCCTATCATGCCATCATCACCAATTACCTTTCCTTCATCCTCTTGAGTTGATAGTGTCACTTCATCCCAGAAAGCCACATAGCAAACCTGCTTTACCACAAGACCATGCAAACTCGTACAATCATCAAATGTGATGGTTTACTCTGACGTTCAATTCTGAAAATCTTGGAGGATGCAATACCCTGCCAATAGAAGAGTTGGCCATTCCAATAGGTTGATATAGATCATCCCCACCACCAAATGCACAGGTAGACACAACAATTTTACAGGATTTCATGTATCTCCTGTCCTCCTCGGAAATTTTGAAGCCACCATTGTCGCTGTAGAAACCACAGTGCACACTAACAGTCTCATTCACCTGCAGATGGAAACAGGTTAAAACATGTGAGGGAGGCGCAACTTTGTGACAGCAAAACAGTGCACATAAGTAGGCCTTACAACCTTGAAGCTATCTTCTCTTTCAGCAAGTGTCTGAAATCCAGTAAACAGGTTAAACGTTGTTGCTTCTGCATGTTGCAGTAAATATGTAGAGTTTGCTTCGGATTTGTACGTGTCATAGTCATTGTCATCAGATTTGTACGTGATTCTGTTCACCACAGAATCGAGTCTTGTGCCCTCCGGGAACGCCAAATTTGCCAAGCTTTTGGGGTTAAGGAGCTTCAAGCAAGCTGTCAATATCAATGATGCGAAAACTAATCATGCCACTCTTAACATTCAGCTGTAAGTTAATCAAACTACTAAAGAATAAAGGCTAAAGACTCTAGTATCCAATCCAGGAAAAGCTTACTGATCTGTGATCTGTCAGAAACATCACACCAAAAAAGGATCTCTGACTAATACTCCTATTCTGCCTGATGTATGACTACTTTGTCAGCGTGCAAGATCTAAAATGTTCAGATCAATCGCCCACGAATATCTAATTAGTTTTGCAAAAACAGCAATCAGCACCGACAAAAGTACGACATATCGTCGTGCAATGCAGCACTCCCGTTACCAACTAGCCACACCAATTCCTTGTTAAATTTAGTCCATTCGGTACCAAACCCTCCTCTACAATCGCTAGGGGCATGGGGAAACTGGGAACAGTTTGTGCGTAGATCGAACTAGAGTAGGTGTGGGGAACTCACGCTCGCGCACGCCATGGACTACGTGTGTGGTCGGGTCGAGCCGTCCGAGGCTGGATACCGGTGGGGCGGGGCTCGGGGACGAGGCGCGGAGCCGCGAGGCCTCGAAGAGGAGGAGCGCGACGGCAGGGAGGAGCAGGAGGACAGGCCACCACCGCGCCACCAGCCGCACCGCCCGCTGCCCCAAGCTACGCGCCGCCGCCTTCCGTCTCACAGCGCGCGGTCTCCGTGTCGGTGCCGCCGCAGCACCGTCGTCGTCGGAGACCGTGATGGAGATGCTTCGGATCGTCGACGACGGCATCGGGAAGGAAGCGGTGGAGAAATGGTGGCCGTGGTGGGTTGGTTTGCCATTTAGCGGATGGGTGGGCTCGTGGCCTGGACAGAAAATGTCCCGGTTCGAGGAGGTCATGAAAGCCTGGCCTGGGAAAGAGATAGCCCAACCAGCGGCGGCCCAATTACAAAAATCCTCCCAGCCACGGCCACTCAAAAATCTGGCGGTCGGGCCGCACATCGTAGGCAAGTTCAATGAAGTCTAGCAGCATCGGAAGCGCAAGTTCAATGAAGAGGAAGAGGAAGCGCCAAAAGTTGATGAAGTCATTCAATTCGTGCCACTTTTGGAATTTATTTCCAGAAACCCTGTAGTGGAAGCAACTATGTGGGACGACCGCCTCATGGAGAAGACCCTGAGGGAGAAGGAGCTCAAGAGGGCAAGGGCAGATCTGTGCCCCGGGCTGTCCGGGCTGCAACCCGGGGCGAGGCCAAGAAACAAAAGGCACAAGTTTCATAAAAACCGGGTAAAACGACCAGCTAGCGTAATAGCCCACCCTGACTCGTGAAGCCAGGAAAGCCCAGCAACCCTAGCCACGCATAACCCGACTTGCTAATCTCGTGACTCGATGCGGAGACGAAGACCACCACACGAGACACGACAACCGGCTGGGTGAGTCTGCGCGCGCGCAATAGATGACGACTGCTTTGTCTCTGTTTCACTGTGCCAATGCACCTCCTACCCTCGTTTCGGCCCCGCGGTTGCGCCCACATGAGCGGCTGGTGGTGAGCCCGGTACCTGACCGGCATACCGCCCCCCAACTTTGGCAGTGGCAGGTGAGATCCAAAATTCTAGATTTTCATATCCTTCTATGATCATATATAATATTCATTAATGAATTATGACATCAAACATGGTAATGAAATCTGATTTCTTTTTGTTATCAATGACATCAAACATGGTGCCCCAAGGGGCGGGCTCAGAGGCTCGAGTGGAGATGATACGCGGAGGAGGATGGTTCAACACGACTCTTCTCTATGGGCTAGACCCTAAATGGGCCGGAAAATAACCCCAAGGGGTAAGGCGGCAACCAAGAGGAATTGGTGATCATGCCCCTATCGGGACCCAATAGAGGAGGAAGAATATCCTAGGAATATACGAATGTCAAGTTTTAATTGGATAATTACTGTAACTGAGAGCTATAAATAAGGAGCATTGACTCTTGTGTAATGGTGGGTGTACATTAATAATACAAAATACCCAGTATTTATTCATGTTTTCATACTTTACCATTTCTAAGCTCGGGGCACCGACCGAGCCTTGTCGAATCACTATTTCAACGAAGGATGTTTCAAACTAACACACATACACCTCACTATTTAGTGTATTGTTATTTCTCCTTTCAAACTGTGTTGTATATAATCTAATAGTCCGTGGTAAGAATTTTTGTCTTATATTAGTTAGCCCGGGATGTTACCCATTTCTAGATGCGTCATTGCAAGAGGGAGAAGGAGGGTGCAAGAGAGAGGACCGCAGAGGCGAAGGAGGGTGTAAGAGAGAGGGATGCAGGGGTGCTAAGGAGAGTGCAAGAAAGAGGAGGGTCAAGAAAAAGAAGGCGCTCAAGATACTCAAGAAAGAAGAGGGTCAAGATATGAATATCAAGAAAGATGAAGATGACCCAGATGTTTATAACACAGAAATCGGAGACCGGATAGCAGAGGGATGTGTGGGCAAGATACTTCAGCATGGGAGCAAGGTCGAAGCTGGGATGACGAATTTACTGAGTATGAAATCTTTGCATCATTAAATGGAAGATTCATAAAGATATCCAAACTCCCACACAAGAAAGCAAGTGTCTTGAATACACTGAAGGATATTGACAATGTTGTAAAGCGTGTGTTCAGTCGGTATCAGCTTCTCAACCGCACAAAGCAACCTCCATTCCTAAAGTATCTGGCTGCACGTATTGACAGAATGTTGGAAATGGAAGAATTCATGAGTGCCGTGGGGGATGTGCGAGATGAGTGTAGAGAGGGAAACACCACACACCCATTGTGTGTGTGTGTGTGGTTGACCTTCATATATACAACCAATGTGGCTGCAATACATGACAATGTGCCAACAATACATGGCAGGTGCTAATCACACCTAATATACACTTGCCTAATATATATATCTATCAATGAGAAAGCACATGAATACATCTGCAATGATGTGAAGATGTTAGCCAATCACCCCTTCTTTGTGAATCCCCTCAAAATCAAACCTTTGTTTGATGCCTTTTACACATACCACAAGTCCTTCCCCACAACTGTACGGCAAGAAAATTTTGCAAAAAGGGCGAAGATTGACTACGGAAACTGGCATGTTGAAAGAGTTCGAACAAATTTCTTCTTGCTTAGTGTCTACTGGTCACATGAGCCTCTAGATTATTTTACGAGGGATCCACAGTTTAGAGCTGGTGATGATGATTACCAGATATTTCCGTTCACGCGTGCCAATGATTACCTATGGCAGTTTATCAGGACCTGCATCCTTCATGGGTCACAAGTTGTGCAGGTCTATTTGATCGATGCCCTTTTTTTATTACACTTTGCTGGATTTTGTTTCGTGGATGCACTTTTTTATTGCAATTTGCGGGTTTTGTTTCGTTTTGTTAGGAGGCGTGGTGTAACAGAACCTCCTAAATTACAGGGCCCACATGCACTTATCATTGTCATTAAGACCTCTGATCACTATGCACGAGTTCCCAAAAATCTAGAAAGTGCTATTAATCTTCCGATCAGGATCTCATTAACAAGTCATTGCAGTATTACAACATTTTATTCAAAATACATCAGAGTAAACGGCGGAAGGATTACATAACCATAGTTTTACAAACCATTTGTTCAAATAAACAAACTTAAGTAACATTATTACAAGCCTGAAATTATTGGAGTAACATTATACATATAATACGCTGACAACCCTGCCCGAGGGTTCAACTCTACTCGTCATCTTCCTCCTGGTACACCGTCATGCAGTAGGGACCAAAACAAGCCTGCTCATGACCTGCTCCTGCAACAAGGGTCAAAGAACCCTGAGTACGGGAGTACTCAACAAAACTTACCCGACCAAGAAAAGAGGAGAAAACTCAGGAATGCTGGTCTTAGGAGTCAAGGTAAGGCTTTAGCAAGAATCAAGAACTCTTTTTGCGTAAAAAGCTTACTATAAGTGAATCCTTACTTTCAATATTTTTAATTCAGATTAGTAGCTCATATACTCTAGATTATCCTATTCTAGAGCAAATATATTTTTCTTATGCCAACTTTCTTTCCTCAAAAACATATTCCATCATTTACTACGATGAATGGGCAGAAGAACGGGTCTCCATATCCGAGAAGCAACGGCGATTCATGAACCGGTTATACCCAGCTGGGGATCCCTAACCACACGACCTATGTAGCACTTAAGCTTGCATATATCAACCTTCTTTCAGATTTGTTCAAAACGGGAACGAGGCCTGCGCCACCCGAGAGCACAGTACTCCACCTCCCTACCCCGTCCCTAATGACGTTTGACCAAAGAGGGGTGGGTACACGCTACTCCCCCCCATCTCTCCACTCCCAAAGGCGTGGTTGCCATTCCCGATTTGGCTCCACCGAGATCCGGCTTACGGAGTATGTGGCTAGTTATGGTCGACCGACCTGGGGTGACAACCAGACACCGTGCCTTTGCCGAAAGGCCTCAGGCGTACTTACGTTCAAAAAGTCCCGAACTTAACAATCCAAACAACGGGCCGGTCCTTATCGACCAACACGGGACAAGCACAGGCTAGGTATCCCGCCGGCTTTCAACCTACGTCCCGTCCGATCTCAAATTCATCACTACTTCTCTTTCTTTTCCAAAAACAGGTACCATCTTCTCAAAGAAAACTTTTTGATGAAAAAGCTTAACTAATTAAGCGTGGGCTAAGCATCACTAAGCATTTTCGAAATGAAACAAAGTTATCAAGGATGGTATTGAAATAAACAAGGATGGTAATGCAAAAAATTAGGTTATCACTCAACTCCTAATTACTTAATGCAACATAGCATAGACATAAGTTATATTAAGCTTTTAAAACATCAAGGAAGGGTTTAATGAAATCGGGGCTTGCCTTCGTTGACGGAATAAACTATTTCTTGAAAAAACCCGAGAGAAATCCGAACCCGCTTCCACCGGATGATAAACCTCTTCGGGACTTGCTCGGGATCGACACTCTCGATCTCGTTCACTACACGAAATAATGTATATCTCAACATGATACCATATATTTAAATATGATGCTTACAGGTGCATGAAATGATAAACAAAGGAATATAAATCTGTACTTCACGATAAAAGTTGCAACCCAACAAAATCAACTTGTTGAACTACCTAAAAGATATCATCACCATTGCCTAAGGAGTTCTCAAGGACCATTTGATTGTGGTATGATCCAAGATTCACAAAACAACTCAAAAGTCATACAAAAACCTAAATTATTTGACACTAAACAACTTATAACCCACATGAAATAATAGAGCTTAAGATAGAAAATAATTTAAACATTTCAAAATCATAGAAGATTTTTGAAACAAGTACCAAATAAATTTTCATGATTTTTGAATAAATATTTTATTTTCTAAAAATCATAGAAGATGCATTTTTAATTAAAGATTGTATTTTTAAATCATGCAAGAACTACTCAAAATCAAAGTTTCAAATTTTTCTTGGATAGATATACTCCTAGGAAGGTTTTACAAAAAATTTTCGAGAATTTATGGAGCTATTTTCAAATTTCTATGAATTTTGAAAGAATCAAAGACTATTCAAAGAATAAGAAATTGATAAAACAAAATTTTAAACGAAAAACCTCCTTCGGGCCCAAAGTAACCCAACTCGGCCCACGACCCAACAAAGCCGGCCCGGCCAGAACAGCCGGCCCACGACCAGAGCGGGGCTCCCGCCGTTGACCGGGACGACCGCGCCGGTCTTGACCGGCGATTTCTCGCCAGCGGTGAGGTCTCCGCGTCGCGGGCGGCACCTACGGACTCCCCTTGACCTCCCGCATCTCATGACCCCCAAACCCCTCATCCTAAGGCACGACGGCACCATCGCCGACGACGGTGGCGGACACGACGGTACGGCGCTCGCCGGCGCGGCTCACCCGAGCGTTCTCCGGCGAAACCAAACACGGCATCACCTCAAGCATCTCCAGACGGCCCTATTCCCCCACTTAATCAACCTAAACCCGGTCTCTAACTAGAACAGCCTCGCGCGCGGCGGACGGCAACGCCGAGCTCGGCGGCGGCATGCGCGTTCCGGCGATCCTAGCGCATCAAGGGTCAAACCAAAAAGCATGGACGTGACCGGGCGCTCACCGCGGGCTTGAATGGCAAGGTGGTTGGGTCGGGGACAGAGAGGAGGTGGTTCGACGGCGATGGCGGCCCGGTGGCGCAGGCGCTCTCCGCGGCAACGGCGGCGACGTTCTGGCGCGTCTGGGCTGCGGTTGCGAAAACGGTCAAGTCGACCACAATAAGGGCAACGAGACGAAGCTAACGATCAAGGTGGCTTGGCACGAGGCTCACCGAGTCGGGCTGACGACGGCGAGGTGGCTCACGGCGACGCGGATACCGGCCGTGAAGAAGACGACGTCGCGCGGACGCTTCCGGCGAAACGGGGAGGCGCGAGTGGGTTCAGGAGGTGCGCAAGGGAGTTGCGAAGCTCATGGCTAGATGGAACGGTGAGAGGTGGAGTGGTGATGACGGTTTTCTTCGACGATGGAGAACGGCGACGACGGCGGAAAACGAGGAAGAAGAAGACGACGACGGCGGCGCTCCTTATAAAAGGCGGCGAGCGATGGGCGATGGACGTGGCGGGGGGCGTTCGCGAAGCCGTCCAGCAAACGACCACGCGGCCGGGCGCGTGAACGCGCGAGAACGCCACGGCGGACGCCGGGCGACGGCCGGTATGGCGATGCACGCTGAACCCCCGCTCACTCGTAGCACCCTAAACCCTAATTTGCTGAAATTTGCCAAATTCTCCAAAAAATTGAACTGAACTCGAAAAAACTCCAAAAAGCAACTTGGCCTAATTTTTCAAGATCTACAATTTTCACAATTGAAAGATTTTCAAATTCGGCCTCTAAATATGACTTTTTGAAATGGGGTCAAAAAGGAGAATTTTTAATTCAAAATTACTTTAAAATTTATTCAAAAACTTTGTACACCTCTTTTGTACATAAAAACAAAGATCTACAACTTGGCTTTTGGAAATTTTTGCAAATTTTGCTTAGATTTTGAATTATGGAAAAGGGGGTAAAAGAGGGATAGGAATTAGGGTTTTCAAGCTCAATTCAAACTTGAATTTGATTCAAATTTCAGATTCCCAACCTATACTATCAAACCATCATCCAACAACACACTTAGGATCAAAAACATAAATTTAAAATTTAATCACTCTAAAATTCTTAAGCTCAAACAATTCTCTAAAAATATAAACTTATTTTAATTTGATGCATTTCAAATTTTCTAATCATGCATGCTTTATGCGATGATCATGATGACATGACAAAATTTTAGTTGATTAACACCAGGGGTGTTACACGTGGACTCGGGAATATTATTATCTACCCTTGGCCTAGATACTGGAGATTATTACCCATCACTTTAAGGATTGTATTCCTATATTCATTGATGAAATGTCGTGTAGCGATCACCCACTATAAGTATTTTTACCGAGTTTTAAACATCAAATGTTTGATCCGATGTCAGAAGGATTTTTGGACATTAATAAAAAACTAATTTCATAACTCACCTCAAACTGCGACTTATCACAATGCGTACTAAAGGAGGCTTTTGATGTATACAAGAAGCGGGACACTAGAAGCTGGAGGAGATCACTTCTTCAACCAAAGGCTTCTTCAACCAAGGCTTAACATCATGAGCTAGACATTCCTGCACCGCTACTTGGTGTTGTTGTGCTAAACCGTGCTTCCGAATGAAGTTTACGTGTTCTCACATCGGACTTATGTGCATGCACATTCTGATGGTGGAGTTCCTCGTAGCTGTTGGTTGGTACTTTGGAAATCAGGTACATTTTGACAAGTATGTTTGCACTTTTAGCTTCATGACTAAAAGCTTCGATTGGGGAGGTGATTCTTGATTCTTATAGACATGGATGGTGCCTCCAATGTTGCATCAGTCAGCGTATTGTGATGATGGTGCCTCCAATGTTGCATCAGCCGGCGTACTCTTTTTTGCTGAAGTGTGGTGGTCAAGCTCAAAGGTCAAGCCATCAAAACCAAACTCACCGGTTGAAATGAATCTTGTACCATGTACTGCAAATAGTCACAAAAACGAATCATATTCACATGCCAAGTTGCATTGCAAGTTTGGTAAAAGGAAATCACCAACTTCATTCTCACGCCCATTACCGCATTACAGGGTTGATTGTCCATACCTCGGTAAGTATTACTTCCTTGAATATAATTGTTGTTCTTCATCTTGACTGATTCTTTCTTTAATCATTTGATGTGTGTCTTCAAATTGTTTCTAGGCTGTTAATCAATCCTTGATCCTTGTCTTAATTTTAACATCATGTAGGACGATGCACTATTTGTGAGCCTACTTCAAGTAAGATTGTGCATCCTCCATTCGAAACTTGCATGGGCAAACTACGGGAAATTGTAGATTCGTTAGATTATCTGAACTCAGTTGATGAACCTGCAGTGGATTGCGTAACAAATTCAGATTTATACACTTTGATTAACTTAGGGACATCAAGTTTGCAGGAGTTCTCAATGAAAAGCCATTTTTGAAGATGAAGCAATAGGTCACCAACTAGTCCTATTTAGGTGGAGGAACTAACTACTGAAGTGGTTAGTATCATCAAAGTTAGACTAATTTATTCAATCACTCGGTGGAGAGATAAATTCTATGGAGTCTTTTTTTGGCTTGTGAGCCTTTTTTACCTATTAACGGAAGGTGTGTATATCAGATTTTTGCTATGTTAGAGCAATTCCAACAGCTTGGCTAAACTTAATAGCCAAATTTCATTGTTTTCCATAAAATAACAAATTTGTTAAAAACAAGATATCCATAACAGACTTGCTATTTTACAAAATCATATAGAAAATGGCTACGACTGGCTATATATGGCCACCAAGATTTCTAGAATAGCATGTTTGCTATTTTACAAAATAATACAACATTTCTCTTAGAGTTCAATTTTTTCTCTTAAAAAGCTATATGTTGGTATACCTTATAGCATAAAATATATAGGTTTTTAAAACTGAAATAAGAGCTTAAATGAATATTAACATAGTATAGGGGCCTGACTAACATGATTCCACGAGTTTTGGTGATTTATATATTTTTTAGGGATTAAATAGGAATATGCCCAAGAGTTTGCAAGTCCTACGACATAAAGACGTATCCGCGAAGTAATCCAACTTGGAAAACACGCAAGAATATTCTAGAAGACACGAGACATAGGTTTGGGGCCCACATGTCGTGGGTTGGGCACGGCCGCCCTAGTAGGGGGCGCGCCACCCCGGGGGCCCCCCGTCGCCCTCTCTCTTCTAGGTCGGTTCACAACCGTCATTGAGGAGCAATCTAGTCCATCTATCAAGGTCGGTTTGATCCAAGGGCTGTGGTGCATCCTCCGGGCTATATAACCAGATCCCCTGACCCCTGGGTGAAACCCTAAGTCATTCTACTCCATACCAAGTCCATCATCAAGACCCCAAGTCAAGATACCAAGCCCTAGTTCCACCATAACGAGCATTAGCTATCTAGGCTAGTTCTAGAGGAAGTCAAGTATTGTCTTGAATTCCTGATCGTCAAGAAGTAGCGGGAGCCGAGCTTCTCGTGGCTTCTCTCTTGTATCTAATTTGTAAGTACTCCCTCAGGGATGGTATTAGAAGTCGTTTAGGACAAATGACACGATTCATAAACAAAACTTTGACCTCTTATTATTATAAAAAAATTTAAGACAAATCTACTCATATAATTTTTACATTTACAAACTCAACAACTTAAAAGTTATTGATGATTTATATTCCCGATGTTTGGCCCAAACCTTGTCCAAAAACGACTTCTAATACCATCCCGGAGGAGTATTTGGTTAGAATACAATTGCCATGACTTTATTCTATTTAATGATTATATTCTTAGTTATATGTTTCCATGCTTATTATGATTATATATTTAGTTTAGTATGTTTGTCTTTATATTCAAGCATTGAGTCGTATAGCGCCCACTTAGGTGTACGCTTTGTGGGTGGTCGACAATGTGTAAACGTGGTGTTTATACAACGTTTGCCTCCGACATCACCCTATATTCTCGGGAAGTGTGGTAGATCGTGGATGTGATAATGCCATTGAGTCCTTTGTAATCCACCCCTCGAATGTAGGCTAGTTGAGCTTTATTACTATGGTAGACTTGCTTTGTTTCGATCTTCCTTAGTAATGTTCACCATGTGTAGATATATTGCTTTCATGCCATGATGTAACACCCGTGTTTTGCATCATTTTAAAATTCACTAAAAATTCGAACTTTTCGAATTACAACTAAAACTTGATTTATTTTCCGCTAAACCTAAACCCTGTTTTCGAAAACCTGCATTCAAGCTCCCACCATCTAGAATATTAGGTTCCCTTTGCTTGTTGCATGATTGAGCTTATGGTGACCAAGGGTGCAAGGTAAACCCTAGATTGTTATTATGGAAGTATGACATTGCATGAGAATGAGTTACGAATTTCTCTGGGGAAAAATAAAATACCAAAACACATGTGTCCTAAATATATGTATATGAATATTTCTATGGGCACAACAAATAACTATTCTCAACCCGAAAGGTCATGGGAATATAAATGTGCATGTATAAATATTTAAAATATATATTTACACATGAAATGATAATCTCCGAAGCATGTGTACCCATATATATGTTGTTATTTATACAAGTACAACTAAATAAATATTTTCATGAATACATGTCATGAGAATACATAAGAGTGCTTGTATAAATATTTACAATATATATTTACACACATAAAACATTAGGGGAGAAAGAATAGGAAGGGAGAAATAAGAAAAGAAAATAGGAAAAAGGGAAGGAAAATAGAAAATCGCCGTGGGCTAAAATCCTACTCGGGCCAGCAACGAACCTTCCTCCCCCTCTTTCTTTTCCTTGCGCCCGGCGGGCGGGCCCAACGGCCAAGCCTGGCGAACGAGCCCGACAAGCCAGCCCGACTCGGCGAGCGGGGCCGGCACCAAGTCCGAACGCGAGGCCCGGCTCTCCTTCTCCCTATCGCCACGACAACGGGGCCCGCCGACGCTGTCTTCTTCTTCCTCCCGACGCGAGTGGCCGGCACTGCTGATCCACAGCCCCGCCCTAACACCGCCCGGGGGAGACGACCTCGGCACGGTGGCCTCGGCGACCGTGCGGCCCCGTCGTCGCGTCGCCATTCCGCCCGCCGGGAGCGGGCGTCCACGCCAACGGCCAAAGAACCGACCCGGTTGGCGGTTGGCGACCACCACCACGACGCCTCCACGTGAAGCACGCTGCCGGAGCTGGTGGCGAACCAAGCCCGCAGCGTCGTCATTAACTCCGACGAGCCGTCCGTATAGCTCCATGCCACGAGGCTTGGGTCAAAGGAACAGCGGCCGCGGACCAACGACGAGCCTTCTGCCGTCATGGTGGCCCGGCCGCGCCACCGACCCCTTAGCAGGACCGGGCCCGGCGCCCGCCACGGCCCAGGGAAAGATGCACCGCGTGAAACGCGACCCGGCGCCGCCGAGCACCAGCTGGAAGGCGACACCGCGCGTGGGATGGTCGGAAAAGATTTGAGCTCCGAAAAATATCCTGGGGGGGGAGGCGCCGCCCGGCCTATAAATAAACCACCCCACCCTCAATCGAGCTTCGCCCCCGCCTCGAAGAGCTCCGCTGCGTCCCCGGGACATGTGGTGCTCACACCGTGGTTTCCCCTCTCCTTTCCCCTCCAGCGAGGAATCCGAGTTTCCCCCAATCGGGAGGTTTCCGCCACCGCCGCCCGACAAGGGGGCGGCGTTCCCGACGATTGGGTCTTCTCGAGAGGTGCTCTTGGTGAGTCCATCGGCTTAAGCAACGCCTCCTCGTTCGAATCCCTTTCTTTCTCGCTTGGGTGCCGTGTGGGGCCCTACCCGGCGCCGCCGCCCCAACGCCGCCGGTGCCCCCGTCGCCATGGGAGGCGACATGTTCCGCCGCCATAGTGCCGACCAGCCAGGACTAGGGTGGCGAGGCGATCCGGAGGCATAACCGCTGGCGAGCTATAGGCCAAGGATGGCCAATTCCGGCCAACGCCGGGCGATGCGCCACCGCACTGGCATCCCGACGGGACGAAAGTCCCCTCCCGAGCAACGCCGCCGCGACGCCAAACGCCGCCGTCGGGTGGGGCCAATGAGAAGACGACACGCCGTCACTCCGCTCTCGTTCCGCTCCACTGCCGTCCACGGCCACTCAATCCCGGTCCCACGACGACGTGGCGCCCACGTGGCAGCCACCGTGGCGTCCCATCTGGACCCACGTGGCGCCCACGCGTCGCGAGACAATTCTGTGTACATTTATTTAATTGCTAGGTGCACCCGATAATGTATACGAGTATTAAAAGTAGACTTTCCCGTGTCGAGAAAAATTCCCGAAAAAATTTGTAAATTCATTATTTGATTTATAGAATTTTATCATGTAATTAGTTCCAATTTTATTACATGATAAAATTATATTATAATATTACCCTAATGATTTAATTAGGGATTAATATTATAAAATCCATATCTCATGCATACTAACTCCGTTTCGCGTGAAACGACTTCCATAATTCATCTAAAATCTAGCTCTATGCATCTAACCCATTGCCACCATAATGTTCTATGCTTGTTTTGGTTGCTCTAGTTCAAGCTAGGTTACCAACGTATGCGCCGTAGTTCTACATCAACCCGATTAGGAGCTTCCGTCCGAGGAACACTAGAGACGCTCGACGCCGTGCCGATTTGTAAGAACCTCCCGGGCAAGTCCTTACCCCCCCCCAACCCGACTTAATTTCTATAATAATTAATAAGATGGTTAAGATGAGTATAACCAGGGCAAGCCATGCGAGAGTACTCATGGGCTATGAGCGTGAGGCTTCGCTAGGCTTTGCCGTTAACTTAAGTAATAATGTGAACCTTCCCAACAAAAAGGTGAGTGGTGATAGTCTACATGGAGGTGGACCAATCACAATCGGGGATGAATCCCGCGGAGAGATGCTCGCCTCCCTAAGGACCGGTTGGGTTGAGGTATAATTGGGAACCAAGGTGGCCGGAGCAGGCAAACGATCTATCGGGAGCTGACTCGGATGCTAAGTGATCTTCCGAGGTCGGGTTGGCGTGGTTGCTATGTGATCCTCCACGTAAGGTGTTTGAGCGCAGTGGCGCGGTATTAAGTGCACAAATTTATGATTATGATTATGTGGTGTGTATTGAAGCCACATGGGCGTGGTGTGTATTGAAGCCACGTCGGGCGTAGTGTGTATTGAAGCTACGTCGGACGTAGTGTGTATTGAAGCTACGTCTAGGATGATGCGTCATCCTTTCCAACCCCTGAGAAGTCGTGGTGAAGATTATACCAATATACCTAGAGTAGCACTCAAGCGGGTACGGATCTTGTTAGGCCTGTCTGAACCAATGACGTCTGGTGTAAGACTGTGCTTATCGTGAGGGGAAATTTGTACAGCCTCTGCAGAGTTACCTAAATCTATTCGAATAGCCACGTCCTTGGAATGAGCAAGTGCTAGGCCGAACATCTATGATTAGATATACACTTATGATGGCTAACCCGTGGTGTTATGACAAATGATGACATGAGATAACCCGAACTTGCGAGAGCAGCTTTTAGAGACTCGCTAGGGCCCAAACCCTTAATAATTACAACCCCCGGTTGGGACTTGCCGAGCACGTTTGTACTCACCCCTCTATTTTTACGGATATCGGCACATGTGAAGGTAAGATCGACGGCAAGGTAGAGACCCGCGTATCGTAGGAGTTCGTAAGGTGTTTGTTTAGGAGAAGGACGTTGAAGCCCGTTTCATCCATGCACAAGTCCGCCTCGTAGATGCGGGGCGGTGTCATAGTTAATCCACCGCTTCTCGGTTGGCCAACTCGATATTAACCCGACTTGGTGACCCTTCGCCGCCATGTAAGTCTCTTTCCATCCTATATATCTATAGCTCGGTTTACTATTAATTACGTTTTACCATTATCTGTTACTAATAGACGTGTTTATGGCGTGATCCCGGCGCAAAACACGTGTGATTAACGACACATTAAAAGTGGGGCGTGACACATGATGACTAGGTGTATTGCACTAATTGTAGTATGCATTGACATATAAGTAGGAGTAACTTAGGAATATTCTATCTGCTCTACCTATACCATGTTATTTAGCCTTGTTATGACACATTCTAGTGGTACACCATGATCTTTGACTTGGTAGTTATTATTATTATCATTTATCATTATTTATCTTTATTATGTGACTCATACTAGTTTGAGTTTAGTATGATGCATATGGTTTACGCTACATTACACCACCGCAAGTGAATCAACTTAAATCATCAACCTACCCATATCCTACCCCTTCCCTATGGTAAAATATAAATACGATACCTGAATAGACTCCTGGTGAAGTGCTACAATGGGTAATTCTATCCGTGCGCTTGCAGATACCATAATTATATTATCATTGCAATAGATTCAAGTGTCATATTAAGAATATCCGTTTCCGCATTTCTTAGCGTTGTAAGCTAGGGTGACAGACTAGTTTCATAGGCAATGCTAGAATGTGTGGTACATCTTTTGTACCTATCTTGGTGAGATTAACTCCACCATAAATAATGACATATAGTATCTCTAATGAATGTAAACGATTTTCTAAATTTATGGGGATGTTGTGCACCTAGTAAATAAATGATTATATTTTAGAAAACGGAGATACTTTTGTAAATTCGAGCCAATTTCATTTTCATGTAAACCTCTCCTAGTCTCACGGTACTAGGGTTGTAGTTATTCTGCTTTTATCAATGATATCGTGCTTAAAAAATACCTTTGCAAAATTATAATAAATAATCTTTTACTCTCTCCGTTCCAGAAAACGTGCAATTCTCACCTCTCGAGAAGTCAAATATTATAAACTTTGACTAAAATTATATCACAAAACACTAAGGCTTACGAGACCAATTAAGTACCGTTAAATTAGTTATGAAATATATTGTCATAATAAATTTATTTCAAGACATAAATTATAATACTTTTTGCTATAAACTTGGTCAAAGTTGATAAACTTTGACGGACACCTAACTGACATGACCCACGAGTGGAAGAGTCATGCTTGCGATGCTATTGTCTTCGCTTTGGGGCGGTGCCAGCAGAGGTGATGTTGAGGAAGGCAGCGAAAGACATAGGCAGTGAACGGGAAGAAATACGTGGCGTGCTGGTGCAAATAAGGAGGGGAGACAAAAACACCATGGACAATTAGAGATCAATGAACTTGAGGAAGGAGCCAAGCAGAGCAACAATGACACAATGGGAATCGAAAGCATTGACGGACACGCTTCCCACACTTACATGTTTTTAGGAACGGAGGGAGTATATCTTTTAAAGATAGAACGAAACACCATGCTCTCCGAGTCTCATTTTGCCACATCACCACATCTGATTTGGCCACGTCGCCGACCTTCTCCACACATCCATTCTCCCTCCCCCCTCTCTTTCTCGATCGAAACCTCTCTCTCTCACAGCAACGGCGCTGACAGGGCAGCGACGCAGCCATGGTGGGGCGCAGTTGGGCGAGTGCCACCATGGCGGGTGCCGCCCCACGGCGCGATGGAGCCATGGTAGGGCAAGGTGGCCCCGGCGCGGCTGCTCCCAGGCAAGGGCTTTGCTCGATAGGCCCACGGCGCACAACTACTCCTCCGGCGCAAGCAACTACTCCCTCAGTGCCGCGACGCTCGGGCGGGCGTCGGGTGGACTCCAACGCTGTCGTGGCCTACAACGTCGAGCGAACTTGAGGTAGCATCAGTAGCGATGGGGGCTGCGGTCGCCGACATCCGCAGCCCCGCCCCGAGATCCGTCGGGAGGACGACTCCCCGCTCTTGCCACCGTCGTGTGCCGACGCCCCCGATAGGAGTGCTGATGGAGGGTAGCGGTCGGCGGGAGGAGTGGGGAAGGGAGGGCTCAGTCGTCGGTGTTTGAGAGAGAGAGAGAGAGAGAGAGAGAGAGAGAGGATGAGGATGCGTTGGTGGAAACGAGAGAGGAGGAGGCGTCGGTGGGGGAGAGAGGGATTGGAGTGATGAAAACCTAAGTCCCCGTATATATAGTTAGGTATGGTTTTGAGCTGCTATTGAGCTCTCTAGATGGGTATTCTGGGTTGCATTTACTGTGACGGTTTTTTATAACAAATAACCGCCACGGTTAATAGGGACATTAATCGTGGCGGTTTTCGAAATAAACGCCATGAAAAATGATTTCGAAACGCTGTGCAAAATCTAGTAGTGTAGGAGCACGGGGAGCTGGAACAGTTTGTGCGTAGATCGAACTAAAGTAGGTGTGGGAACTCACGCTCGCGCACGCCATGGACGACGTGTGTGGTTGGGTCGAGCCGTCCGAGGCTGGATACCGATGGGTGGGGTCCGGTGACGAGGCGCGGAGGCGCGAGGCCTCGAAGAGGAGGAGCACGACGACAGGGAGGACCAGGAGGACAGGCCACCAACGCGCCACCAGCCGCACCGCCCGCTGCCCCAAGCTACGCGCCGCCGCGCCGCCTCACAGCGTGGTCTCCCGTGTCGGTGCCGCCGCAGCATCGTCGTCGTCGGAGACCGTGATGGAGATGCTTCGGATCGTCGACGACGGCATCGGAAAGGAAGGAAGGAAGGAAGCGGCGGCGAAATGGTGGTCGTGGTGGGTTAGCGCATTATTTGGGCTCGTGGCCCGGACAGAAACGATCCCCGTTCGAGGAGGTCATGAAAGCCAGAGCCCAACTACGATGCTTCGGAAGACCATCGGCCACGGCCCACCGCCACTCGGATGTCGCAGTGGGTGACATTTGTCGCTACAGCTGTTTCAGTCATCTGCCACCTCAGTCACACTCACATGCCGTCCGCCACGTCCAGCCCGCGAGCTCCATACGTGTCACGCCCCAGCCACTGCCGACGTCGCCCGTCTCGTGTTTTTAAAAGAACGCGCCGGAGGCAACTACACAAAGTGGTCACAAAGGCTTAGCAAAGCGAGCTCGATCTATCCGATCCGACGATGGCGTCCAGCGACGGGAAACCACTGCCAACCCCGGCCTCCGCGGGCGGCGCGCGGCGCCGCCGGGGCAGCCGACCACAGTGGCGTCCAAGGTGCTTGACATGGGCGCGGCGGCGATGCAGTCGCTGCGGCCCGTGAAGCAGGTGAAGCAGCACGTGTGCACGTTCGCGCTGTACGCGCACGACCCGAAGCGGCAGGTGGAGACGCACCACTACGTCTCCCGCCTCAACCAGGACTTCCTCCAGTGCGCCGTCTACGACTCCGACAAAGCCGACGCGCGCCTCATCGGTGCGTCGATCGTGATCACTCGTGCACCCATCCTATATATCTTTGGCACGATCGAGCTTATGAATCTTTGAATGGCAGGCGTGGGAGTACATCGTGTCGCGGAAGATCTTCGACACGCTGCCGGCGGAGGAGCAGCGGCTGTGGCACTCGCACGCGCACGAGATCAGGTCCGGCCTGTGGACGTGTCCGCACGTGCCGTCGCCGATGGAGAAGGCGGAGCTGGACCACCTGGCCACCACGTTCGGCAAGCTCTGGTGCACCTGGCAGGTGGACCGCGGCGACCGCCTGCCGCTGGGCGCCCCCGCGCTGATGGTGTCCCCGCAGGCCGACCCCGCCGCCGCCGTGCGCCCCGACCTGGTCCGGAAGCGGGACGACAGGTACGGCTTCTCCACGGAGGAGCTCCGCGCCGAGAGGGCCGACGTCGAGGCGCCCAGCGAGGAGCACACGGGCAACGCCGACTACTGGCTCCGCCACCGCAAGGGGTTCGCCGTGGACGTCGTGCCGCACGAGATGAAGCGTCACGCGCCGTTCCCGTGACCGCGAGCGAGCCGTCCGTCGGCGTGCAACAAGTGTTAATTTTACAGTGGCGCGTGCATGTGTGTACAGTAATAAAAACCAAATAAGCAATCCAGCCAGCAGTCCCTGAACTCATATGAATGGCATTTGTATTTTTTCGGTTAATGAATGTTCACCTCGGGCGTACGTATGCATATATATGCGTGTGTATGGATGAAGTGGATTGATGGAAAACACACACTAACAAAATTCAAAAAAAAAAACACACACACTAACCTTTCTATAGCAGGTGTTAAACTACTAGAAAAACTGCCTGACCCTGACGACGCCCCGGCCGCCCACGCCAATTACATGTGTAATGTTTTTCCTCTAAATTTCGAATTGCTCATCATGTTGCCTCCCTGGGCAATATGACGAAGCTGGCACGTCTAACAAGGTTCGGCAAAGACAGTGTGGAACAACACGGATATACCCCAGTGAGACCACCCACAGTGACAGTACACGATGTGGCCGGGATCAAGATCACACTTGCTGCTTCTGCTGCTCCTCGGCGTCGGGCGCCTCTTCCTGAGGCTTGTACTTGTACCAACTTGCCCAGTACATATAGTTGAAGAGGTTGAGGGTGCTGAGCACGGCAAGGAACCAGAAGAAGAGGTCGAGGTGGTTGCGGTTGATGCTGCCGACGAGCCATCCTCCGCTCGCCGTGGACTTCTTGGTGGCCGCGTTGACGGCCTTCACGATGATGGTGCTCATGAAGTAGCCCATCGCCAGGGAGCACCACAGGAAGGAGGAGGACATGGACTTGAGCGCCACCGGCGCCTGGGAGTAGAAGAACTCCATGAGGCCGACGTAGGTGAACATGTCGGCGATGCCGAAGATGGAGAACTGCGGCGCCAGCCAGAAGCAGGACATGGGCAGGTGCTGGAGGCCGATGATCATGTCCAGCATGTTGTTCCGCTCCGCCACCCTCTTGCGCCGCGTCTCCACGACGGCGGCGATGACCATGGAGATGATGGAGAGCACGAGGCCGACGGCCACGCGCTGCAGGTACGTGATCCCGGTGGGGATGCCCGTCAGGCGGCGCGCGAAGGGCACGAAGAGCCGCTCGTAGATGGGGACCGCTAAGATGAGGATGCCGAGCGGGATGATGGGCATCGAAGCCACCGGCATGGTGAAATTCGGCCCCAGCGACGTGTCCATCGTGGCGCCTTGCACCATGGAGAAGGTCTGCAGCTGCGCGAGGCAGGTGCCCATGATGATGGCGCTGCAGAAGATGGGCACCATGGCCAGCACCGTCTTGGCGTGCTCCACCTGCGTCACCCGGCACTGACGCCACGGGTTCGCCGCCGCGTCCTTGTCTGTCTGAACGATGGCCGCCTTGTCCAGGAATCTGCATGATCGAGCACCCGTCAGTGTAAGTTTTCCGCGGGGCCTGAAGGAACGACGATCGATATAGAGCAACTAATTAACCTGAAGGGCCTGTCCCTGTGCGAGACGAACTCCGTGTCAGGCGAAGCTTTGCTCCTGCTGATCTCATACAGCTCGTCGGGGTCCTCCGGGAGCGGCTGATTCCTGTTCCTGATTGCAGCCACGTACACCTGGAAGATCTCCTTGAGCGCACTGCTTCCCTGCACGGTGGCGATGCGGTACCTCGGCATGCCAGCGATGAAGACGATGACGGCGAGGACCATGACGCCCGTGGCGGCGGCGAACCCCTTTGCATACCCCTTCTGTTCCTGGATCCACACGAACACCGTGACGCTGATGGCGCCGCCGGTGCAGAGGCTAAGCATCAGGTAGTTGAAGCAGCTGGACATCTGCAGCTTCTCCGTGGGGTGCTTGGCGTCGAACTGGTCGGCGGTGTGCGCCGGCAGGGCGGCTTTGATGCCTCCCGAGCCGAGCGCGATGAGGTACAGCGCCAGGTAGAGGTGCACCAAGTTGCCGCCGTGCACCTTCTCGCACGGGATCTCCGGCTTCGTGAGGTCGCACGGGGAGGCTTCAGGTGGTCGGAGCGCGCCTGCAGCATCAGCAGCAGGAGCCCCACGACCTCAACCAGCGCTGATAGGATCACAGTCATGTATCGGCCGATGAAGACGTCCGCGAAGACGGAGATGAGCACGGAGATCATGTAGCTGGTGCCCATGTAGTTGGTCAGCAGGTTTGAGGACTCATCAGACTTCATGTTCATGACGAACATGAAGTAAATCACGAGGTTCACGGCCAGAGACAAGGTGGCCATGTTCTCAAGTCCGAAGTTGACTGCAAATTCAACACCCCGCAGCTCAGTGTTATGCTTGGTTCGTTTCTTGCTCATATATTTCTTGTAATCATGTTGGTATCTTAATATCATAATATATTCATTAGACGCTCGATGTTAATCTTCACGAGATATACAACAAAAAAAAAAAATTATAAATCATATTAATCCATACAATGATCAGAACATCTTGCTATTAATCTGCATCTAAATTATCCACATATATATTGTTATGTAAGATAATATAAATTATCCACTTAAGAAATAAATTCTTCTGAATGCAAATGCAGTCTAGAAGCTATAAACTTTTAATTACATCTTTTCTTTCTAAAACAGAGTAAGAGCAGCCGCAGTGTTGAGGAGCGAGCGTGCTCCTATACTGGCCCTATCAATGACAGGACACATCCTGAGATTGAGCCAGCAATGTGGTGAATCAGACCTTGACTCCTTAGTGGGACTCGCAGTGAGGAGTAGCCGTTGTGCATGTATTGCCTATATATATATTTTTAGTGGAAAGGAGCATTTGCGATGGTTGTCCTCTTTGGCCATAACGCTGCGGTCTATGGGGCCGGGTCCTATGCATACATTCAATGCATGGAACCGACCAAAACCCATGTACTGTAGGTGCTCTAAGAGAGAATATAAACAGTTGGAAATTAATATGACGTACCAAGAATGAAGAAAGAATTGCCCAAACCGCCATGGCGTCCTCGCAATGCAGGTCTTCCCCGCCAATCAACTTTCCCTTCAACGACTTCATATGTATTTCCTCCAACAACACGTGTCTCCACCTAGTGCACGGATAATATATGTGAATAACCAAGCCACGCCTCTGTCATCCTTTTTAGCTTAGGATCAAGTTTGTGAAAACATGTCTTTGTAGGTAAGGAAAACCATGAAATGGATAAATAAGGATTTGTTTAGCACAGCCCAGCTTCAATAGTGAAACAATTTCATTATTAGTAGTTGTTTTCATGAAGCCGAGCTTTTAAAAAAATTGTTTGACAAAACAGCTTCACCAACAACTTATGCACAGTTAAGAGAGGGAAATGGAGAGAGCTGTGGAAAACTACTTTTCCAGCTTCACCTTAAGTCGTCCTTTGTGAAAGGGGAGAAAAAAAAAACAACTCTACCCATGAAGCTATTTTTGAAAAATGGTGTTAGACAAAAACAGCTCAGAACATCTCATAAAGTTGTTGGTGAATCTATGCAAACAGACTTTAAACTTAATCTGGAATGATCTACTTTGCTGTTGGATCCAGATACTTTACTCTAATCCTTATAAATTGAAAGGATTGAAGGGGAAGTGAGCGAGAGATATTTAAGCGGGAAAGCAATACTTTAATAATCCTTATAAATCTAAGGATTGAAGGAGACGTGAGCTAGAGATAATGCAATAAATTGGATGCATATCACCATAGGCGACTCGTTATTGACATATATATACACCGTCTACCGCTAGGAAAATAACATAATTAAATCATAGAATGAGGCCACGAAATTGAGTACATGCGTGAAGCCGAGAATCTGAATCCAAGTGGACAGGTTCTAGTGCTCTACGACCTTAACCAGCTTCTCATAGTTCAATAATGATGAGAAGATGGGACAGCCCGTATCATTAGGCACGTACGGCTCAGGTACATCGTTTGATGAGTATCAATTAAGGTACTACAACCAAAGCTTCTTCATGAACCAGTGTCTGCTATTGTTTCGCCGGTATCTATAAATGCTCGGAAGCAATAAACCAATAACACAACTACTCAAGTTCTCTGCTTTTTTGGAGGGTTTGTTCTAGCCAAGTCATTATAACAGCGCCCATGGTTGAGGACACATGATTGTTTGGTTCCATATTTTCTTAAGAATAGATTCAGAGTGTAGCAAAAATCCAATCCATAAAAGAACTAACTAGTTCTAATAAGCAGTTAAGCAGCAGCTGTATCAAAAGGAAAACGGGAACCTAGCTAGGACCAAGGCACATACCATGGAGATGGAGTCTGCCTTGCCGTTGGCTTCAGATGCTTTGCTCATCTCCTCGTGTTCCTATTGAGATTGAAGAAAAATCATACAGATGAGAACCTTTGGCCTGATGAGAAGTTGGAAATGACAGAGAGAAAGCAAAAGCTACCATTTTGGCCAAGAGCTAAGGGAATAGGCAGAAGCTGCTGCTGTAGTGACATATAAAGACATGCTGCATCACGAACGAGTCATCCTAGGATAGTCTCTTGATTTCTTTATTCTCTTGCTACAGGCATTATTGACTGTAGAGTTCTTTGAAATCTTTTCTACAGCTTGGTGGATATGTACAATCACAACTGCCAGACATTGTTTTAGAACTTTAGCACAAACTCGTGCAGACAAAAAAAATTAGACACTTTGTGATTGTATCCGCAGATGTGTTGTTCATGTGTTGTTCAAGGACCTTCCTGTCCGTATCACACGCGTCAAATTCGGTACTACTTCAACAATGCTGAAAACGACGCCATGTGTCTCGTACTCTCATTCCTCTCTGACGCCGATTAAACCGAAGCAAATAGTGGTTCAGAAACACTGAAACAGTGCTCGAGAGCGCGACATTTCATTGGAGCATTGCTTGCCACTTGCTGCCAGGGCCGGCGTTTGATATGTGATGGGTTTTGCTAGACAGCACTGTAATATAAAACTAATCCACAAGCCACAAATCCACGGAGACGACGAGAGTCTCTCCGGAAACAACAAGTCAGCAGGTACAAGAAAGCAGGAGGAATCTTTGGAAAGAATTCTCCGAGCCTGCACTCCGCGTATTTCTGTTCAAATCTGACGCTCGTGCTGACGCTGTTCCTAATAAATTCGGCTGATTTAATAGTATTATGTGATAGAGAATATGTTCAAACAAGATGAAACAACCTCAAGCGAACACGTTTTTAAAGAGTTTCCCTCGGACTAAATTTATCTATTTTAAATTCGGAGATCCATGTGCATTTTTAAATTATGAGAAACGGCGCACAGCTTGCACTGAAATTAAAAATGAATAGTAGAGTCGGAAGAAAATTTCTTTAGAATCAGTTCATCTTACGTTTCTGTAAAGGTCTTTGGTTAAGAATTCTCCTAGCCTGCACTCCGCATATTTCTGTGCCTAATAAATTAAAAAGAGTTGCCCTCCGACTAACTTTATCTATTTTGCATTAGCCATTTGGAGATCCATATGCAATTCTAAATTACGAGCAACGGCCTACAACTTGCACAGTCGGAAGAAAATTTCTTTAGAATCAGTGCATCTTACGTTTCTCTAACGGTCGAGGATATGATTTGCGGGAAAACGGAAGGAAGTCAACTTTAAGCATCCCATGAGGTCCCATCAGATGAGATGCCAAAAGATGTCGCGGCGCGGGTTAGGTCCTCCCCATGTTATTCATTCTTGTCATGGACCCTTGGTCTAGACCTTCTAGATGCTAGTCGGAATGTTCAGAATGTTGATGTCTGTCTAGTGTCTGGTTAACACTGGTTATTCAGTATTTTTACACGATCCCTTCAGCGCACTGCTTCCCTGCACGGTGGCGAAGCGGTACCTCGCCATGCCTGCGATGAAGACGATGACGGCGAGGCCCATGACGCCCGTGGCGGCGGGGAACCCCTTTGCACATCCCCTGTTTTCCTGGATCCACACGAACACCGTGACGCTGATGTAGTGAGGATTACCACTGGTGGTGGAGGGGCATACCTGACTGCGGGCTCCTCAGCTCTATCTGTTTGCTTATGCTATCTATCATACTTCTTCAATAAGTTGGAGATCACAAAGCCTATGTCAGGCATCCTGTACTTTGGCTACATGCTGACCATCTCTTATGCTTTCTTTGTGCTGACTGGTCCATTTTGCTTCTCTGCTTGCTTCTGGTCCATGAGGAAGATGGGATATATGCTTCGGTGAAAATTGACTGACTGAACAATCATCTGGAGAAAATTTACAGAGCACCTCATGGTCAAAATTTTGCTGGAGCAGTATTCAAGGTACTGCTCGACTGACATTTAAAGAGTACATTGTCTGTGGAGAATCCGCTCAACGAGATCGTCCCACGATATCTATTTTACCGTCGCCGTCGCGATTTGGCCATCGGCGGCTCGGCGGGGGTTGACTTCGCGCCCGTGCCGTTCGCGCTTGCGCGGCCTGATGACGTCTCGCTGAAGCGTCGCCGCGCGCGATGCCCTGATTGACCGGATGAAGTGGCGTTGTCGCCCTCTGTTGTCGGTCGCGTCTGGACCCGCTTGTCGGTTGGAGAGGCTGGATTGGCCCGACTGGGCGCTGTCGTCGCCGCCCGCCGTTGGTTGAGCACGGCGGGACCCACCGTCGGTTGCCGTTGCGAGATGGCGTCGGCCCTGGTCGTCGTGCGACGCTCCTCCTTGCCGTCGGGCCCGCGGTATGGTTTCCGCCCCTCTGATGCGCCGTTGTGCTCCCTCGTTCGTTGGGGGCGCGGCTGCTGCGCGAGGGCCTTCCATTCGGTGAGCCGCCATGAATTGCCAGCGGCGTTTTCGTGCCGTCGATCTTTGAACCCTTGTCTCTGTTGGTGGGGACAGGCTGCTTTGGTTCTCTGTGGAGCCCGCGCACGGGGATGGCTGGTCGCTTCGGCGTCGTGGTGGTCGGTCGGGGTGCTTTACCGGTGATATAAAACCGGGTTCCTCCCGTTTCTTCTCGTCGTCCGCCCGTTCTTTGCTGCTGGTAATTTCTCTTCTCTTCCCCGCCGTTTTTAGCTATCCCGGTCTTCGCTTCCCAAATCCGCCGCCGCGTCGCCGAATCTAATCTAATGCGTTCGATCTGGTCTTTGCGGCGTTGGGGCTCGGCTCCCGGTTCCGTCGCCTCCTCGCGTTTTTGGCGGTCTCATCCGCTCTTAGGTCTTTGTCGGGCTTGCGTCGCGGTCGCCCGTTGGAGGGAGGGAGCCACGCCCGGTCGAGCGCGTGATCGGGTTCGGAGGACCCGAGGCCGTGGTCCACCACGAGGCGGTCTCCGTGAGCTCCAGCGAGTGCGTCGCGAGCCTCGGTCTCGCCTCGCTCGAGACGAGCCTGCACGGCGGCCCTTTTCCTTTCTCCCCCCTCGATTCACCGAATCCCTCCTTCACTCCCAACCAAAACGGCACTTCTCAGCCCTCTACACTCAGCCAGATCCGCACGGACCTTCTGAGGAAATGGTATGTCCCTGCTCAACAACAGTCTATAGTTAGCTTGTTTAGTTATTTCGACCTGCGTTTATATCAATGCTATCCACATTTCGTTTCCGCACTAGATCTCTGAATGCTTCGGTTTTAAATCTGTGGTGTGATTCTTACCCACGCTACAGCTTTCGAGTCTCTAGCTATAAAATACCATGGTCTGACGCTTCCGAGATTCCAAGAACGAGAAAATAAAATAAGGCATCTACACATCCTAAATTTACTATTTCTATGCAGTAATGCTTGCATTTCGTTGTTCTCTGCTGTTGTCTATTTCAAACCGATAAATGCATATTCAGCCGCCGTTTGCCAAGTATAGTCTCACTGTAACTCTTTCCGATCAATCGTAATAATAACAACCACAGGCCAAACCATGCTATTTCAGTATCTAAAACCCGACACTATTTACCGCTATGTCCATGCCATAACACCGTGTAACCGCCACTTGCTTCTCCGGGCTCCACGTACACCTCAACCCCCGGCAATCATAAAAACCAACGGCGACACGAGACATGATAGAACAGCACTTTGCAAACTCGGTTATCGTGGACCGATGTGCGCCCCAACGATGGCACCATCACAACAGGCCACATCCGGCGGGCTATACACACACGGTTTGCCTATCGGGCCATCCCTCGACAATAACAAGGTTCCGAACAGACTTTGTTGTCGAATTTGGCTCACTTGCAAAGAGGGACATGGTCGCAGGAGCCCTACAGCTACAGACCACCCAACTAGATGCACTTCTAGGGACATGGAACAACCTATACGGTGGTACAACCGTGCACTGGGACACTATGGTGACCATCGACATTTCTGGCTTGCCGGTACACATGCTTTCAACAAATCCGCGCTCGAACCATTGCTTGGTCCACACCGTAGCATTCAAGCCTCGCCGATTCGTCCGCTCAAAAAGGGATATGCCGCGTTCATGCTTATGCCCGAGCCAAAACTCTATGCCGCGTTGGGAGATACATGTATCTTACAGTATAGTTTCTCCCTTTATTCTCCACTCTACATTTTCAATTATATTTCTCTGACTGCAATGGAGATACATGTATTAGTTATTCTTTGATAGTTCCTGGTATGAAACATGTCTCCTAATAATTATGAAAAAAGGTTTCATGTATTTATGCTTGTATGGCAACAAACTAAAACAGTGTTGCTCAATAGTATTTTCATTTGCTTTATTCTAGAGTTGACAGTCAACTATGCACAAGAAGTTGATGCTAAAAACTGCATTGTTATGTTCATGACTGTATACACATTAGTTACTATGCATATCTGGATTCAGAATTGATGCTTATGCCTTGCCTTTTTTGGTTCTAAAATTCGATTCAATTTTTTGTCTTATCATGTGTAATTGTAGGGGGACTGTCTACACCAGGTGAAGATGAGGCTCGCGCAGGCTATTGTGTGCACCATGCACCACTATGAGTCCAATGGCGCTGATCCATCTTGCAAACTTGGGCGCTAGAGAAGGGAGCTCGGCCATTTTCTCAACATATGGACTTGCCGTCGGGAAGAGGATCTTTGCACATCTCTGTTAGATGCCTGTTGCATTTCTCTGTTAATTTCAACAAATCCTTTCAGCTTGCTTTACTAACTATGGTATCACCAGCAGGTGTTCCATATATATAGAGAGATATACTCATATATTTACTTTGAAGGCTGCTATAAGCAAAATTTTATTCTTCAAAACGCCTAAGCTGGTTTATGTACAGATTTGCAGCTGGTTTTACTACTATTTTCTATTGCAAAAAAACATAAGTTTGTGGCTTTCAAGGTACCTATCTCTATATGACTGTAAGTCTTTGTCCACTACATGGATCAATAGAATACTACTACTTCTCAGAATAGTGTAAACATGTGTGTGGCTTGACCTACTGTTTCAACAAATACATGGTTTGCTGTTTTTAAATACCAACTTAAATCGCACTCAATGTTGTTGATTTCTTTTGATACCATGTTTGTTAAGCAAGAGACTAAAAATGCTCCTTATGTAATGTATATCTCAGTTTTCCTGGATAGGATTTTGCTTGGATATTGATTTAGATAATACTAAAGCTCCTATAGGATTGGCATTTTTTTGTAGTAAGCAGTGTCATGTATAGTCGAATATTGCTATGTAGAGAATGTTCTATCCTTATTTTTGGTCAAAAGGTTCTGGATGGTTCTTAAAAGCTCATGATTATGCCTGAAGGTCAAAATTGGTTGGGGTTAAAGCTCAGTCTACTGGATTGTGGCCTACTCATGGTCATTTTTTGTTTGAAGACAAAGCAAATAAACTCAGAAATGATACTGCTGCAAAAGATGATGATTCAGTGTGTCCAAATAGTTCAGCCGTGCTTCCACCGGAACAGAGAAAGCAAGTCAGAAGAAGATTGCTAATCCTACATCAGTTCTGTTTATGCGTGCTGAAAGAAAGATTCCTAATCCTACATCAGTTAAGTTCTCTTCCATATGTGCAAGTCAGTAGAAACTCTGAAAGATTGCTAATCCTTGCTAAACTTGCGTGCTGAATTGCTGTCTCTTCTAGGAGCAGCTATCCCGGACGGCGCACTGCTTCCCAAATAGGCCGGGAGCTTTGTCAACGAACATGATTGCATCATCTAAAGTCCTTTGTGTGCGACCATGCCAAGTGTGTGCTGCTGTGACTTTTGCCATGTCCAATATGCAATGTATGTGAGACGGATCTGACGCTTTGTTGTAGAGCCGAACTATGTTGTCTTTAGATGATGTTTGTGTATGCTGCTATGTGGGATCTGAACGTCTATTGTCCCATCAAACAATTACACCATACTATCGGTAGATGATGCCGGCTGTTCTTGTGTAATATTAGCTAGCTCTTTTAACTATCTGTCCTTCGCTCATTAATTATTATATAATGTGGTGTTCATCCGTCTAGCACATGTCTGATAAAATAGCGGCGGTCAAACTGTTGCTTCGTTCTAGCACCATATATCCGTGGCATGAACCACAAGCGCATGGGCGCCAGCGTCAATAACTAGTATGAAGGAAACTGGGTTCGAGATGGGTTTTCTCCATGGTTTTGGTAGGATATGCAGTGGTGGTAGGGGAGTAAGAATTACCACAAGTTTAAAGAGATATCGTAATGTAATGTACATGAACCTTTTATCTCTAAAGATTTCTTGCAAAAATAATACTACACCATTTCTCAACTTGCCTTCCGTTTTCGAATTGTACAAGGATCTTTTGGAGATCGGTTAACTCCTTGCTGTACATATAACTAAAAATTGTGTGTACGAAGACTCTACTTTGAAGTGGATCTGAGCAGTCATGCCTAACAAACAGCAACAACTAGAAATCCAGTTGCATAATGGAGCCCCCAGCCAACTGGATAGCTTTAGATGTCCATGTCCCCCACGTGTTCACCAACATGAATCCAACGCATGTGTCGTTTTCTTCCGTGGTCACTCGAGACCCGCAGGGATCGAACCGTGGCCGCCTGGTGCCTGGTGGGAGCGCCCGATCTGCTCGAAATTCTCCATCCAAAGCTATACGATCCGGCAGGCCACAAAACCCCCACCGGAACCCTAAGCCGCCGGCGCCGCCAACCTCCACCCACCAAAGCATGGGCGACCCACCGAAGCCTTCTGCGGCACACCCCCCGTCGTCGAGCACGATTACTGCGGGTCTCGCGTCTCTCAGCATCGGCGATACACCCGAGAAGATCCGGCTTTCGTGTTTCCACAACACCTGCGCCGAGACGGAGGCGTCCATCCGCGCTGAGTTGGGGAAGCCGATGGAAATGGAGATAATGGCTTTCTACGAAGAGGCCGTTCGCAGGCTTCCCATCACGGACATGCCGGAGCTTGAGGATTTCATCCTCAGCGGCGGCCACTGCATCGGCCTCCTCGACCCCGTGTCCAACATCATCTTCAACGCCCTCAACCTCCTGTGCCGCCGCAGGTGCAGCAGCGAATCTGCGCTGCCCAGGAGGGGAGGGAAGAAGCCTTCTGCGGCACAATCCAGCATAGCTTTTCGCTCCTACGAGGGCCTCGTCGCCTTCATGCGTACCTACTTCCGGTACCTATCCGCGGGGCAGGCCTTGCGCTACCTCCGCCTGGCTAGTGCCGACCTCGCTCTTGCGATTCAACTCGGCGAGCACCAGCAGTTCGGCCCGGAGGACCACCACTCCCCTGACCTCTGCTGCGACAGGACCCAGTTCGCCCTCGAGGTTGCCGCAGCCAAAGCAGAGCACCCCGAGCCCGGCGACCTGGCACGGCTAGCAAAGTCACTTGCCCCCTTCAAGGGTCAGAAGCCTCTCGCCCCGTTCTGAAGAAAGGGCAGCTCCTCAGCGTAGATGATGTCAACAGCATCGTCAGCTCCCTGCAGCGGCATCACTATGCGGCCTCACCTGCCGTCCAAGTCTCCTTCCTGCGCCGCCCACATCCTGATTTTGATCAAGGCTTTGGACAACCAGGGCAGCAGTCTTCCAAGTTCTCTGTTGTTGGTGAAGATTATGTCGCTGATCTGACTATTTCACGCAATGATGCAGCAGTATCTAGCATCTGTGACCTGCGGACTGTGGATGAGATGAAAAAAATGCTTTGTAATAGCTTGGATCTTGCTTCTACCATCATTGGCAAGTGCTCCCCTCCACATATGACTAGGGATCTTGCTACAGCTACAGCTACAGCTCCAGCTATGGCCACATGCGAGTGTGAACACATTAGATATCTGAAGATGTGCCTCGCTGATACCATCCATGCCTTTTACATCAAGGCACTGTCTCTGCTGGCTCATAATTCTCTCCATAAGCATCTCCGAGGTATCTTAGTGGCTGGGCATTGCTATGGCCCCATGGACCCTGTGTCCAACATCATCCTTAATGCCATCTGGTATAACACCGTTTGTCCTCTGCTTGAAATTGATAATGAGACTGAGCCAAATATCCTTGATAGCAAATCTTTGCTCCGCATGGAGGTCCGTTCCCTTAATGGTCTGCTTGCCATGTTCTGCGCAGCTACTGGTTTATCAGAGCGCTTTGCCGTGGAATACCTTTGCTACATGCAGTGCGATCTATCTGTGATGTTACAGACGGCATCAGAACAGATAACTTTTAAAGCCTATGATTGTGCTGGCCAAGCTGGGAAACACCCCAACCATTCCGAGCTTGCATCATTTCTCTCCAAGTGCAGTAACGGTATACAAGGTTTGAGGACCTTACTGACCCCAGAAACATCAGGAAAGAGCAATGCCATTTCTGATGCAAGTCTGGAGCAAGTGCACAAAATAGTAGGAGATCAAAGGACCTTACCATTAGTGGGTCGTCCTAGATTAAACCCAGCAGCGTTGACGATGCTGGGATCTAGAAAGCAAGACTTTGTGCAGCAGCAGAGGTTTATTCGTCAAATCTTGGATGAATTGCTGGTTGATTACTCTAATCAACATCCTTGGGTAATAATATAGATTCTGCTGTTGATTGTTTGTTGAAGTCTAATTTTGGAAAACCTGCTTGAATTGCTTCTTGTAGGAGTATATTTCATCCAAGTTACAGTAGTACATTCTGATATATTTTTTTCAAATTCTTGTTGAAACTGCTTGTCTTGGGAACACATGTTACCTCTTTATTGCATTCTTTTCCCTAGATCTTACAAATTATATCTTCATAAGAGTTCACTTAAATTCTACTCCCTCAATTCTAAATTATAAGTCGTTTGACTTTTTTAAATTTAAGTTTGACCACTGTCTTATTCAAAAAAAATTTATACAAATATCATCAAATTTAAGCTATTTTTTTTGAAGATTTTATATTAACAAAACAACCCACGAAAAGAAATAAAAATTTGCACAAATTTTTAAATAAAGACGAGTGGTCAAACTTAAGGACAAAAAAGTCAAACGACTTATAAATTGGGATGGAGGGAGTATGTTTTAGGAACCGACGCACAGGTTAGATGTAATATGTGGCGTGAAGAAAGGAAATTTTGAGCATTCAAAGTTCTACCATATCAATTTCCTGGCGTATTGTGATGATGGTGCCTCCAATGTTGCATCAGTCGGCGTACTCTTTTTGCTGAAGTGTGGTGGTCAAGCTCAAAGGCCAAGCCATCAAAACCACGCTCACTGCAAATGGTCACAGAAACGAATCATATTCACATGCCAAGTTGTATTGCAAGTCTGGTAAAAGGAAATCACCAACTTCATTCTGTTGTCCATTACCGCATTACAAGGTTGATTGTCCATACCTCGGTAAGTATTACTTCCTTGAATATAATTATTGTTCTTCAAATCGTTGCTAGGCTGTTAATCGACCCTTGATCCTTGTCTTAATTTTAACATCATGCAGGACGATGCACTATTTGTGAGCCTACTTCAAGTAAGATTGTACATCCTCCATTCGGGAAACATGCAGGGGCAAACTGCGGGGAAATTGGAGATTCGTTAGATTATCTGAACTCAGTTGATGAACCTATTGTAGATTGCGTAACAGATTCAGATTTTATAGACTTTGATTACCTTAGGGACATCAAGTTTGCAGGAGTTCTCAATGGAAAACCCTCTTTGAAGATGAAGCAGCAGGAACTAATGTCTCTTGTGTAGTGTAACTGTTGTTTGCGCTGACCGCAGAGCATGCTGACGGCTACTGCTAAACTAATCTGTGGTTCTCATTGATTGCACGAGCAGTTACGGAATGTTATGAACTCATCGGCTTGTGGCACCATGTAGGTGGCAGCGATCATTCCTGCCCGTGTAGCTCCTCCGTCTCGAATCTGAGGAATCAGCCATGGCGTTATTTTTTCTGATAAGATCAGCCATGGCATTAGCGACGCAGTTGATTCGTCACGCCGTCACCTTCTTATTCCCCTCTGACCCCTTCATGTGGAAGGAGATACCCCTGCAGTCACCCTCTATGACGGTTGTCGGCAGTTATGTAACACCCGGTTTTAAGAACAAAACCAGATGATGCTATATGTGAGCCCCGAAAGTCAAATCTCACATATAGTTTACAAATGAATGGTAATCAATTCACAATGTTTAAAAATATAACGAACGTAACAAAAGAAACATAACCTCAGCTAGCGCGACAAGCGGAAAGACTCTCTCGTTCTTATGATGTAGGCATCACAGGGGACCGACTCGACCGTTGATCACAAGCCTAACTTCTTCCCGAGGTGTGGGTGAATAGCAAGAGTGAGTCCATGTCGAACTCCGCAAAATATAGCTAGGCAATATCTACCCCAAAAACCCATGATCATTATAACATAAATAATGAATAGCATGAAATGATAAATCATGAACAATTTAATAAGCATGTTTAGCCAACGGTTATATCATAAACAACATCAATAGAAAGTAAATCCTTCCCTCGGTTTTCCAGGCCGCTCATAATCAAGGAACACGGCCGATATATCGGTTTTTAACTCTGCTTGCAGGGTGTACACTTTCACTACGGGTCATGGTTTCCACCAGAGTAGGTTCGCGACTCCCAACCAAGTGAAGACCATATAAAGTCGTTCAAAGACCCTCCTAAAAATATTAAGTGGCCAACAGAGCTACAACCCCTCGCTTCTCCCAATTACGGCAAACCACCAACAAAGTTAGGTAGACCCCTTGAACAACTAGAGTCGAGCCATGTGACCCCCATAGCTGTACGGTAAATCCCGGATTTTGCCAAAGGATAAGTCCTTATGGAGAGCTAAGAGCATCATAAATAAACAACACAAGCTCTTTTCGCCCTATAAACCATGTTATCAACAATTCATATTTAACGTTCGATTGCATAAACATTAAGCAAGCCATAAGATCATGGTTTAAAGATAGCATATCCCAAAACTATACTTGCCTTAAATATAGATCATTTCTTCAAGTCCAATGCTTTCCCAAAAACACCTTCTTCATCAACTTCTTATAGATCACGGTCTTCCTCGAGATCCATAACATAAAAGCTCACCGATCTACTCGATTCCAATCAAAAACACACAAACACATGGATCCAATCATGCATGGCAAACAAGACTACCATTAGAACAGTACACCAATAATGTAAAAACAGTTTGAAAATATTATAGAACTATTCTACACGTCTCTACGATCACACAGACGTAAAGATCACCGAAATCGGAGCTAAAACGGCGTAGATATGAATTTTACAAGTTTATTAGTAATAAAATAATAAACTAAATTCAAATTCGAAATTTAAAAGTTTGAAACCAGAAAAACAGTGATACTAACATGTAGATTACGGAGTTACGAATCTAACGAAAGTTGAACGGTTCAAATCGGATTTAAAACGGAGAAGTTATGGGCATTTAAAGTTGGATGGCAAAATTGTAAATACTTAATACTTAATTTCGAAATAAAATAAATAAAAAGGTAAATCAGATTTGAACATGTTGAAGAACGATGAGAAGTACAAGAAAATCTAGGGTCTCTTTAGAAAAACTGCCAAAGAAAGAATATCTTCTAATCTTGACTTTCGATCTAGAATTGGATGGCTTAGGGTGATGGATGTGTATGTGTATTTAGATTGTATTCCTAGATTTATTTTTCTTCAAGGAAACCGGCAAGAAATCAGATTGATGTCGTCATGATGTCATCAAAGCTATCAAGCAAGGAATCTGAGAGTAGGGTGCATAGCCGACGATGGAGCTTCATGATCGAGTGTTTGCTGAAGACAAAAATACGTGCATGTCTCGGTTTGATCACGTGTTCGTGCTTTCTATCTCCGTCCTGCAGCTAAGCATGTTCGGCTTGAGAGCAAAACGCAACGAGTTGTTTGCAGGTGTTGGCTGGCAAGGGCAGGAGGTCTCATGTTTTCATGGCCAATTCACGGGGACAACAAGGCTTCGATCTATATATGAACAAGATATAGAGCAAGATGAGGATCGGTAGATGTAGTGCTCACCATCAAACCAAGAACAGCCCTGACGAGCGGACGAACTCCAGTAGCAGGCTAGGGCGACGAATTCAGTTGCGGCGGCGGCAAACTGGGTTGCGGCGCTGCTGTTGCTCAAAGCCCAAAAAGCTGCGAGTCAAGATGAAAACGGAGGGTGAGGCATCGGCTTATATAGCCCCGAGGTGGCAACAAAGATGGAAAGACTCGGGTTCAGGCTTGGTTCACCGATGGAAAGTGACGACGCAAGGAAATTGTTCATCAGGAATAAGAAAGGAAAAAGAAGAGCAGCTGCGCTGCTGGTTGCCAAGCTGGGCTGGACCGAGGAGATTGCAGCCCAAGACAAAAAGAAAATGACGAACAGCCTAAAGAAAAAAAGAGATGGCACACGGCCAGGTTGGGCTGAGCGGAAGGAAAAGAAATTAGAAAGGAAAAGAATTAGCTTTTCTTTTTTATTTCAAACTCCTTTTTAAATGATTTTCAAACCAAAAGACCAAACAGTACAAAATAAACAATGCTTCAGCATGAATGCACAACCATGTTTCTAAACCCTATATTAAATTTTAATTTAACAAAAATATTTATTTTCCTATGTTTTATGAGCACAAAAATACATAAATAAATCATTTTATCCTATTTTCAAAAGAGGCAAAATTTGGGGTGTTACAAGTTAGCTCCACGCCGTCCGCCAGCTTGATAGTAGAGATGAAAACGGACGGAAACGAACGGAAAAATTGCTCTATCGTTTTTCGTTTTCATATTCTTAGACGGAGGGTGTATTCAATATAAACCTGGGGCACTTGGCCGGGCACTGGAACACCTGCCGCCCCAATAACTGGAGAAAAAAATTAAGGGGAGAGATCAAATATTCACCGACTCAATAATTTGATGATTTACCCAAGTTTTTCAAGCATACAAGAGCTAACCATGACTAGATTATGTTTTGTTTTACTACAAGAATTTGCTCTAATATCATCACAAAATCATATGCTATTATGAGACAAGAAATAAAATTAAAAATAATTTGGAGACATAATGATACATTGATTTGAGTTCGAGGAGGAACATCGAAAGTGGTAAATTCCTGTTTGTCGTTTGTAGTAGCCCACCATTGCGGGCTTGCAACTATGTTGCCACCATCGTGGTCACCTTATTACCATTACGCGTCAGCCTCGCGTAATAGATCGATAACTCGCGAATGTTAGGGATACATTTGATTTGTGTGTTGTACGTTTATTTATGTTGGATTCTGACGTCCATAACTTCTTTGTTAGGCACTAAGCTACCACTACTATGCGAAAGTGCATTGTCATTTGGACTATACGAAGATTTAAAGCTAAAAACATAGAGGTGTTAGTTTAGTTTTTTTTTTTTTTTTTTTTTTTTTTTTTGCTTCTGCATTCCTTCAAAAACATATGAATTTGCAATGACGACATGTATACTGTGTATGTTTTATTATTACTGAATATTGATACAGGAGATGCTACCACTTTCAAGACATGTGGAATTGCCTACGAACTCAACCCTTTTTCTGCCGGTGAAGTATGTGTGTGTAAATCTCCTGTTCTTTTTTGCTTTTGCACTGCTTCGAAAACTTTTGAATTTGCAATGACATGATGCTTTAGCGAATTTGCAAATTGTCGTACACTGTATATGTTTTTATTACTGAATATTGATACAGGAGAGCTTTGGTTTGCAGTGGGGTGAGTGGGCAGTGGCATGAGGAGAGCAGATGCTGGCCAAATTGTAAAGCGTCCCAGCCACGTCTTGTAAGGGTGCAACCAGATAATGTGTTTCCAACCTAGCACAATCTTAAACCTCTTGCTGTAAAATACTAAAATCCACCAAGTTAATAATGCGAAATCATTCTCCATAAATCACAGGAGTTGTGCGTAACAAACTATCAACTGCCTATATATATTTTTGCCTCCCCTATGCACTGATGATATATATTCTCCAAGAACATATTATCCACATAGATCTCAAACTAGAAACCATTGGTGAGAGCAGCTTCAGTCATCATCTTGACCAGACTGATCATCAGGGTCGCCACTCAGAAATGAGCCAATGGACTTGCGGAGGATGTGAATTGATTTGTCGTCCTGTGAAGCACGAATGCAGAATTAGTGAACTGATTATGTGTGGGTTCACTTTAGCTTTTTCTAGCTTTTGGTTGCAACTTCACAAAATAAGCAGAACCGAACAGGCCCCCAGGTTAGTAAACCACGAAAAGTTTAGTCACAGTAACGATGCATGGTGATCAGGCCCCCAGGTTAGTGAACCATGAAAACTCAGTCACATCAACAATCTGAAAATCATGCATGATGTAACATTTACCTGCTTCATCTTCTTCAGAGATTCTTCTGCATTTGTTATCTTCTCTGAAAATGTTTTCTCAAGTTCAGATAGAGTAGCCTTCTCCTTCTTCCCTGTTAAAAGGCAGCATGTCAGAGCAGCAAACTCATAAAGACACCTGAAGGAACTAACCATCTATCACTTACTTTGCAGTTCATACTGCACAAGCAATTTCTCTTTATCATCTTCAAACTTTGAGAACAGGTCTGCATAAAACAATAACAGATAGGTCAATTAAAAATGAAGATAACTGATGGCAACTATCTCAGTGAAGAGGAAAAGTGAGGCAATATAGGCACAGCACAGTGCTCTATGGGTGATTTCACATCAACTTTAAAATATTATCTCTTTCTAAATAACAAATTATAGACAAGTGTGAGTGTGTGACAGTATAGGTACAGCACAGCAATATATGGTTGCATTTAATAGCTGCAAAACTGCTAGCAGATTAAGCATCCTTAGGCAAGGCTGTCTATAGATTTCTTCCTCTGATGATAGTTAATTAAAAAAAGGCAAATGGCGCAACTCATTTGTGGCCACAGAATACCTAGAGTCAAGATCTAAATGTGTCATATTCAAGATGAAATGGTAATTATTCTAGGAGCATATGCATGATGAACAAACTAAGGATGGTACCAGGACTGCTCGAGCATGACATGAGCTAGATAAAGATATGTTAGATGATAACAATACAGCATATCACAATAGGTATCAGCTTAGCTCTTATCTGGCCTACCTTTGAAATTCTGTATGTGTGCAGCTTTGTCTTTGCAGAACTTATCATGTGTTGCTTGAAATTTGATGAACTCATTCTTCAACAAACCTTCGCACTGCATAACATATAGATGAATCTTCCATTAACCAAAATCTGATCAGATTAGTAACCAGAAGTCCAGAAGCTCATTCCAGAAGCATTAAGTACAATTCCAAACCTCTTTTGAAGTCTTTGACAATGCTTTCAGAAAACTTTGCCTGTGCACGCACATAAAAACCTTGTTAGGGGTACATCCCATTCAGGGTGTTAACAGTATTTATTACCAAGAACATGTTTCAGTTTTAGCTTATTTATTATAGCTACAACGTAAAAGGAGCACATCAGATTACGCTGCAGGAGCTAATGTATTTCTCTAGTTAAGTCACTGGAAGGCTGGTGATATGGATTAGTTATTTGCTCACCTTTCCTTCTCAAGCCTAGTCTTGGTGTCCTGTACCATAGTCTGAATCTCTGTTGCCACGCTGAAAGATACTGAAACTTGTTAGCAATGTACTCAAGATAGCTCCATGCAATGAGTACAACATCCAGATAGAAATACATGATGGGGACACCAGAAACAACAATAGAACAGCAAGGACAGAGTTTACCTAGACATTGGTGATAAAGATAGAACTATTATAAGATACCATGATTGATGCCGTTGTTCCTGAACTCCAACCTCAATCACAATCACAATCTACTTGCGAGACACCATAGGTGGATTCAGTAATAATGTACCTTCAGCATGTGCAAACCAAGGGACAACAAATTCTCTAGTCGTGAACTACAACAACAATCAGTGATTCACTAAAGCAACCAGGGATTGCCGAACAACTTGACACCCATGAGAAGTGCCCTGCTAAACTGTGGATCACCAGCACAAATCAGACACAACACAACAAGTATCACCAGCACATTCCTCCCGTAGTCGGGTAGTGCATCAGGTGCCAATCAGACGTTTTGTGCAAAATCTGTAGAACTTAACTAGATGTTGTGCTTGCCATGCACCAAACCACAACAAATCTCCCTTGGATTGGACTTTGGAGCAAACAGAACAGTTGCACACACGCATTACATTATGTACACTTCATGTTAAATAAAACATTATGTACACTTACAGAACCGTCCTGCACATAGACATTCAGTAAAACCAGAATCCTAGGTGGGCGAGCAGAATTGAAATCGTAAACACCTGGAAATGGCCTGCTCGGTCTTCTTCTGGCCGTCCTTGTGGGCTTTGTCCTTGATGTGCTTCAGCAGCGTGACGATCTCCTTCATGTCACTGCCTCCACCAATCACGTTGAAGGCACGCCCCGGATCATGAAATGTGTAGAGAAATCAATCACCAATCGCACGAAATTTCCCCAAAAAAAATTTGTCACGGAACGGAGGCGCAGTTAGGAACGAAAACCCTCGCTTCGTCGCTCCGATCCGAACCAACGGCCTCGCTCCCGAACCGCGGCGGGTCCAAAGCAGCGAACACGAAAGGCGTGGAGGAGAGGGGGAGGGGGTGCGGAGCAGGCAAGGCAAGGCACCTGTCGAACTCGTGGTCGGAGTCGTCCATGCCGCCGCGCTCCCGCCGCCTCTTGTCTGAGACGAGCGCCTCGGCGGGGTCCTTCGCCGCCGCGGCCCGCTTGCCGCCGCTCGCCTTCGCCTTGGCCTTTGCCGCCGCCGACATCGCCGCTGGTACCCGGGGCCCGAGAGAGACCTCCTTGCCGCCTCTGGCCACTGGGACTGGGAGTGGATGGTGCGGTCGTGACGCCGTGCGTGCTTGGTTTCGCGGGTTTTGAAATGGACGCCGGGTAAGGGGAGGACTGGACGGCGAAGAGCTAGCCCGAGGCGTTGGGCCTTGAGAATCTAGGGAGGTGGCCCAAATCAATGGAGGCCCAAGTCAGTTTGTTATGTATATTTTCTTAGAGTTTCCCATTTTTTTTGGGTTCAAAATGTGTTCTTCCTAGTTTCAAAAAAAAAAAAAAAAAAAAAATGTGTGCTTCCTAAAAATACTGACACTTGCGACCCATCCCACGCGTCACGAGTGGCTAGGGTGCCTCCTCGCCTTCCCGCCACACATCGCCAGTCGCTTCGCTCCGTCGCAACAGAAACAATCGCTCGTCGCCGTCCACCCAAGCCACGCCTGACTCCACCGTCCCACTCGGCGGAGACTCTCCCGGCGGTGGAGACAGCGAGAGCGAGAAGGCAACGGATCCACGGTCACCGCGCGCGCCTCCCCGTTCCGCGGCGGCCGCGCTCGCGGGCCCCTTCCGGGCGCTCCGTCGCCGCCGCGGCCGCGGCCGCCACAGGGGACCACTGGAGCGCCGACCACCAGCACTACCACGGAGGAAGACGCGCGGGCGCGGCGTCAAGTGCGACGTGGACGTGGTGTCGTGGCGGGAACGGCGAGTGCTCGCGTCCGTGCCCGTGGCCGCCGACGTCGACACCTTGTGGCAGGTCATCACCGACTACGAGCGCCTCGCCGACTTCATCCCCAACCTCGTCCAGAGGTCCGCATTTTTCTCGTCTCGATTTGTCGTTTCACTGACGGTACCCTCGTCATGCCCGCATTCTTCTGGAGGTGTCTGATTGGGGTGATTTTGTTCGTGTGCTTGCTTGCAGTGGGACGATTCCGTGCCCGCATGAAGGGCGGATATAGCTGGAGCAGAGAGGCTTGCAGCAAGCGTTGTACTGGCACATTGAGGCGCGCGTTGTGTTGGATCTCCAGGAAATCCATGACTGGGTACGTGCTGTCGCAGATTGACTTCCATTTGTTAGGTTGATCTCAAAGGGCCCAGCCCAACGGCTGGCCCAATCCCCTTGGTCAGCCCTGATCGGGGGTATCTAACCCCTAATGGTTAGTGGGACCCCGTCGCACTGCGCTAATAAATAGAGGTAGAGGACCAGCGGCACAAGACACGAGAGTTACGCAACGTTATGTCATCTTTGTCATCGCTGACAATGTTATGTCATTATGTGAAATGCCACTGAAAAGTACTAGTAGATGATCACTTGATCAGCTGGCCAGTCCATGAGGGTGTGAATGCAACATTTGTGTTTTTTTCAGCATGTGTGTTCTTCTTTCTGTGGAGCTGCGCTATTGTGTTTCTCTCTGATATATTTCTTAGTTGTATGAGCTATGTTTAGCAGTTCTGAAAAATGATGACGTTCCATTCTATATTAAGTTATGTTGCCTTACTTGATTATTCGTTCATGATTATGCTTTCAGATTAATGGGCGAGAACTCCATTTCTCGATGGTAGATGGTGACTTCAAGAAGTTCGAAGGCAAATGGTCCATAAGATTTGGTCCAAGGTATGCATATGCTGATCATTTTCTTTTCTCAGATAAGTGGGATGGGATGTGAATCAATAATGACATAAGTACATGTATCTTATATACTTGTATACTACCTTATTATTGCTTTTCTTTTCATGAACATCCTGCTTAAGTTCAGCACTAGCTTATCTTTTGCATCCCCGTGATGCGTCGACTAAAAGCTCTCCAACTTCTTGTGAGCGAAAAAAAGAGATTAAGTCTAATGTGCCCTATTTTGCTTTTTTTGCTAGCAGGTCCTCTAGTGCAGTTTTGCTGTATGAAGTTAATGTGATACCAAGATTTAACTTCCCGGCTATATTTCTTGAAAAGATTATAAGGTCAGATCTTCCTGTAAATCTTGGTGCCTTGGCTTGTAGAGCTGAAAAGATTTATTTGGAAAATTAAAGTTGTGGTTCGAGAAAGTTCTCTGTTGAGGACTTGAAGCCAGCTTGATAAATTCTCTAGTACGACAGTTGATACTTCTTCTAGTAAGTTTCAAGAAGCACCTCACACTTCTGGTGTTAGCAGTGTGCTTCCATCACCTGCTTCTGAATTGATTAGCAAATGGGGTGTATCTGGAAACGTATGCAGAATTGATAGGCCTTGTGTGGTAGTGGTAGATGAGATCCATCTTCGAAGATTTGATGGCATGTTGGTAAGTTACTAAACTTATATCAATAATTATTTCGTTGCAATGTAATCGTTTACAGGCATCTAGTAGTTGTAGGTGCTTCTTTCGGTAACCCATGGTTACTGTTTGTATTTTGTTGGAACTATCCTCTTCTTAATGAAATACGCGCAACGGCGTGGTCTTCTAAAAAAAAATAATTATTGGATTCTTAGCCATCAAGGGAAGGGCATTAAAGTTTTGTCTTATCCTGTGATACGGTGTGCCGGTGTGCATGAAGGAACATGACGGAGCCCACAGATGTGTTTTTTCTTAGTATCACTGTGAAAGCACCAGTTCATGAGGTATGGAATGTTATCACGCATATGAGAATTTGCCCGAGTAAGTAGTTCTATCTTTCTAGTATCTTTAGAGTAACATTCTTATTTTATTACCGTATGATCTAACAAAAATCATTTGATAGATTCATACCAAACCCGCCATCGATAGGATTGTTCTTCGTGATAATAACAAGGTCCGCATAATGCGGGTAGATATGTGGTTCTCTTCTCCTTTGTTTTTATTACACAAAGATAAAAGAAGTCCTCAAGTCATACACAGTTTTCTCTTGTGTCCTGGTTTCAGTTCACTCAATTGTTTTCATTGTGCTCATCTGAAAAGAAAGTTCTCGTAAATTCAGTCGATAGTCTTTGTTTTCTTTTTCAATCATTATATCTTTTGAAATCGTTTTTCTAGGAGAGTTGCAAAGGCCTGGCCTGTATATGGTCCTTCACGCCCGTGTGTTGTTATGAATCCTTGTGAAAAGTTTGAGCAAGAGATCAGGTTTGAACAAGTTGAGGGTGATTTTTTTTACTCGTTTAAAGGGAAATGGCGCTTAGAACAACTTGGGGATCAGCACACACCTGTTGAAGTACATGGTTGAGACTAAGATGTATAGGGACACCTTTCTTTTACGAGTCTATCCTTGAAGAGGTAAGCCATATATGCAGTTTCTTTAATTCGTATAACATTCTACTTGTTAGCTTAAGATGGTTAAAGTAGGCTTTTTATGTGCACACCGTATTCTCGCTTTTTGGTTATACAAGTGCTTTTTGCATGGTAATGGGTATATACTTCATGCCTTCTCAAATGGTATAAGCTTACTATAGTTAAATTTTTCGTATTTGGTTCATTTGAACTTAATTATCTCTAAAGAACCTAACAGAGGGGATCGGTTTTCCATTTTCTTGGTGGCTTACGCCTCTCAAATATCCAAATTTAAAACACGAAGGTGAAATCTCATGTTTGGTTTTGGAAATTGATGACGACACTTGTGGACTAATCCTTTGCTCTAAGTGTATGATTTGAGAAAGGATTAGGTTGATGACAAGGAGCATGATGATCATGAATATGGACAATGTCGGTGGACTTGATGGATCGCCAAGCTCGGTGATCGGCTTGAGAGGAACCCGGGAGATCAAGGCAAAGGTATCTTGATAGGGTTTTTCTTTCGGTGATCAAGACACGATAGAGCGTGTGATCACATTATAGGATAGATAGCCGACTATCAAGAAGGGATGCCGCGACAATCCTTGCATGAAGTGCTTCTAGGTCCATATCGACTTGCATATTGCATTTAGGACTTGAGAGCACTAACTTCGATCTTGCCTAACTTCTCGACGAGCTAACATGGATGATAACGTGATCATTTCGACGTGTTGGCGACCCATGGCAAGTGGCAAAAGCAAGATTGAAGCAAAGAGCAAAGAAAAGAAGAAGATAGAGTCGTCTGTGAGGCGACGGACGCGACCGACCGGTGGCTCCGGCCGGTGCGTCTCGCGAGCTCTCAGCCAGCCGATTTCAACGGACGCCGGATCGGACGCAGACCGGGCGCTTCCGGTGCCGACCGGATCCGCCGATCGGACGCGACGAGGGAAGGGTGCCGGTTGTGGCCCAACCCTTGTCGGTTGTGACCGAGCGGTGATCGACTCGCGGCGACCGACTCGGCTGGTGAGTCCGGCTCGGTGCGTCCGGCCACCCCGAAAAGAGCACAATTTGGAGGCAACGGCTCTATCTCGTGGTGGAGGCTATATATATGGGTTTGCCCGGTTTCATAGTCTCTCTCTTGCACATTTGAACACTCTAACTTGCTAGTGAGCTTGTGAGACTCCTCTCCACTCATCTCTCCATCCATAATTCGTATTCTTGGTGAGATTGAGAGAGATAGAAGTGCATTGCTTGCATCGGTTGCATTTAGAAGCACTTCATCCTTGAAGAAGCCGCGAGATTCTTGTTTTCTTGGGAATTTGCCCGGTTCCCTAGCGGCTTGGAGCAAGAGGCGGTGTTGAGCTCAAGTGGAGCTTGTTTGAGGCCACACCGGTGGTGATTGTGAGGGGTCGTTCCTTACCCCGCGGGAGATTCGCGAAAGGAGCACTAGTGGATTGCTCGTGGCTTGTTGGACCCTCTCTTGTGATCGCTTGCTTGAGCGCCATAGGGGTTTTGGCACCGCCATTAAGCTTAGCACACGCCAAGTGAGTGTGTCGCCACAACGAGGACTTAGCGTCTTAAGGCAAGCACGTGAACCTCGGTAAAAATCATCGTGTCACTTGTTCTTGCTCGTTGGAGATTTCTTGGTGATCACGGTGATTGGCTACAACATCGACACTACACCGGTGGTATTGTATTCTAGCACCTCTTGCATTACCTTCGTAGTATATCTTGTTAGGGTGCTTAGTGTTGTGTAGCTTGTTTAGTTAACTTAGCCTTGTTAGCTCCTAGTGGTAGAATTAGTTAGTATATCTTGTCCACCTAGGAGTAACTTAGCAACCTAGCCATTGCTTGTGTTTAGAGACATTAGAATTGCTAGAATTGCTAGGAGGCTTGCGTAATTAGGTTGAAGCATTTGCTTATTCGCTACGCCGTCCTTTTTACTAACCGCCTTGCTTAGTGTTGTTTGTAGAATTTTTAATAGGCTATTCACCCCCCTCTAGCCATTAGGACCTTTCAGAAGGTATTTTAACAGCATTTGACAAGTCATGTTGTATCATCAGCTCTTCAAATTCCAGGTGAATACATTCTGTAGGAGTTAGGATCCTTCTTATATGCCAAGTAGAAAATCTTTTGAGAGGGCAGGTAATATCTGTAGCCCATTGTTGGAAAATTAAAAAAATAAGTATTGTGGCACTTTCATGCTCCTGTTTTATTCATTTTAGCACAAATTTCTTTAGCTTTATACGATCATTACATGAAAAACAGAAAATTGGCTCCTTTTGTAAGGTTAGATGTGCAGGTTAGATTGGTATCGTGTCATGAAGTTTCCTTGTCTAGCTTTTGAAATGATTTTCATGCTCTGTCGGTAGGTCGTTTCGACATTGCTCGGGCATTGGAAAAATGGGTGGGGTGCAGGAGGTTTCACACCTTCTCTCTCTTAAACTAAGACATCCTAGAAGGCAAGGCGACTTGGATGATGAGAGCCAGTCTGAATCCCCATCTGAGATGGCAAAGAAGCACGGGCGAAACCTGATAAAGGCAATGTTTCCCCACATGCACAGAAATGGCTCCTGAAGCTGAAGGATTTGGACGTCAATTGGGTGGAATACTAGATGAAGCTCTGAGAGAAGATATGGCCTCATTATTAGCTGAACTCTTTTCCTTCTTTGGTGGGCTATCTGGAAACCTTCCGACAAAGACGCCGCGACTTGTGTACGGAAAAGCGTAGTATATGGGCCAACCCATTCAGAGGATCTGTCCTGCTCTTGGTGATGCTGATCTGTGCATCTACTCTTCGGTTCTCATAGTTTCCTCAGGTAGCTCATATATATCAATGATAACTCATGGTCTCAATTTCTTACCAAGTCTACATTGACTATTTTTTAGGAAAACATCTCGCACTGATTAGGCCATCTGAGATGGCAAAGAAGCATCGCACGCACAGAAATGGCTCCTAAAGCTGAAGGATTTGGACGTCAGCTGGGTCGAATACTATACCATAGATGATGCTTTGAGAAAAGATATGGCCTCTCAACTCTTTCCCTTCTTCGGTGGTGATCTGGAAACATTCCGACAAAGAAGCTGCAAATTGTGTACAGAAAAGCGCAATAAAAGGGCCAACCCATTCTGAAGGTTGAAGCTACACCTGCAAGCAGACAACAGGTTTTCTTGTCAGTAATCACGACTCTAAAAGCGCAATAAAAGGGCCAACCCATTCTGAAGGTTGAAGCTACACCTGCAAGCAGACAACAGGTTTTCTTGTCAGTAATCACGACTCTTGGGTCTTGGCTACTGTGTTTCTAGAACTGCAGACTATACTAACAGTTTTGCTGCGGTCAAATTGATCCGCGGATTTGACAAAGACAAGCCACTAAACGCAAAATGGGTGTGCGATTTCGTGTTGAGTCAGCCTTGCCTTTCAAAACAGGTGGTCATCGCTGGGTTGCCTACTTTTGTTAGTGATGATGGTTGACCCTTTTTGTTTTGACACTGAAAAGAGAAGGTTCCGTTCGGGCCATCCAGTAGTAGTTTCAGCGGCACGTTTGCATTATACTAGTTGGTTGGCGCGCCTTTGCGCGCCAATATGGAAGCAAATGACAGGTTGATGACACGCAGTGTATGATGTTGAAGTGAACAAAGGTTTTGTACACATGGTAAGCATGCAGTTCGAAATTTCCAAATTTGAGTAGATTGAGGATAGTCATATGCACTACCATGTATGCAACTAAGTTAAAAAACTTAAACGTATAGTAAAATGAGACAGACTTGAGGCAAAGGGTCCCAACCATCTTTAAAAAGGAGATCATAGTTAATAAGGAGCAAGGAGGTCGTATAGTCAACAGTAAAGTGTGAAGTGGTCTATGAGATGGATGGACATAATTTGGACAGGTTTTCATTACAATAGATTGTGGTCGTAACATGATAGTTTGGACAAGCGAGCATGTGCAGGTTTATACATTTACATACATCGGTGACAAGAGGGGGGCTGTCGTTAGATTATTACATCACTTTGTTGTTAGCTAAGTAGAAGCCGGGGCTGAGCAACAGAGCCTTCCTTCATAGCGTGTGTAGCCTTCATAGGGTTAGAGTTTTCTCACCCTTTCAGCGCACCCTTCCTTTGTCTGGTGAAGATCCTTTTTGAAGTGCTGATAAAATATGGTGCCAACATTTTCATCAAAATCAACAAAACTATCCAAAGCATCCTGTCAGTAACAGAACTCACTTAAGCACAAACAGAGATCGGAGACTATAAATTCTGACATAAGAGTATTGGCAGAACCATACCGTCAAGCTTGGCAATGAGGCAAGCCCACCAGTTGCATCCATGACACAAATCATTGAACTTTTCTGTAAAATACTGACGTTGGTAGCCACCTGTCGATGGAGCATTATAATAATATTTATCTTGTAAATCAAAGAAGTTGGGGAATTTAAAATCTAGGAGAGGAAACTGGACTGTTGCATATTGGAAAAAGTTAACCAAGGAAAAGAGGTGGTCTTCCTATGACCCCAACCCCATCATCCTATAAAGGAGCAAGCTTCACCGTAACACCATTACATATTAGAGAACTGCACTGAAAGTGAATCTTTTACCTTGTTTTCATGGACGACACCAGCTTCTGAAGACATAGTCCACCAGATTGGATGTAAAGAACAAAACTAACCTAGAGTTCCAGTGGTAGACATGAAGGAAGAGTCTTCTGAGAACCTGCAGGGGAACAAAAGAACCGGCCTATCTTATGAAAACACTTTGGGTAAACAAACAGAAACGCAACTGCATGGTAAGGCATAGTTCGTTGTCAGAACCCAAAAAAGATGATCATAGTAATACATATAAGGATGTTCTGAACCTATAGCTGGTTTTGCACGGAGGCCAAATGTAAACTTCTCAATTCAATCTTTGGACCGAAAATAACATGGCCAATCTGACTTAGAGAAGACTGCAGCAGAGTATCGATAGCATGACTTCGCTGATAGAAAATAGCTAACAAGCACCCAATTTAGGAGTATTTTAAAATTTTAAAATAAATAAAAGGGTCATTTTTCAAGGCATGTGACTTAATAATAATTAACAAAAAATAGGCTGGCATTTGGCAGGGCCATATGAGTCCACCGTTGAAGTTCTGAATATTGATCCCAGGAAAAAAACAGGAACCAAGCAATGGCATCTTATTATATATATATTGGTCCGATGAAGCTCAAATGATTCTGTCAAACGATTCTGTCAAAAACATGGATGAGGCTCCAAAATAAAGCACCTAACTTATTGAATGTTCAAATATCAGTGCATCCCCTAATAACATTCTACCCCAAACAAGAACCCTAGAAATTAGAATCCCCAAATACCAAAATCTTACACTCAAAGAAGACAAAATTCATGAGCAAGAACCTACTAAACTCCTTAATGTGATATATCACATTTCTTAGCAAGAATAAAGAAGGCAATGTAATAAGCTATTTCAGGTCTTGGCACTACATGAGCAATGTTGTAGAGTTTCTTTTTTCATTCATGGTAATAACCAGACCATTGACAGGAAGTATTAATATTTTTCTCTAAAGTCGTAGGAATTAGAAGTTGAAAGAAGGAAACGACATTTACCCTACCTATGTACTTGTGTCTGCCTGGCTGCCAAAAGAAATATTTGGAAACAGTATAGGAAGCATGGGACGACATAAAAGATTGCACACATAATTATCCACGTTTAGATATGGAAGAGTTCAACATTCCAATAGGCGCAGACATGGCTGTACATACTCTCTATATAGAATTACCCGTACAGAGTTTTTTTTTCTTTTTTCTTTTTGAATATCAATTATCCCTGCAGAGGTAGACCTACATAGATAAAGTCACACACGTCATGGCCAACATATGTACAAACAAAAGGCCCATCCTGGTGGAACATAGATGGAGAAGGCCCATCCAACCAAAGGGGTTGGTCACTGCAGACAACAGCAGTTGGTGCAGCTGTAACTTATTTACTTCTGTCGAATAACCCCAAAGCCCTGACAATCTGGACAAAGATCATTCTAAGGAACTGAATAATATGTCCTGATCTGAGGATTCAAAGAAAGGTCACAAGCAAATAGGTGAAGGCAACTATTGGATGAACCTAAGATGATCTTTTTAACTCACCATTGCATGATCATTAAACATATACTACTATGTACTGAATATTGTGAACAATAGAGCTCTTTAGCCTTAATAAAAAGGTGAATCTCGTGTTGATAATATCAGCAAGTGCCTGGTCTGTCCAAGGAAGTTTAACAGAAGCTGAGGAGCAATTATCTTTGGAAGATAATTATTCAAAATCTAATATCATAAATCCTCTTTTATTTTTCATACAATCACTAACATCAATTTAGCTGCCAGCAGGTTGCATGATCTTTTGTTGAAGTATCAGCTGATTTTCCTGAGCACTAAGATTGGGTTCGAAATCTTTATTTTCATGAACATGCCATGCTTAAACCTACTTACTGAATGCAAATACAGTGGCATTTGTTACTTGGAAACCAAAGGTAACAATTGGTCAATTATTATTTCTGAAAATACAAAGTTTGAACTCAACAGAACTGATGCCCTCCTTCTCATTTGGTAAACATAGTCAGAAAACGGAACCCATGTTTGCAGAGAGAATCCTAACAAGCGTAATGTAGGGAACCGTATATAGCGCATAGCGAGTCCCCAAGACAAGCTAATTCAGCCTATATATATGTACTCTGTCGGCGTACCTCGGTAGATATGTTGGGACTTGGACACAGTGCCGGGTAGATCTTTGGCCACGAGGTCCTGAGATGACCTGTACTGGCTGTACTTCTTCAAACGACACCAAAAAAGAGTCAGTAGAACAAGGAACCTCGAAACCATCATGAGAATACTACAACATAGTGTTTCGGTCCAAATACTAAATATAGCAACAAACATAAAAGGTATGACTAAGCAATAAATATGTGAACAAATGAGTTTGAGCGGTATAAAAAATTACTAATTCATGGGAGGTTGCATTCTTGCTTACAAATAACTAAATTCTTTGTGACTGGTAAGCAAAAGACCATATAGGAAGCATTGTCAATTGGTTTTTGAACTGTACAAACTGAGAAGACCATATATGAAAGATAAAGTGCTAGTTGTTTGAGCACAGAACAAAACACAAGAAAGAACCGATCGTAAAGCAGCCATGGCAAAAAAAAACAATGTTTCGAAATTGCAGTCTATTCTTGCCGCAACTGAAAAGGCAAAGGTGGTCTGTGATGATTACAGAGTGCACAAATAAGAGATGCTAAGGTTGTGTTCCAGTTTTAAGAAACAGATTCCTTTTCAGATCCATTAAAAATAATTAGATAGTATTAAAGAGAAATGGATTCCTTTTACAGTGTGCTTACCGCATGGATGTTTGGTCGGTTAGGAACGAGAAAGAATGTATACCTGCATTCAGTTTATATGGCACAACTGAAAAAAAGAAAAGGTGGTCTATTGATGACTGCAGAGTGCATCAATAAGAGATACTAAGGCTGTTGCTTCCGTTTTAAGAATGGATTCGTTTTCAACAAAGCATGTATAGCTGCATTCAGTTTATATGCCACAACTGAAAAAGAAAGGGTGGTCTGTCATGATTACAGAGTGCACAAATAAGAGATGGTAAGGCTGTTGTTCCAGTTTTAAGAAATGGATTCCTTTTTAAGATCCATTGAAAACGATTAGATAGTATTAAAGAGGAATGGATTCCTTTTACAGCATGCTTACTGCATGGATATTTGGTCAGTTAGGAAGAAATGGTTCAAACACTAAATATTTCATTAGGGTAAAGTGACATGTTTAAAATTGTCTTTTTAATTATGGCTGCTCGAAAAGCCTATTGTAATCGACATACTGTGATACCTAATTGCAAAACTTGTAATTACTAAATTGGAGCCGCTGCTCTGTGTCGTCACCACCAAGATCATGCCAGGCACTCCAACTGGTTGATGCACTATTCCATATAAGCTTCTCGCTGCGTTGCACATGGCGCTGGAAAAAAACTGAATTAATTGCCGCTCCACGTAAGAACAGACAGGACATAAAAGAAAATGTGGATGAATGAGATAAGCAACCTCATGCATGCACTTATGGAATAACATTACAAATAGGGCTAGGATATTTTCAATTGACAATCATCCTGCAAATGGAACTATTAATCTATTATACATCAGACAAAGGCTCCATGGGAAATAATAGAAGACCGAAGGTATCTGAATATGTTTAAGCGTACAAATGTAAAATTCAGTAAATATACATAGTCCTAAGTTGATATGCTGTATATCACTCTCTGGACCTGCAAAACTCCAGAGAACAAAGGCAGAGCGAAAAAAAGTAGCTATCCCCAGGGGATAAAACTAAAGGCAGGAACTACTTCACAAAGAAAATGACTACTATACAATCGAAACCATCTAGAGTTCAAAAGATATCGTCAGGTTAAAGGAGAACATCTCAATCTTAAGAGTGTGCTATAACATATACTGTAAAATTTTGTAGGCACTATAATCTTTATCCATGGACCAATGAATGAAACTGAGTGAGAATGTTGACCAGTAAACATAGACGCTGCAAGTGATTGTATTAAGTTAAACCATGGCCTTGATCAAAGAGCTGAATGGTAGCACACAACACGCTGGTTGTGGAGTTCACAATAGATCAAGAAATACAAACACAGCTTATTGGACTTGGCTTACTCTAATAGGAACAATGCAGGAAGCACATATGGGAAACCCCTACAATCGCAATCTTGATGCCTTGGACTGAATAGCTCGCGAGAAACCCCTACAATCCCAATCTTGAGTGAAACATGGACATACCTAGGGTTTCCTGTAGCATGCCGCCGCCGCTGTTGCAGCTGTCGGGTGCGGCCATCGCAGAACCCCTTGCGAGGGATGAGGAGGAGGACGGCAAGGAGGAGAAGGCTGCTGCCGATGCAGCCGCTGCTGCCGATGCAGCCACCGCCGCGCCGCCGCCTAGGGTTTCCTTGCATGGGGGAGGGGAGGGGGGAGGAAGGAAGCGGTGGGGGGAGAGGAAGGAGAGGCCGGGATAGGGGGGGGGCGGTGGACGGGCGCCGGCGTGGGAGCACGTCGCCGCGTCGGGGTCGGGGAGGAGCGACGGGGAGATCGGTGGGGAAGAGAAAGGGTGGCCGGTTTTTTTTTTTTTTTTTTTTTTTTTTCTGCAGCTGAAAGCGGTATATATTTGCCTGCAGCTGAAAGCGGTATATATTTGCCTGCTGAGGAGGGGGGTCATAAAAATTACGGTCGGGTGGGTTAACTGTAAAACGATAAAGAATTCCGAATTTTCACTTCTTCGGGTGTAGTATGTCGAGTAATACGGGGGTAAGTAGTAAAAAAATCGAACTGTTATACTGTTTACTGAGGTCTTTGTGGACGGGTATGTGATTGTAAAATAATAAAAGGATCTATTAGCACAAATTTCCGGACCAATCAAATTTTTTAGGGGAGACGTGGCCTTGCTCTCCGAGGCAGGAGGTTTTCAGGGTTAAAGGAATTGTTGTCAATCAGGCACAGGCGCATAGTCTTCATTTCCTGTCGCTGCATAAAAAATTAAGAGGTGATCATAATTCATAATAAATAAAATAAACAGGTCCCGCCGGGATTCGAACCCAGGTCGCCAGATTCAAAGTCTGGAGTGCTAACCACTACACTACGGAACCATTTCTGTATATTTCGTTCACTTTAAGCTATAATTAAGAACATAAAAACTGAGTGCCCAAGTGAATAACCTTGCCTGTGGCCTGACTGGGTGAACTTGCGGTCTTGCACTGAAGATTCCTGTTTGTTTGTTGGGAGTACGTGTGCTGAGGAAGTGCTATGACATGAAATTACCAAAAGCACCGGACCTAATCTTTCTCTCTAAACCTGAATTGAGCGCACACAGTCTATTGTAAACTTTATCCTCCTAAAACGTGCCACATGTGTGATATAAAAACTCTTCTTATTAAATACAAAGATGCGTAAATCTTTTTGCGTATTCAAGAAATAAAAACATACGCGACGGTCGGGAACGGAGAGGAAGCCCGCCGGGGATCCCAACAGTCTCGGCGCACACCACCGCATCGAAAACCTAACCGGTCTCTCACGGGAGTGGAGCAAAGATGGAGGAGCGAGGGGAAGGGGAAGGTGGGAGGAGGAGTGGATATATAGGCCATGGATTTCGGGGAGGCGGGAGGAAGATTCACTATTCTCACGCGAACCCGCCAGCAGCCACCCGCCCAAATCACTTGAAATCACCCCCAATTAGCCCGCATTGCGTTCTTGCGGCGGCGAGCTCGAAGGAAACACGTAATCGGGCGTGAGCGATGAGTCGGCGGAGGCGCCATTTTTATCCCGCGGGCGGGCCGACGCCCCCAAAAACACACCCAAACACGGGATTGCACTCGGGCGCAAATTCGAGCCCCGTGGCCACCCTACCAAACACGCCCCACATGATCCACACCCGTTGTATTCGAGGGAATTCTGATTTTAACGATTTTACTAGTTAAATGCCCGTACATTAGCCAAGTTAGTCCATACATGTTTGGATTCTCAAGTTATTGTTAGGCAGCCATTTGTTTTGACTGGTTATGGTAACATTCAGTGTCTACGTGATACCCCTAAACATTTTCATTAGCTAGGGTTGCGGTTTGTTGTGATGATGGCCACTTTCGCCACCATCTTGATCGCCTTTTATTCGGCCTTTTTTTACCACTCCTATTAATGAAAAATGGATGAAGCTCCGGTCGTGAAAAAAAAAAAGAGGTTAGAACTTGTTGTTAGCCTCTAATAGTTAGGTTCTACGGACTAATGAAGGCTTTGGTTAAACTTTAGCCCAACCACGAGGACTCCTCGTGTTTAGATTTTCTAGGGCTAAAGTTCTAACTAATTGTTAGTCAACCAGGAGATTAAATATGGCCAATACATTGCTACTCACTAGTTGAGGACTTTCTTAAGCCATTCTAACGTGTCGTTTTCTATACAAAAATATAGAAAATGTATAAAAAAAAAAAAAAAAAGCCTTACACTAACTTACTAGATAGATGCTAAAAAGTCATGCACGGCCCATTTTATTTTTATCTAGCATTTTAACTTTTTGTATTTTGCAGCGTTACATATTAATGTCTAAGTTAAGCTATTTAGCCCTAAAATGTTCCAAAAAAAAAAGATGTGGAAAAACATCTAAATTTATGGTTTGAAAAATGATTTCTAGTAATTTCTTAGCATACATACATACATATTAAGTGAATTCAAAGTTCCTTAATGAAGCGTGCTCAAAATTAGCATCCATTTTCAAATTAAATTCAAACATTCAAAACAAGCTCAATTTTTTGTATGTATGCTAAATTATATTGCACATGCATGTGTGATTATACTAGGCTCTGTTGGAATGTGAAGTTTAAATTAGGCTTGGACGTTGGCTTAACAATGAGCAACAAAAATTACAGTCATTTTTGGCTGGAGCCTATAGGGGTGTAGCTATATCAGCCACACCAACTTCTCAGTGGTCGTATTTTTCGTTGTCTAATTTTGGATGCAGGGTCATTATTCCTATTCCTATTTTTTTTTACTCCGTATTAGGTCATGTTTTTGTCTAGTTTTGTATGTGGTCCTTTGGTTTATCTGAGCTGTAATACACGCAAGAATTTGTTTATAAACCATGCCATTTGATTATTCATATTTTGTTGAACATAGTCCTTTTCATGTTACAATGGATGTCTCTATTAGATATAAAGGATGTGAGAATAATTTCATTTTTAGCTTGTTTTATTCTCTTGTGCAAATCTGCATTGCTTATATGAGTAAATTTGGCATACTACACTAGTAGAGAAATACCTTTTGGCACGTCCGTTTAGTCTCGGTTGTGTTAAAGTTCAAGTTAGGGACTAAAAGCATTATTGTTGGTAGGGGCACCGAACCTCCCGGACTAAAAGTCATTCTTTTTTAGTCCGGTTGGTGTTATACTCGGACTAGTTGGTAATACCAACCGGAATTAAAGGGTGGTCTTATAGTGCGGGTTGGTGCGGTCTTTCACCCGGGATTCAAAGGTCCTCTATGGGTCAAATTAAAAGGAGTGCCCCATGACTTTGTTCGTGTGTTGTGCAGTTGAGTTGATATAAATATACACGTGATGCAAGAGGTCTTGGGTTCGAATCTCACACCGAAAAGAGAGGTATCAAAAGTTTCATTTATTTTTTTTTTTTTCATTCGAAGATGAGCTCTAGTATTGGTTGTTTGACTCGGGACTAAAGGTTCTCAAAACCGAGTAAAGAAGTTAGGAAGCGGGACTACAACCTGGTTCTCTACTAGTGCCAGGCTAGGTAGTCCCTTCCCTTGAACAGTAAGTAAAGGGGTTGGGAACTGGACTAAGGGTGTGTTTAGTTGGTGAAATATTTTTGGGTTGGGTTCTTTGTAGCACTTTTTTTTTTGTATTTAATAATTATTGTCCTATCGTGGACTAACTAGGCTCAAAAGATTCGTCTCGTACTTTTCAACCAAACTATGCAATTTGTTTTTTTTTGTTTATCTACATTTAATGCCTCATGTATGTGAAAAAAGATTCGATGTGGCCAGTCTTGTAGCACTTTTTGGAATCACTTTTCATGAACTAAACATGCTCGCATGGTTCTCTGCTAGTGTCGGCTAACGTTGGAGTGGGTCTAAGCATAAAAGCTTTTATAAAAGACAATTAAACAAAGATAAATTGTACCGAACAAGTATGAATATATATACTAATACAATAACCAATCAGATCTATATTAGGGTTGAGAAACACAATTGTCCGTGTAATCAAGTGTGAAATGGCTAACATAGGAGTGTCTATTTATACTCATTTTAATCAACTCTACTATTGTCTATCCTTATTTGGCGTATTTTGCAGTTTTGTATCGAATTAGATTAGGTTAACTTCTAATTGCTCACTGCATATTATCTATTGTATTCGTATAGTACAAAATATACATGATCCCATAGTTCCATACCCGCTGTATACGGGGAAATCCGATTTTATTTCAATAAATAAAACAAATTTTATAATATCGGATATCTGGCCAATACGTCTTGGTCCATTTAAGTTTACGGGCCATTCACCGTTTGGCCCACTATCTCCTATATATATAAACTACGCAAAGAGCACAGCAAACTCTATCTCTGACCACCGTCCCCAGTCACCCATCTCTTCCACACCGCCGCCGCCGCCCGCCCGTCTCCGGGCCTGCGACGCGATCCGGCGCCGGCAGCGAGCTCCCGCGACGAGCAGCAGTTACCACCGACGCACGTATCTCACGGTAAATCGACTACAAACCAACTTCTTCTCTTTCCCTCTCCCTTACGCCCTCTCATCCCGTAGTCCGATTGTCTGCCTGGTCAGTAAGATCGTGGACGGGATCCTGCCCTATTCCTTAGTCGAATTGTCAGTCTGGTCGGTTGTACGATCATGGACGGGATCCAGCAGCTACAATAGTTAACCCGAATATAGAGCAATTTTTTTTCTTACTGCTGTTATGTTGCAACTGCTTTTAGGATATAGGACCATTTAATTTCCTGCTATGAGCCCGTATCATGTTTTCTGAAAAAAAAATCGTATAACAATATCCGCTCCCTCCTGATGCTGTTGTCCATATGCTTGCATGCATTTGACTTGTTATGCAAGCTCTTCGAGCCCGATTTGCTACTATTTGATTGTTTCGCGTCTGTTACTTTGATTTTTTTATCTTGAAGAGTAAGTTATGATGTCCTGATTGTAGATCCTAGATTCATCACGTTTTACCTTGTGTTCAACTAAGATTACATGGTTTTCAGTTTACTTTTTTCTTAGCTTTTGTGCTTATACAATCCTGTGAAGTGTCAGTGTGATGTAAACAATGGAATGATATATCCTGACAAATTATGTTTGTTAAAAACATTTTTATTAAGTTTCTGAAATGGTTAATAATTTCCATGTCTCTTTGGTTCCTGAAAACTATAGCGGCTATTACTTGCTACTGATGCCAGTGTAGTTTTTAGTTTAGTTATTTTCTCTATGTTTTTTATTTGATTCTTACTAATACCTGATCCTTAAACAGCAGGAATAAATATTGATATTGGTAGTGTGGTCTTCATAAGAAGTCAAGATGGTGAAGTTCACGGCTGAGGAGCTCCGTGCCATTATGGACAAAAAGAACAACATTCGTAACATGTCTGTTATTGCTCATGTGGACCATGGTATGTGTCGAACACTGCTCTGTTAGATAGCATATTTATACATACATGCATTCCTTAATGCCTTCAAGCCTTTTGTGATGTTAAGACTAATTTTGTTATGCATTCCTTAATGTTTTGAAGCCTCTGTGGTATTAAGACTGATTTTGTTTCAATATTTAAGCTCTGTACTGTGCCTGGCTGCTAATGCTTCTATTCATGTTGCATTATTTACTATTGGCCTATATTTGCAGACATTTATATTTAGTAAATGTATGTATTGGTTTTCTCTAGGTATCATGGTATATATACTATCGTTGGCTGTATAGATTGTATTATGCTAGTCTGTTGTTAGTTTTTTGCGTTTTCAATATTTAGGCTTTGTATTGTGCTTTACAGTTAATGTTTCTTTTCTTGCTGCAGTACTATGTTAGACCTAGTTAACTGCTTATGTTCATATATTTGTAACATGTGGGAAATGTGCTGTATGTTATAGATATTGTGGTTTATATATTATCTGTAAATAACTATATACTCTAGATTGTGATCTACTACTATTACTGTTGTTACTGTTAACTTTTGATTTGCTTCTGTCCCTAATATTGTACTACTCTGATGCACATGATATTATTGATTCTTTGCAGGAAAGTCTACGCACACAGATTCCCTTGTGGCAGCTGCTGGGATTATCGCCCAGGAAGTTGCTGGCGATGTCCGCATGACTGATACTGCGTGCAGATGAAGCAGGCGTGGTATTACAATCAAATCTACTGGTATCTCTCTTTACTATGAGATGACTGATCGTCACTGAAGAACTACAAGGGAGAGAGAGATGGCAACGAATACCTGATCAACCTTATTGACTCGCCTGGGCACGTTGATTTTTCTTCAGAAGTCACAGCTGCTCTTAGCATCACCGATGGTGCTCTGGTGGTGGTTGACTGTATTGAAGGTGTCTGTGTGCAAACTGAAACAGTGCTTCGCCAAGCCCTTGGTGAGAGGATTAGGCCAGTTCTTACCGTGAACAAGATGGACAGGTGCTTCCTTGAGCTTCAGGTTGAGGGCGAGGAAGCTTATCAGACTTTCTCCCGCGTCATAGAGAAGGCGCCAATGTCATCATGGCAACATATGAAGATAAGCTCCTTGGTGATGTCCAGGTATACCCAGAGAAGGGGACAGTTGCCTTTTCTGCTGGGCTGCACGGATGGGCCTTTACCCTCACTAACTTTGCCAAGATGTATGCGTCTAAGTTTGGAGTTGATGAAACTAAGATGATGGAGAGGCTTTGGGGGTGAGAACTTCTTTGACCCTGCCACGAAGAAATGGACCACCAAGAACACAGGCTCTCCTACCTGCAAGAGAGGATTCGTTCAGTTCTGCTATGAGCCGATCAAGCAAATCATTAACACCTGCATGAACGACCAGAAGGAGAAATTGTGGCCCATGCTGCAAAAGCTCAATGTTACCATGAAGGCTGATGAGAAGGAATTGATTGGCAAAGCTCTGATGAAGCGTGTTATGCAAACCTGGCTACCAGCTAGCACTGCACTGCTGGAGATGATGATATTCCACCTTCCTTCCCCTGCAAAGGCTCAAAAGTATCGTGTGGAGAACTTGTATGAGGGGCCCCTTGATGATGTCTATGCAACTGCTATCAGAAACTGTGATCCGGAGGGACCTCTTATGCTGTATGTTTCAAAGATGATTCCAGCATCTGACAAGGGCAGGTTCTTTGCCTTTGGCCGTGTCTTCTCAGGGAAGGTTGCTACTGGTATGAAGGTCCGGATCATGGGTCCTAACTATGTCCCTGGCCAGAAGAAGGATCTGTATGTCAAAAGTGTCCAGCGTACTGTTATCTGGATGGGAAAGAAACAGGAGTCGGTTGAGGATGTTCCTTGTGGTAACACTGTTGCTATGGTTGGTCTGGATCAGTTCATCACAAAAGAATGCTACACTGACTAATGAGAAGGAGGTTGATGCATGCCCAATCAGAGCAATGAAATTCTCTGTCTCACCTGTTGTGCGTGTTGCTGTTCAGTGCAAGGTTGCCTCTGACCTTCCCAAGCTAGTTGAAGGTTTGAAGCGCCTGGCGAAGTCTGATCCTATGGTTCTCTGTACAATGGAGGAGTCTGGTGAGCATATCATTGCTGGAGCTGGTGAGCTTCATCTTGAGATTTGCCTGAAGGATCTGCAGGAGGACTTCATGGGTGGTGCTGAAATTATCGTTTCCCCTCCTGTTGTGTCCTTCCGTGAAACAGTTCTTGAGAAGTCCTGTCGTACTGTGATGAGCAAGTCTCCCAACAAGCACAACCGTCTGTACATGGAAGCGCGTCCCTTGGAGGAGGGTCTCGCCGAGGCCATCGATGAGGGCCGCATTGGCCCAATGTGATGATCCTAAGGTGCGCTCCCAGATCCTGTCTCAGGAGTTTGGGTGGGACAAGGATCTGGCCAAGAAGATTTGGTGCTTTGGACCTGAGACCACCGGCCCAAACATGGTTGTTGATATGTGTAAGGGAGTGCAGTATCTCAATGAAATCAAGGATTCTGTGGTGGCTGGTTTCCAGTGGGCATCAAAGGAGGGTGCACTGGCTGAGGAGAACATCGCGTGGAATTTGCTTTGAGGTCTGTGATGTCGTTCTTCATGCTGATGCTATCCACAGGGGTGGTGGCCAGGTTATCCCAACTGCCAGGAGGGTCATCTATGCTTCTCAGCTCACGGCCAAGCCAAGGCTGCTCGAGCCAGTGTACCTGGTGGAGATTCAGGCCCCAGAAAATGCTCTTGGTGGTATCTATGGTGTTCTGAACCAGAAGAGGGGCACGTCTTTGAGGAGATGCAGAGGCGGGTACCCGGCTCTACAACATCAAGGCTTACCTCCCAGTCATCGAGTCCTTTGGGTTTTCCAGCCAATTGAGGGCTGCAACCTCTGGTCAGGCATTCCCCAGTGTGTCTTTGACCACTGGGACATGATGGGCTCTGATCCTTTGGAGGCTGGCTCGCAGGCTGCTCAGCTGGTGCTGGATATCCGCAAGAGGAAGGGTCTCAAGGAACAGATGACACCTCTTTCTGAGTTTGAGGACAAGCTCTAAATTTTTGGTTTCTTGTGCTACTGTTACACCTGCTGGTTTAATCGTCAATTTGTCTACTGTAATGGCAACTACTTGAATATTTTGTTTCGTTTTAGGTGCCAAATGTATGTCTCTGAACTACATTGGTCATTATAGTTTGTGGTGCTTTGCTGAGTGCCCGAGACTCGATTTTTGATATCCGCTGTGATGTAGCAGATGAAACTGAGTTGGTATCTGTGGTTTAGTATGTGGTTGTGTACTTATATTTTCAACCATCTTGTTAACGCTCTGCTTGATATGTCAGCCTTTTGCTGCTTGTTTCCTTGCCTTTTCTATGTTATATGTGTAGTCATTTTTCAGCTCTCAGATTTGTGTCGATGATGATTATAGGGTAGCTTACAATTGAGGTAAATTTAATAAATAGCAATATTAACGAGCTATTATCCCCAAATTAGTATATTCTTGATATCATCAATACTTGGTCAGCATGTTGGGTTGCTTGCTACTCACTCAAAAACCTCCTTATTATTCCTTTGATGAAGACTTCTCTGTTCATATTTGTTTTGTATTTGCAGTCTGTGGACTGTCGGTAATGTCCGTAACCGGTTTTCCGTGTCTTCTAGCAAGCGCAGAGTGCTGTACTCCGTACTTCTGGCCGCAGGTGCGTCCATCCTCCAGCCGAACCCAAAAGTATATTTCACCAACTAAACACGCCTCAAAGTACCACGTCAACAAGCACAGGTAAAAGTAAAATAAAATGGGTTCTATATATGAAAGCAGCATGATAAGAACTCTGTTCTCAACGGTAAACAATGCCTGAACAAATGAATGATGATGGTTCACAACCTACACGCTGAGGCCCAAGTAAACCAACAATGCTGGTGCAATGACTTTTTTTTTTGACCGAAAGCTAATGCAATGACTTGTAAGCGTGTTTTTCGTTCATTTTTTTTTAATGAGCATATAAAAGTTTCTCTTACCACATGGCAGCAGCTTTGAACATCTAGGTGCATGGTACTGCATTAATAGAAATAAATACAGGCAGTGCTAATCTAAAGTTTGCGTTTTCTGGAATTCAAAATAGTGTGATCTAAGGCGAATTAGTGCACACGGTGTGTCATAAATCTTCAACCTGCAAGTCATTTAGATGACCATGCATTGTATGTGTGTGATACATTCCAGATTGAATGTTGAAGGTTTAATTTTGAAGTAGTCATAACACTTATGCTGCCAGATTTCAGGGTTGGAGCCATCAGAAGAGGGGAAATGCAATTTGGGAAGTGCATTAGAGGCAATCCACAATGTTGGTCAGGATTTCTATGAGTTTGCTTGGTGAATTCCTGATTATCATCATCCGTGTTGATGGAGTTGTGATAAGTAGGCACATACTTTCATCCTGATTCTCAAACTACTTTAGTGTGAATTTAGCCACCGCTTGACCAATTACCTGGACAATTGGACTTGTTTGGCAATGTAATGCTACTCAAAAAGTATTATTGATCTACTGCTTGAGTATTCAGATCCGGCTATACTGTATCTTAAGGTGCTATTGGGTCACGCCAACATCATTCTGTCAAGAGAGTAGCAGATCTGAATTCACCATCACCTGAACACCCCCATAGGGAACATCTTAACTAATCTTGATCAGTGCTCTCTGCCATCGTGGTGTTCCATACGGCCCAAATGTTTGGCAGGCATAGTACTATTTATTTATAAGGTTTAGCAGCTCATAAGTTTTGTGAATTTAAGTAGGAGTTTCTCTCAGAAATATTTTTACTTTTAGCAGCACAATACGCTATCTGGAGGAGATTACAAAGCCGGATTATGGTCTGATGTAACCATAGATGCTCTCTGTTTTGAGCTGCCGCTGAAACTCCAGATCTCTGGAGAACTTGTGTGATCGATTGCCAAATTAGACCTGCTGGTCTGGCTGCTGACTGGGAAGTGTCGCCCACTCTGAACAATCTGAACCATGTCACCTGTACTCCTAATTTGTTGTCTGGTTCTAAAGTTCAGTGTTATGACTTGAAAAGTTGTCTGGAGGACTACCTCGTTGTCGTTGATAATAGTGTGATGGATTTCGAAATTTGACCGACCTGCTAGCCTGTCTGTTGTTGCTCTGGAGGTGTTGCATGAGATTATGTATATTGGATTTAGACATGGTGTTTTTCACACTGAATAGTCTGAACTAGAGTACTAGTTTCAGGTATTACCGCGATGAAATGGATTTATTACACCTGGATTGTTGACTCTGAATCATGTGATGCCTGCAACTCGGCGGCTGAGACAACATCACAAATCATCTTTGGCTGCGTCTCAGCGCGTCATTTCTGACAGGCCGTTGGCATTAGCATTGACAGAGATTGAGCAATTGCCCTTGGCACATTTGGAAGTGATAAACGAGTAAATGAATGAACCTGAACTCTACGCTATCAGCTGCAAGAATGAAGCCTTCTTTTGGGGGAGCTATGTAAAGCCTGATGACAGACACATAGCGAGCAAATGGTGCCTGGTGTCACCAACGAAATGTCATAGGCAATATCTGAAATGATTTAGTTGTACTACCAATTTGTTTTCAAATGTACTACCAATTTGTTTCCAGACTGCGTGGTTTTGTGCGTTTCAGTCTGAACCAATGTATTTTAACATTTGGCTACGGACCTACGGTTTAACCAAAAGAAAAACATTTGGCTACGAAGGAGCCGCACTGAAATGAAATGAAAACAGGGGATCCGGTCAGGGAATCGAACAGCTTCTGGTCGTGATTCGCGTTCTCCATACGCCAACCAGAGGCCCGTCCGTCAGTCCCAAAGGTGGGCGCCACGTGTCAGCGTCGTCGCGATCTCGGCCTTTTCGCTGTCGGTTTCGGCTCAAAGGTGTTTCAGGAGGAGCCGCCACCGTAGCCGGCACCACCACCACCACTCTTCCCCTGCTTTGCTCTTGGTTAGTTCCTCAGGAGCACGAGACGCGCGCCACAGGAAGTGGAAAAAACATGGCGGCGGCGAACGGGGACGCCAACCACGGCGGCGGCGACGGGGTTCCGCGCCCGACGAACCCCATGGTGACGCCGCTGCTCACCGACCTCTACCAGTTCACCATGGCCTACGCCTACTGGAAGGCCGGCAAGCACCTCGACCGCGCAGTGTTAGCCCCGAGCCCACTACTCCTCCCCCACCCCTACCTCCCACGCTCCTCCCTTTGTCCTGTCCTCCCTTTGTCCTGTCCTTTACCTCCGGCGGATTTGGCGATTTGGCCGGTGAAGAGGGGTGATAGGTATGGCCTCACCTCGAATTAGGCGTCACTGGGTAGTGTTCTGGAATTATTTTTCTACCTTTTTTTTTTTGTGAAATCGTGCCAGAGGATAATTGTTGTCTGCTAAACTCTGAGCAGATTTGGGCTCTGCCTCTGTTTCTTTCAGTATGTTTAAGTTTTGGTTTGCGATGGGAAACCGTTTACACTAGACCAGTGCTTTTCTCTAGGCGGTACTTGGTACAATGCAGTGGAGTTCGGCAAGTGTGTAAATCACAGGATTAGTCTGCTCAGTTTTTTATTGCTCGAGGATTCTGTTGCAGCGGCACACTTCTTCTGTTTGTACCTGTACTTATTGCGAACTGCAATGGTTTCAGCTTTGACCTTTACTTCCGGAAAAGTCCATTTGGCGGTGAGTTCACCATCTTCGGTGGCCTTGAGGAATGTATAAGGTTCATTGCTAACTTCAAGTTCACGGAGGATGAAATCAAATTTCTGCGATCTGTCATGCCTACATGTGAGGTGAGTTTGCTAGTATTGTTGAAAAAAAGTGGATCATGTTGGAAAACATTTGTAATTTACATTAGCAGCTCAACTATGCTCATTTCATACTGTGATGGTCCTTTCCATTCCTTCTGGCAACCAACTAATTTATGCTCCCCACTCCTTTTGTAGGATGGCTTCTTTGAGTACCTCCGTTCGATCGACTGTTCAGATGTGGAAGTTTATGCCATACCGAGGGTTATGTTGTGTTCCCCTAAAGTTCCACTGATGAGAATTGAAGGGCCTGTTGCTGTAAGTACCAGGAGTAAGTTAGCATTTAAAAGCTTCACAACAGTAGCTTCTGTAGATTGACACATTTTTAACATGCATTGATATTCCAGTTTTCCCATACATTGAGACTGCGATGTTTGTCCCAGGTTGTCCAGCTTCTTGAAACCCCATTTTTAAGTCTGGTCAACTATGCTTCTCTGGTTACCACAAATGCGGCACGGCACCGACTTGTAGCTGGAAAGTCAAAAGAATTTACTTGAATTTGGACTTCGACGGGCTCAAGTGGGTATTAGTTTTCATTCTGTTTTGCTTGTTCATCCATTAACCTTTGTATGCTAGATCTATAAATACTCATCTATCAGGGGCCTGATGGAGGAATCAGTGCATCAAGATATTGTTATATGGGAGGCTTTGATGCAACAAGGTCTGCTTTGCTCACTCAATGAACACAGTGCTGTAGTTATAAAATACTATGTGCTCTGACTCTATCCCCAGTCTTTTGAGTTTTCCTTTTTTTGGACTTGTTTGTAGCTTAAATTGACTATTTTCTGCGCTTTTCTGGGTATTTGTCTGCCTTGCTTTGACTGTTTATGCTACTGGTGCAATCTAAATGAACCGTCTAGAATATAACATGTAGAGTATGAAGTTGATATATTTTTCCAAATGAGTAGGTATACTTGATCTTGCAATGCAAGAAGATTATTTTATAAATTTACTTGGATTGAAAGCAGTTTCAACCATCATAATATATGGTTTCTACCTGAACAGCAATGTTGCAGCAGGAAGATTGTTTGGGATACCAATACGTGGGACTCATTCACATGCATTTGTGAGCTCCTTCATGGTTAGTGGTGACTTTTTGTTATTCGAACCTTACTTTGTGAATAATTAAGTTAACTGCCATTTCTGGAGTTCTCTGTTTGTCGTTATGCCATTATCTATACTAGAAACATTTTTGGGAGTCCTGTTCCAACTGTTATTTTTCCCTGTAGTTAGATCAATGCTTCTTTTGTAATGTACACATTTGTTTATCAGGTTCAGATAGTGCAAACATGCTTTATTCTGTAGTTGATGTTTCTCGCTTGCACAATTATAGGATTAACCTACTAGCTCATATCTTGAGAAATGATGAATCTGTTCGTTTGCATATTGAGAAGAAAAAAAAAAGCGCTAGGCGGCTTGCATTTTATAACCCAGATGGTTTTGTCAGGTGCCACTGCTACCCCCTAATATTCAAACATATAATAATGTGGGGTATGGGTGAAGTATATAATGAAGATAGGGATATCATCTTGTAAATCGTGTATTTTTTCCCTGTAAGTCAAGCATGCATAGTATTCACCCAACCTAGAAATTTTAGGATTGGATATTTGGAAATTTGTCCATTATGTAAATGTAGAATGTCTGAAGGTGCAGTGAGGGATCAAATGCTTCACAGTGGGCATTGAGATAGTATGCTATGAACTTTGCAACTATCTGATTTGTTTTTTTTGTTCTGGACAAGAGAACAAAGCTATTCTATTCATTCCCAGTGGACTTCTGCTCTAACATAGTATCGTTTTTTGCAGGGTCTTGATGACATTACTGAAAAAGTACTTACTAGTTCTGATGGTTCAAAGAAATGTGAAGATTTTGTCTCTCTGGTGCAGAATTGGCTGATCAGGATTCAGGTGTTGCTCATGTTACAGATAAATTACTACTTAGCTTTGGAAAAGCATGCTGAATTAAATATTTCATGTGCACCTACTCATTTTTCTTCTTGCAAGTTACAATAGAGTTTTCCCTGCATTTTGAAGTTACAGACCTCCTAGCACTTAGTAATTTGTTTTCTACTATCCACTAGTCAAGATCTATAATTTGTTATTCTCAGGAATCTAGTTCATTGCATGGTACCTTTGGAGAAACAAGCCAAAGTGAATTGGCTGCATTCACGTCATATGCACTGGCATTTCCAAATTCCTTCCTGGCTTTGGTTGACACATATGATGTAAGTTGATCTTTGTCACGTTTTTCTATTTTTTCTTTGGCATGTGCAAAATAATGTTCTTCTGTTTAATGTTTTTTTCCAGGCTGGATAAACATTGCAGATACCATATGATTTTTTGAAATGGCATGCAGCTTTCCTGCGTAGTTTGAGGAGAAACGATTAAAAGATAAAAAGAACAAAAAATGAAAGCTTGATTTATTTATTTTTTTATTTTTGGGGTGGGGGGGGTGTTTGGGGGTTACAACAACTAAGCTAGGCTCAGTTCGATATCCTGCAACCAAAATCATGGCATTTTCATTTGCTTTCTTAGGCTCCGATGGATATATTATGGGCATCTAAACTGCATAGTGCATATATTATTATATTCTGACCTGCTAGAGACAGTAGATTGCTCATGTGATAGTGAATGTTTAGGGATGACCTTGATAGCATTAGCACATCAACTTCTATCTGAGCATAGCTGATATTTTAATCCATACCACTGCTAGGTCATGAGAAGTGGAGTGCCAAACTTCTGTGCTGTTGCTTTGGCCCTCAATGATATGGGGTAATTCTGTCTGAGCTCGTCTCCTTAATACTTGGTTTTCCTTTTCTCAACTTGCACAAGTAAACCTTCGTGGTTGCTTCCTTTATAAAGAGCAATTGCACTTTCAACTTAAGCAAACATGTCTTTTTTGTTGCCCTTCCATTGTACTCAATCTTCAGTTTTGTGGTTCATTGCCTAACTTACCTAGAAGCGATGGATGAATATTTAGGAATAATCATGGACTTTTGTTGTGATATGTAACACTGATTAGCAGCGGCAGAGCCAGACACTTATAAGAGAAGGACAATTCTTATTGTGCAAAAATATTTATCTGAAAAAATACAGAGTTTCTATTTAATACAATGGAAATTTTCCTTTGCACATCGTGCGGAGGATCCTGGCGGCCACTGTGGGGGATAAACCCCTATCCGCTACGGCACATCATGGGGCTAAGCCGTCCAGGCCGCCCAGGACACAAGATCAGGCCTGAGCAGGTGCTCTTTGGTCGGTGGCCACCGCAAGGGATCACGAGAGAGGGCGCGGACGTCAAGATAGATATTACCTAATACGAGTCCAATCGTATCTATTGTAACCTTTCCTATTGTAAACCGACTAGGATAGATCTTGTCGGATGCAATCCGACTTGTAACCCTGCTCCCGGATATATAAGGTGAGCGGGGGCCCCCTCTAGAACTCATCTCATATTCCACCAAGCAATAACAAACCTAAGCAGGACGTATGTTTTACGCCCTCACGGCGGCCGAACCTAGGTAAATCCTTGTGTTCATCGTCCTTCGTTTTGCTTAGACATCTTGCTAGTCGTCCCGCGCACCTCTACTGATCACAATCTACTAACTTGGGCACACTTCTGCTAGGCTATCGATCATATCTCGTTGACAACCGCCCAGGGTGAATGGGCGGTGGGTCCATCACTGCTAATTAGCAAGAAACTTTCTCCCTACCAAGCATTTTGGGCATAAGAACCAACACCAGCACTTGCTCTCTTGGCTCTTTGAGTTAGGAATTCGTTGCCCTAAGTGCGTTATTTTTATTTCCTCTACAAATGCATCTCATGTATATTGCTGAGATTTGGGAAACTCCAGGTTTGCATCGCGACTATTAGTAGTACACCCTTTTAAGGAAGTTGAGCTAACTCAGTTGGTCGGGTGTGTGGATGTATACCCATGTTCAAAAAGGCGGCTAGGCTGCCGCCTAGGCGCTCAGCGAGGGGGTTCCGCCTGGCCTATGGGGGGTAGGCGAACCCCTAGGCGGGCTGAGGTCGGCAGGGAGGTGCATCCTCGGGCGGCATTGGACAGTTGGCGTATGCTAGCGCAGACTGAGAATCATTTGTTACTGAAATATATATAAAAAAATTGAACCTGAGTGGTCTGACACCAATGGCACTTGCAGGTATAAGGCAGTCGGTATTAGGTTGGACTCTGGTGATTTAGCATACCTATCTATTGAGACCTGCAAGTTCTTCCGTGCAATTGAAAAAAAAGAATTTGAAGTTGCTGGCTTTGGGGAAACAAGTATCACAGCAAGCAATGATCTTAATGAAGAAACTATAGACGCCCTGAATAAGCAGGTAATCTACATAGTATAAATTCAAAATGGTTGACATCGCAGCATGTAGATTTCTCTCTAGTATAATAGGTTTGGATATTATGTATGTTGTAATTTCTGACATTTTTAAGTTTGTGCTAATGATAAGTGTCTATGTCATCCAATGGTCAGATGTCATTAACTGAACTACGTGCTTAGTAGTTACGGCTACTGACTAATATCTAATACAGACTGGAACAGCATGGTCCCTGTACTAACAGGAAGAAATGAATTACTTATGCTTAATGCAGTACCTGGTAGCAATTAACTGGCTAGCGGAAACCTCTGTTTAATTCTTTTGTTACAACAGCACACATGTGACATGGCTGTGCAAGCAGGTTCAAATGTGCAATTCCGTGATAAATACATGCATGCTCACATTAATTACATTTATCATGTCACTGCAATCTATACATGATTATTGGCATTTTTGTGTAGGGCCATGAGGTTGATGCATTTGGTATTGGCACCTACCTAGTTACATGCTATGCACAAGCTGCACTTGGTTGTGTATTCAAATTAGTTGAGATTAATAAACAGCCTCGCATTAAGCTTTCGGAAGATGTCACAAAGGTATGTATGCCATTATTACTTCATAGCAGAAACAAGTTTAGCTGTCTTCTCCGCATCCAAACAGACCAATAACTTAGTTGTCTACTCCAGGTATCGATACCATGTAAGAAGAAATGCTACAGATTGTATGGCAAAGAAGGATATCCATTGGTTGATATAATGACTGGAGAAGATGAGCCAGGTCCAAAGGTAAACAATATCCATGTTAATGCTTGTAAGTACAGTCAGTTAGTTTGCATAAAAACATTTCACTTCACAACTCTAGGCGACATGGCACCTGCATGTCCTTCTTTCAGTTGTGATTTTGTGTGCCATAGTTACTATTTTGAAAATCTGATACAGATGTTGGGTTTTATGATTTACCGTTTGTTTATAGATCGGTGAAAGGCTCCTGTGTCGTCACCCTTTCATTGAATCAAAGAGAGCGTACGTTGTTCCGCAGCATGTTGAGGACTTATTGAGGTGCTACTGGCCTGGAACTTCATGTATGAACTCCCACCCGAGTTACTTCTGCATAGTGTTTTGTTACCAGCTTATTTGTCCTCGTGCATGCATGCTCCATTGACCGTGCTAGTTGTCTTTCATGAAACATATTTACAATACACTCATGTGTATTGTAGTAGAATGCGTATTGGCATTACCTAAAATAACTTATTGTTACTGCACATATGATGCTAATCACCAAAGCCAAATATAGAATAGGGTTTCTGCCAATAGGCATTGTGCGCTGCTATCATAACAGCCATATCGCAGGAGCTGTAGGAATTATCACTTTGCATGAGTTAAGTATGTGTCCTGGTTTAGTTTAAACTGTTATACGGATAATAAAATTGTTTCAAGCTGGGAGCCGTTGATGTCAAAACGTGTTTTGTTGTCAATTGGTGAAGCGAATCCACGGGAGGTGCTTCCATCCATCCATGAGATTAGGACTCGGTGTATTCAGCATCTGGACCGAATGAGGCCAGACCATATGAGGCGGCTGAACCCAACACCTTACAAGGTAGTCTAGTCTTACTCTTATCTGGATGTTATTCATGTTACAAGCTAAGACAATGTGATGGAGCTCATATTTTATCATGCATCGTTGTACCTGAACAGGTAAGCGTGAGTACTAAGCTGTATGACTTCATCCATTTCTTGTGGCTCAACGAAGCGCCTGTCGGAGAACTGCAATGAAGAAATGAGGTGGCGGTAGGGTCAGAGCCCAAACCTAACTCTAATAACCTCCTCCTCTTATGGGAGATCCTGATAAACTGTTGCCGTCGGAGTAATTTCTGATCCTAATAAACTGTCACCGTCGGAACAATTTCTGCGGATGTTTTACCATCGCTGTGCTTTGCTTGCTTCAGTAAAACGTGAAGATGTGTTGGTGCTCCATATCACGGGTAGGTTCCGCGTCGAATACGGGGGAGAGGGAGTGCACTAGTCTGAGGCGGTAACTCATCATGACTTCGACTTGGGCTGTAGATTGGCGATCAAGCAAGTTCGAGTCGGATTGTCCGCGCCTTTTGTTTGACGAATATATATCTCGTCCCGTCGATCGCCGGCTCTGACGCTCACCTCATGGCGACCGGCACGGAGGAGGCAGAGAAAGTCTTCAGATCCGCGGAGGAGCGCTTCCTCGTCGGCGACCTCCAAGGCGCGCTGCGGGTGGTCCGGAAAGCCAAGAGGCACTTGGCGTCGCTCCCCCGCCCTGCAGAGCGCCCCTCACCGCGTACGAGGTCCACGCCGCCGAACGCAGCGGCTGGTACGCGGTGCTCGGCGTCGGCCAGCCGGAGCCGGTCACGCATGACCACGACGCCATCAAGAAGCGGTACAGGCGCCTCTGCCTCGTCCTGCACCCGGACAAGAACCGGTCGGCGGCCGCCGACGGCGCGTTCAAGCTGCTCCAGAGGGCGTGGGAGGTGCTCTCCGCTCGCCACCCTCCAGGAACCGTCCCCGATCCCGGCCCCGGCACAGGCGCCAAGCCCAGGCAGCCGCCGCCCGGAGCGCCCCAACCCAGACCGGTGGTCCTCGTTCTTCGGCAACTCGCCGCCGGCCGGAGCGCCCGGCCGCGACCGGTGGTCCTCGTATTTCCGTTACAAGCCGCCACCCGAGCGCACCTGGTCGTCGTACGGCTACACGCCGCCGCCGCCGCCCTTCTCGTCGGCGTCCTCGGGCAACTTCAACGAGTGGCGGTCGAGGTACGCGCGCAAAAGGGGCACCGCCTACTGCGGGCACTGCGGCTCGGAGCCCGAGTCCGCCGCGAGAGGCGGCCACCGCGGCACGCCCGGCGGCAGGTGCCACTCGGCATGCCCTCAGGCACGGCCGCTGAGCCACCGCCACGCGATCCTCCCGCCGCGGCAGAGCCCGGCAGAGGGCGCCTCAGCCGCCCCCTGAGCCACCGCCGCCGACGCCACGATCCTCCTCCGCGGCGGCGGTGGCAACGTGACGAAAAATTCACGTGCCCCACCGAGTGCTCACGGTGCAAAACGCCCTTCTCGTCGTCGTTGGTGTCCCCAGGGTTGTGCAAGCTCAGGTGCCAGGCCTGCTCCTACGACGCCTTCGTCTACGTGTACCACCGCCACTGGGCCATCGCTTTCTGAAGCTTCTCCTCCTTCTTGGTCATCTTGTTGCACTGCAATTATATTGCAAAGAATACGGGACTGTGCATGTGTGTGTCTCTTCTCGTGCAGGTGTGGCGCCGCCGAACGAACCCTCGACTCCATCACCCTTTTGCAACTGCATGAAACAAGCTTTTCTTGGACCAAGACTTTTGTGGGGGCGATCAAGGTTTGTTTGCGAATTTGCATTTTGCAACGATGCATTTAAATAATATTGCTTGGGAATTACATGCACGCCACTGATTTGTTCGTTTGTTCTTAAATGGTGTGCAAGGAAGTCGTTAATGTGATCTTTTGCTTGCTTACTAGTGTCGAGTCTTGATGTATGAGTATGACTCACGTTACTCGTCAGTGTTGATCCTCGAGAACTTGGTTGAGCAGGATGCTATAGTTTCTATGACAATTGTGAGTTATATTTTCTATTCATGTTTCCTTGATCTCCCAAAGAGATGATGGAATCTTGTTACTGAAACAGGTCATCTGTCCTGTCAACGGAGGAGCTGCAAACCCCACAACGAGAAGCTCTGAAACTCTGTATGCTCCAGCTGCTGCTGGAAGCACACTCCCCTGAAACAAGTACCAGAACAGGCAAGGTTAGCACCCAAGTTTTTTTTTTTTTTAAAAAAGCCTAAACGTTTAGAGTGGACGTTCTGAAATAAGTGTAAACTTGCATAGCCTAAACTTGCATATCATCAACTCCATCACACAACGCGTCTTCGTCGCTTTTGGTTACACTCTTCGTTAGCTCGTAAAATGAATAAGTTCCATTTTCTCTAACTTTGGCCATGTTTATATAAAGAAATTCATCAATATTTACACATCATCAAACTAGTTTCATTAAATTATTTTACACAAATAGGCTTTGACAGTACATCTATTTAAACTTTTAGGTCTTGATGATTTTTTTTAAAAAAAAAGGTTGGTGGAAGTGATGTTACAAATTTGAATCATAAAGTTAAACTAAGGATACATGAATTTCAGCAAAGAAATGATCTCGCATTACGAAAAACAATGAATACCAAGCTATAAGAACTAATAAGCATATGCAAGAGCAATTCTTTGTGCTTCTGTTAACAGCGACACATTTCTTATCTCTTGAAAGAAGAACGACACATTGTTACCGCTGTTCTCTTCTCGACACATCCATCCATGTAACAGAAAGCTACAACATACAGTAGCTACTTTTTTCTAGAAAAATAACAAACACAACAACGGCTTGCTGTAAACTCCAAGTTAGCTACACTAGCACAACAGGCAGTATCATCGCTCACACCAACCGTCTGGTAGAGTAACCAAGCAATATCTATGAGACAGAAGCCAGAACAAATTTTGAAGAATTCCATACTCATTATCAACTGTTGAACCTGAGAATTATGCCTATATATGCAACAACCATGCACTGCCATTCTCATCTGTGCCAGAACGTCAATCATGAAGTCAAAAAAGTGACTCACCCAGATGTACAACATGAATCCAATTGATGAAAAACAACAAAACTGTTAGCACTTTGTAACCAGGAGAGAATATACTAATTTGTTCCATTGATGAATTTTGGAGAGCAAAAAACTAGTGCCAAAACTCATGGTACACATCCTTTTCACTGTCACGATCAGATGACTGGAGGAGATGATTGAGGCCAGATCAAACACTTTTGAACTGAGCATAAACATCTTCATGCTACTTCAATCATGGCATCAACAACAAGCATGGATCCACATCAAGTTACAAGGAGGACGGAAAGCCATACATGAAAAACAAAAGAACAAATGCTACCTTAAAACACAGTGCTCAGTACCAGAGTGAGTGAATGAATGCTTTAAACATTTGGTTAATAATTCAATAAGGAGTACTTCGCACGCACAACAATCCTGCCTTTCTCGACACCCAACTTAGCACCTGTGATCAGCCAATGGCCAGGCGCATCTTGTGGGCCCTTCAATGTTTCTGTCATGTCAACGATCTTCAGAAGTTTAGCATTGTCACTTGAGGATGATGAAGATTCATCTGTTTTATGAATTGAAGAACTTGATGGGCTGTGGTCCCACACTGATCTTCTAATTGTGCACCCAGGAACCCTGGAGAACAAAAGTTTAAGGTGGAGAACACTCTTCGCACCAAAATCCCACACTCCCAACTGTGCTCCTGTAACAATATAAACACCAGATAGGTCCGTAATATTTGTTTCAGTGTACTCTATAGGTGCTGTGCTAACATGAGCAAAGTTCTTCCATTTGATTGGCTCGAACCATCGGCTGTCCTGTTCCTCAGGGCCTTGCCATTTTGGAGGTCCAATGGTAATATGGGAGTCCCAATGAGGTAGGAATATCTTTGGTAATGATCCAAGGTGCTGCAAATGAATAGACAGCCGATTCTGTTTGGCTCCTTCCAAGACCAGTTTGAGGCCAACAACTGGTCGACGCCCAACTGAGATCTGTGTGTGTGTCATTCAGTGTTAGTATGTTCAGCAAAAACTGATTGTCTTAAAAGTATATCTTTTTATGAGTAAAATGCACCATAGATACAACACTTGTGCCTCAGGTGCAATTTACACATATTTGTTCTTCTGCATGCCCTGATCTTTAAATTATTATATTATTATTCAGCCCAGTAGAAAAGTGTTTATGATGGTAACTGTGCTTCACAGACTCGGCTAATACAAAATAGCATTTCGTGAGAACAATTAAAATAGCCTTTCTAGTGTACAAAAAAGGGGCAGCCCTGGTGCAAGCGGTAGTGCCTATGACCGGAAGGTCCAGGGTTCGAGCCCCAGCCTCCACACATTGCAGTGTGCGGGTAAGGCCAATCAATCATCCCCCCCCACCCCCCCCCCACACACAGTGTGGGAGCCTACGGCACTGGAGTACGCCCTTTGTAGTGTACAAAAAGTAATCACTGTGCTCATATGTTCAGATTTAAGGGGTCGCACTTACCTGCTCTGTGCTAATGAAGAGCTTTGGGCCCATTAAGCTAAACTGAAGCGATGGGCACACAGGTTCCTTCCTGTGGTGACCAGCAATACCTGGTGGAGCTGGAGCCCAAACTAGTGGGACTTGAAAATCTAAGAAGTACTGTAATTCTTCAATTGGAGGTTTGTCTGTAAAACAGAACTTATCAAAATAGTATAACTGAAGACATATCACATTATATATGTTAGCTTTAAGCTCCGGGTTTTATAAATGTACTATATTCAATGTGGCGAATGAGCTGCATAACTGCATAGGACAAAATTAGTAATCAAAAACAGGTCTTACAGGTCAAGTATAGCTCAACTGCACGAGCAAGGTGCTTCTTTCCTGGTATATCGTCGACAAGAGAGACAATTGAGAGAAAGGCCATGCCTATGACATCTGGTGCTGAGGCAACAGTTCCTTTCCAATCACTAAAACTTTGAACAAGATCACAGCCACCCCTCCTTCTGAATATTACTGTCATATCCTGTAAAGGATAAAGCAACAACTAATCAATGTTTACATATGAAATTATAAATGCTAGAACGGTGGGCAGTTCAAGTGCCAGAAGAGTGCATGTTCTACAGGTGACTCTACAATGCCTCTCATCACCTGTACATGCACACATTAAAACATCAGTTACAAAGACATGTATGATTTACTTTTATGTGCCCCTGTCCTTATTGTCGTTACTGGTGAGTAGATTAACACATGCTTGGGAGTTCATGGCGGTACTAGTTGGAGAGGCAGGTTATGACTGGGAGTAGGTTCTTCAGGTGATTAAGGGCCCATTTGGTAGTGATCTGGCTTCAACTCCACCTGCTCTAGCTTCTGCTCCTCTCGGATTGTTGTGTTAACCACCTGGTATAGCTTCACAAGTGATTTCAGGCAATGACAGTCTCCTGGTTCCATCTTGAAGAACCAAACCTGCCTTAGTCCGGAGAAGACCACACTCTTCTGGCAGCAGTGCAACGCATGCTGGATCTGTGGTTGCGAACTTGGCCTCAGTGGTGGCAGGCAATCCTGCTTCGTGAGTGCAGTCTCAAAAAGGGGTTGCAGCGGACATCAAAAGGGGTTTGCAGTGAACATCGAAAAGGGATGGTGTGGGCAGCAGCGGGGGTTGGTGGGAGACAGAGATGGGCTCCACAGGCAGTGTTGACGGCTTGGCCAACGCATGAATGCAGAGTGAATAAAGGATAGTATGTATTTTGCTCCATGAGTGCAGTCTCAAAACGTTGAATCGATTTGTGCAATTCATGAGTGGAGCTTGAGCAGGCGGCAGTGTTTGGTAGCGCTGCTCAGCTTCTAGTGGACATGCTGGCTCAGGAGAGCTATCAAATGGCCCCTAACATGCTTACTTAGTACTTACTAGTATACTCCATCCGACCAAATATCGGAGACGTCTTACCAAATTTTTTTTTTTTTTCCAATAATCGGCGACGTCTAAGCCCCCTCGCCCTTCGTCCCAGGCGCCGCGCCGTTGGTCATCGCGCGATTATTGGAAACCCCACATGTGCACATCGCTCGATTATTGGAAACCCCACATGTGCAGCCCGCTCGCTTTGTTGGCCATCGCGCATGGAGATTGAGTTAAAGGCAGCCGCAATTAAATGACTAACCCCGCATGCGCAGCCCTTCCTTGGTCATCGCGCGAGAGACTAATACGAGCCCGATTTTTGGACGGAGGAAGTATTTCCTTACAGCAACTCTAATGCAGTCTGGTGGTGGTGGTTGGGGGGGGGGTCACTACTGAACCAAGCATGAGTTCAACAAATTCTGTTTTTCCCACTGAGTGAACACATACAAACAATCTTCTCTCACACCAGATCTTAGCCTCCCTCATGCTACCACTATCTCAGCAAGCTTACGACGAGTTACAGAATTTACAAAGGCAGCTGCTTATGGTGCCCGACCAATGGACCTTCATATGGGGAAATCAGATATCCGCCAGCAAACTTTATAATTTACCCTTTGTCAAGTCCTTGATACTCACAGATGGATCTGGAAATCAGAATATGTTCGAGAATTAAATAATTTGCCTAAACTTATGTTTGTGGACAGACTAAATACAAGGACTATGCTCAGGGAAGCAACAGCACATCCATGGAGGAAGATATTGACCATCTCTCCTTTGCCTGTCCTTTTTTAGTGCGGTGCTGGAATACTCTCAACATACAGTGGGATTTACGATTTTAACTTGTATGGGAGGCTTTTAGCAGTGAGATAAGCCTCACATTTGCAATTCTTTATAGAGATTTTCATGGCAGCCTGCTGGCTGGGAGCTCTGAAAGCTCAGGAATGGATTTTTTTTTGGAGATGGAGATCGTGGCATCGTGCTAGTCATAACCTCTCAGTCCATCCTCCAAATGCATCAAGTCAGAGAAGATCGTCAACCTTCAGTTTTCTAATGGCTAGGGTCTCTTGTGTAATCTATTTTTCTTTTCTTTCTGTACATATGTTATACTCTGTTTTTTATAAAAATAAAAAATGAAGTGCTGTGAGGGAATTCCCCCACAGTTTCCCCTTCTAAAACTGGTTGTAACTGTTTATTCACAATAGCTAACACATTTTTTTAGAGATGCATCAAGTTTTGTAGAGATGCATCAAGTGCTCATATAAAAGTAACCAAACATGCACAAACTATCCTTTGTAACAAACAGTTGTATAACAATTCAGGCCAACCAAATAATGTAGCCAAAACACCTCTTGTAAAAACTTAGATAAAGAAAGCAGTACTTGAGTTTGCTAACCTTCTCACTGTAATTGATAGGAGTTGCATTTGACTTATTTTCCACATCTGAGAATCTTTCCCTCCCAATTTCCCTCACATAATTTTTGAACTCCAGCTCTGACAATTGGGACGATGAATGCTGCTTGATGTATACCTCATCCTTACCACCAACCGTAACAGAGATAATAATATGGGTACCGTAGTTCTCAATAAAGCTGCAGACAAGTGAAACAAGACCATCAGGCTTCAGCTAGTATGAGTGGCTTAAGCTAATAGGGTATGTAAAGTATTAGGCTAAGAGTTGTACAGAATGGGACTGATCATAAACGGATCCTGATAACAACATCAAATAAGAAGATTACCTACTGACCTAGCCAATGCTGATGGATCCCAAACATTTGGGATCGCGCGCTTAACGCTCTCAAGCAGGGTCAGTTCAGAACTCTTAATTTTCACTCGAAACAGAGGCAGAGAATAGCCATCAATCGCAAAGGCCTTGGTGGCCGCCGCATCATTCTTCCATGAACCGGTGAAGCTGAACAGAGAGTTGAAGGAACCCAGCGGTACTGTCTCGGACAAGCATGACTTGTAGTTGAAATACCCAACCATCTGTCAACAGAGGCATCAGAATCACATAACGTGACGCGAAGTAAACGGCAGCGGAGCACAGGACATCGACTAGGATTCGCATCACAAGTGCAGGAAAAAAAAACAGAACAGAACGCGGCGCACGATCCGATCGGGAGTTTCCAATCGGGACGAAGCACCCCAGCTCACCTTATCGAAGCTGCAGACGAAGGGCGCGTCCGCTACGCCGGAGCCTGGACCGTAGGGGAAGTTGCGGATGCGCTGGGGCTCTCCGCGGCACTGCTCGACCTCGACGTCGGGGGCACGCTCGGGAGGACGCCGCCGCCGGGGAGCGGGAGGTCCCGCGCGCGGTCCTCCTCGAGCGCCACGAGCCTTCCGGCTCCCTTGCAGTAGAGCAGCCGGTGGTCTCCAGCTGCGTCGAGGCCGCGCCCCACCGCCTGCAGCGCCGCCTCCAGGGCGGAGCCCGCGAGGGCTCATGGCTGATGGACCCCACCCCCACTCCACCCCACCTCTTCCTCTTCCTCCTCCGCCTCGGGATTCGCGCCGGCTACGAGAGGGAGAAGACCGGCAGGAGGAGGTCGGGAGCTGTCGCGACGGAAGCTTCTGACCGCCGCTGTTGCTGTTGATCGAGGAGAGAGAGAGAGAGAGAGAGGACACGGTTTCTGGGGACAACCGGAGGAGGGGAAGGCAACCCCGATGCTGAGGTGGTTGGGTTTGACTGGCTTTTCTTTTTCTCCATTTATCTTTTTTCTAAATTTCGTGCTGCGGTTGGTTGTAAGAGGAACATCTTGCTCGGCGGATTTGCTGCTGTTAATAGCTTTCAACGTTGTCATGCTAGCCAGATATTTCAAAGCACGCTTTCAACGTTGTCATGCTGTGGATGTTTGAAAGGTGGCTTGTTCTCTCCCGATGGAATGCATGGTTTTGAATAGTAGGTTGACTTCTTGTTTTGGAATCTGGTGGAAAAGCTCACTCGTTCTGTTCGCTTAAAATTATTAGCTTACCTTATTACCATGATATTGAATTTATTTCTAGAATTTCTCTCACGACAAAACTGTATCTGGCTTTCATCGGCCAAACCGACCGATCATAAAAATTTTAAATAAAAGAGACTAGTAGTAAAAGAAATAAAAAATATTGTGCTTGCCGGATAATTTTACCCAGGCATCAAATAAATTCAAAATGAGAAATTCTAGAGATTTAAGGTTCCAACACATATATAAAACCAAAAATTTGGGACCATTTTTTTAGCGAGCAACTCCGGGACATGGACAATTAGTTCCTTACTTTTTAGATAGTGGAGGAAAAAAACACCTCGACGCAGCTTGTTAGGCCTCATTTGTTGGCCCTAAATTTCCCACTCCACTTAAAAAGAATCTCTATACGGCTTCTACTAGAGCCCTCGTAGCTAAAGTCTCTCTGGAGCATATAGAGTCCTAAAATTTGGGTGGGCACCAAAATCCCCTCAAATCCCACACGAGGTCAAGCCCCTAGGGGCGTTTGATGTGGAGCGTTTTGGGCCTGCCCCCCTCCCCCAGGTGCACTTCCCCGTGTTTGATTCTATTTCCCTATTCCCCCGCCCGGGCCTCCGTTTGCAAATCATCGTCTCTCTCATCCATCAGAAAAAACTCTCCCCCCTCCGTCTTTTGGGAGCCGCGTGGCGTGCCCGCTCTGGCGGGCTCTCACGCAGCGTGGAAACCTCCTCTCGCCCTTCTCCTCTTCTTTCCCTCGCCCGAAATCCTCCCGCCTATTTATCTTTGGCTTGCTCCCCCCTTCTTCCAATCCTCTACGTCTTCCATCCACCTCGTCTGCGCGTTGGTGGCCAGACGGAGTTCTTTGCGATGGTGCCACGGGTCCTTGTTCTTCTTCTTCTCCGGTGAGGCGGTCCGGATCTGCTTGGGCGCTTGCTCATTGCTCCCTCTGCCGGGCTCCATGGATGTGGTTGTCGGTGTCGATTCCGATCGATTTTGCTTCGTCCCATAGTAGATTGGCTTCTTCTCCATCTTTCTTCTTCCTCTCCGTCGACTCCCCCTAGGTGAAATCCCCCCCACTCCCTCCTCTCCTCCAAATTCCCTTTGTCTTTGTTGCTCTAGGGTTTTATCTGCAGCCCTACTTTTGATTTGCATGAGGTACTTGTTGTTGTTAGGGTTTGGTCGACGATGAAAATGTCCTATACTTGTCATGAGCTGTGATTCTTTGTTAGGGTTTTGATTGATGATGTGTTTGTCCATTGCACGGGAGGCATTTTTGCGGCCGTGCTTAGGGTTTAGGGTTCATTGTGCTGAAGGTACCAAATGTTCAAACTAATCATTACTTAGTTATCCATTGCATTTAGTCACACATGTCACAATGCAATCGTGTTTTTTGGTCCATTTGTAGGAAATTTTATACGGTAGATCTTTGGCTATGCTTGCCGCAATGGTTTCATGCCTCATTATAGGGGTCGGTACCATTTATCTGAATATGGGGCAGGAATTATCCAACCAATGCAAGGAACTTTTAACCTAAGGCATTCATCCCTTAGGGTGGCAGGTTGAGAGGGCTTTTGGTGCTTTGAAGGGTTGGTTTAGTATCATAGACAACAAGCCTTTCCACACATACAAGACACATGTTAAGATTGTCTGGCTTGCTGCATTTTGCACAATTGGATCTTAGGGTTTGGTGCTTAGCAACAATTGTGGTGACCCCAAGGCGATGGCTAAGAGCTCATGGTTCAGTTACATGATTGTCATTTCTTTGTTCATATTATTGCCTATTTTTTTCCTACATTTGAAGTTTCAAATGCAATCATCAATTATCATAGTACAATCTTGAAACCACCACAATGATATGTTGAGACCAATAATGGGGCCAATGATGCAAATCTGGATCTTTGAGGAGCAAATGTTTTACAAACTTACTAAGCTCATGCCTTTTTGCTCATTTTGATAGCAATGGTAAGGTACTATGTTGTGTTCCAAAGGGAGGGTTCACAGGATTTATTCCAGTTGGCATAAGTGCAATAAGCATGTTCTTCGCTATGAAGGTGTTGTGTACAAAAAGTATAGCACATATGGTGAGGCATTTGAAGCTTACAAAGGTCTGCAAGCAACAGAACCACCCCTGAGCTTGTTCCTTATGTTGAGTTGTCTAATGGTGCACCTAATGGTAAAAATAGGGTGGCTGGTGGTCATGGTAAGTTGTGTTGTTCCATGAAACTGTTGTGCATATCAGTGGTCGAAGAAGTGCATTTCTAGGAATGAATGATGCCCTACTTTGGCCTGTGATGACAAAAAAAAAGAGGGATGAGTTGCCTGATGATGTTAACTTCTCTACTGCTTTTCTGTTTTTATGTTGTTGTATTTTCGTATGCTCTTTCTAAACCTATAGCAGCAATAACTTCTTTGTTAATGACCTAATTAGTCTGAGGCTTGTATTTTGAATTACCCTTGAATTATTACACAATTGTCATTGTCTTCTCAATCTTTGTGCTGTTCTTTTGCCTTCATTCTATCTAAATTAGCACATGGTGCTCACGGTTGGAGATGTTACTCAGCCATGCCCATTTCAAACACCATCTCAAAGTGGTAGTTGGTGGCGATTGACTGTTGGGCCTGGCTGTGCAAGTGCAATCAAACAAAAGTTGAGGCGAGGCTAGGCTCATGTGCCAAATGAAATCAAACACACAGTCTTGACTGGTAGGGTCGGGCCGTGGCTGGCCACAGTCAGGCTCATGGGCTCGCCCACCCATGTGCTCTACATCAAAAAAGCGCCCTAAATTTTTTCGTACCCTTCCCTACTGAGGCAGCGGACCCTCAAATCTTAAAATCACGAACTGCGGCGATTGGAACTCAAGAGTGAAAGAGTCCAACGTTTAGAGGGCTATTTTCACAAAGTTGACGTTTACAATCCTAAAATCACGAAGTGTGACGATTGAAATCCCTAACATAGAATTTTTTCTCGGTTTGCTAGCGCGGGCAGTAACCACAAGCGGCGCAGAAAATGGCATCACGGGTGGTAGGAGTTGGCGACCCTGTCACCTCAGAATTGCGCGCAGCATGCGTGCCGCCATCCTCGTGGGCATCCCCACCACGACAAAGAAAAGAGAAATGGGGACATAGATTTTTTTTTGTTGAAAAGATAGTATGGGCACGGTGTGCAGCTGCCACGGTTTCACATTGGCTATTGGCGCTAGTATGGCAAAGGTGCCACAGTGGCACTGGCGCGGCACACTAATTAGTACATGGCGGCAACGGGATTAGAGACCTAAATAGTCATTTTTTAGTTCGAGGATCCATATGGAAACATGCATCTTAATCTGTAGGATTTTATAAAAGAATTAAAAATTGCAAGGACTATTCCTCATGGGCAATGGATCAAGGGGCGTCCTTATGGGCTATGGCACGAGGATGTAGGATTTCTCAAAGGCCCTTCCTCAAATGGATTTTCAACGGTAAGTTTCCAGGTCATGTTGACAATCTACAAAAGAAAATGAATGAAAGGAAAGTTTACTCATATTTCTGGATATTAAGATATAACTTGTTTCGAAGGGATCATTGGCAAAATTCTAGCGCTAAGCTAATGTAACGAGAACCTCCTAATTACCGGGCCCACACTTTTGTCATTGTCCCAAAGACCTCACGGCGGTAGTGCGGATGCACCCAATAACTTAAGAAGCACATGGCCGGTCTCGCCGGAAACCCGATTACACCACTCATACCGGGATCAACAAAGGGTAGCTACAATATTACAACATTTGTTACAAAAATATAGATCGAGTGCGGAAGAATCATAACATTAATTTTACAAAATGTGAGTAAGTTACATTTGAGTAAACTTAACTTAATTAATTTCTTTGGAAAGGTGAGTAGACTAGAACACAACGAGATCATGTCGTTGCCCACCGACATAACCAGTTAACAGCGAGTCAACACACCTGCAACAAGGGTCAACAAACCACTGATGCGGGGAGTACTCAACAAGACTTACCCGACCAAGAAAAAAAAAAGAAGACTTCGGGAATCTTTGGTCTTAGGGGTCAAGGTAAGGCTTTAGCAAGAATCAAGAACTCTTTTTTCGAGAAAAGCTTACTATAAGTGAATCCTTACTTTCAATATTTTTAATTCAAATTAGTAGCTCATATATTCTAGGTTATCCTATTCTAGAGCAAACATATTTTTCTTATTCCAACTTTCTTTCCTCGAAAACATATTCCATCATTTACTACGATGAAGGTCGAGGGAATCGGGTCTCCTTCTCCGAGAAGCAGCGGCGATTCATGAACCGATTATACCCAAATAGGGGATCCCTAACCACACGACATATGTAGCACTTAAGCTTGCATATATCAACCTTCTTTCAGATTTGTCCAAAGCGGGAGCGAGGCTGCGCCACCCGAGAGCACGCGATTACTCCACCTCCCTACCCCGTCCCCAATGATAGTTTGACCCGGTAGGGTGGGTACACGCTACTCAGCCATCTCTCCACTCCCAAAGTCGTGGTTGCCATTCCCGATTTGGCTCCGCCGAGATCCGGCTTCTTGGGTATGTGGCTAGTTAGGGTCGGCCCGACCTAGGGTGTACCCGGTCGGGCGTGCCATTGACCAAAAGGTCTCGGGCGCAATATGCGTTCAAAAGCGTCCGATTTCACTCAGGCCAAACAGGGGGGCGGTCCTTAAGCGACCAACAGGGACAAGCACGACTAGGTATCCCGCCGGCTTTTTCAACCTACGTCCGTCCGATCTCAAATTCATCACTACTTCTCTTTCTTTTCCAAAAAGCGGTACCATCTTGCTTCTCAAATAAAACATTTGGATGAAAAAAGCAACTAATTAAGCGGGGGCTAAGCATCACTAAGCATTTTTCGAAATAAACGAGGTTATCAAGGATGGTATTGAAATAAACAAGGATGGTAATGCGGCAATTTGGTTATCATCACTCAACTCCCTAATTACTTAATGCAACAAAGCATAGACAAAAGTGATATAAAACTTTTAAAACATCAAGGAAGGGGTTTAATGTAACCGGGGCTTTGCGTGTTGCTGAGGGAAAAGTTAGATTCAGTTGGATCACCCACGTCACCTTTGACACCCACATCGGGTGGATACACCTTCTCAAAAAGCTTGGTCATAAACCACATCACTCTCGTTCACTACACGTAATAATGATATATTGCTTAACATGATGGAATGGTAAACATGATGCTTGATGGATGTATGAAATAATAAACACTTGAGTACAACTTTCCTTCACGATAAAGTTGCAACCCAACAAAACCAATTTGTTGGACTACTCTACAAAGATATCATCACCATTGCCTAAGGAGTTCTCAAGGACCATTTGATTATGGTATGATCCAAGATTCACAAAGCAATCCCAAATCACACATCAAACCTAAGTCATTAAACTCTAAACACTCACCTTCTAATAAATAAAATAAAGCATAATATAGAAAATAATTTAAACATTTCAAAATGACCCCAAACTTTTTATACAAGTAGGTCACATCATAAAAACAGTACCAAATAAATTTTTCATGAATTTTGAAAATATATTTTATTTTCTAAAAATCATGGAAGATGCATTTTTTTTTCAATTAAAATTTGTATTTTTTAAAACATGCAAGAACTATTCAAAACCAAAGTTTAAAAATTTTTTTCATGGGTAGATATACTCCTAGGAAGACTACACAAAAAATTTCAGAATTTTTAAAGGCTAAACTTGAATTTATATGAAATTCACAAGAATCAGCACTATTTAAATAAATACAAATTGATAAAACATTTATGAAAAAAGGAAAACATGCCGGGCTCAAAGTGGCGTCTTTGTGCTTAACCTTTGTGTAAAAGTATGTAGGCCCACGGAAACGATGTGGTAGGCCAAATCGACACATTAAAGCCTGGCCTGGCAACTTTACAAAATGACCCACGACCTTTTTATAAAATTACAAACAAGTACAAAGAACTGTCATGAGTCCGCGATATTTCTCACCTAGCCCCTTGGACTTGTTCCAATTAGAACCAGAGGGGCCTATGCGAGTTTGGAGGCGGAGGAGGCCTTTGGAACTTCGTCGTTCCGGCTAGAGGAGGCTCGCCGGCGGCGATGGGGTGGTGGGGAAGCATAAAGAGAGCTCGCAGCGCCTGCTAGTACCCTCATCTCGACCCAGGCGGCTTGTGGTGGCGGCTTGGCCCGGCGTCGCCCGGCGGCTCAGTCGGCGGCAACGGCGTTAAAGGGCGTGCGGGGAAAACTCTGCTACTTGAACAAAGACGGGCCGATCATGACCACTATATCCAGGCGATCTCAGCGCTCAAGGTGGCGTAGCGAGCGGCTCACCCGTGTCGAAACTTTGTCGGCGGCCAGGCGGATCCGTGGCGGCGCTTCGCGGAGCGAGGGAAGAAGCGGTCGTAGCCGGTTCCGGCGAACTTCGGGCATCGTGGGTGGAGTGCGTGGGGCAGCGCAAAGAGGAGTTCTTGAGCTATTAGTGCGGATTGGTTTTGGGGCGAATGGAGCTCGAGGCGGCGGCATGGCGTCGGCGGTGCTGAAGTGGCCGCGGCGGCGAGAAAGAAGAAAGAAGGAGGCGGCGATGGCGTCGAGGCGAGATAGAGGGCCGAACAGCGGGGCAAGTGGACTCCTCCTGCGACACGGTGAAAGCGAGGCGGCGGCGGCGGCCTGGAAGGACGTCGAAGGCCGCGGCGACAAGCGGCGGCGATGGTGCGGCATGGGCGTCCATCTTGGGCTAGCTGTACCTGAAACCTAACATTTACGAATTTTTGCAAATTACTTCAAAATTTGAACTAAACTAAAAAATCTCCAAGAAGCAACTTTGCTTAAAATTTCAAGATCTACAATTTTCACAATTGGAAGATTTTCAAATTCTGCCTCTAAATATGACTTTTTTTTTGAAATGGGGTTGAAAAGAGATAAATTTGAATTCAAAATTACTTTTAAAATTACTCAAAAACTTGAAAAAACTTTGTACATATCTTTTATTCATCAAGAAAAGATCTACAAAGTAAAACTTTTGGAAGTTTTTGTCAAATTTTTCATAGATTTTGAAATATAGAAAAGGGGGTAAAGAAGGGTTAGGGTTTAGGGTTTTAAATAGGGGTAACTCGGATTTTGCTTCTTTTCGGCGTCGTCGTCCGACAACAAGCGTAACCAAGCATAAAATAAACTTATTTTTTGTCCAATCTATTGCTTAACTTGGTAACTAACACCTGGGGTGTTACAGCTAAAGGGGCTAAAGGCAATGGCATAATACTAGAACCGAACAAATCGATGCATATGGGCACAAAAGTATTCGAGCTCCGATTTTCTCTATTACTTTCCTACAACAGCAGCGGCTTTGCCGCCTAGGGCCTCTCGCGAAAAGAAAAGCTTACGCCCGCCGCCACGTGTCGCGGCCCGTTCCTAGCCTTGGCCTCATTGGCGAGGTGGTGACAGGGAGCGGGGTCCACCTCTTCAATAGATCTCCAGCCATGCCGTAGTCTTGGCGCGGAGTCCACCTAGGTCTAGGGGTTTGCCTTTGCAGCGTCGATGTTGCGGTGGAGTTAGGTTTTGCGGAGGAGTGGCTCCTACGTGGTTTTGCTTTTCTGGCGGCCGCAGGCGATGCGCGGAAGCGGCGGCGGCGCGGAATAAATTCTCCCTAACTTCTTCCGTTCTCAGATAGCGATCTTCTCCGGCGTCAAAGCGGAGAGTTTTGAGAGACTTTGTCGAGTCGAGGGCGGCGCATGCGTCGTCTTCTTCAGGGTGATGATGTTGTTGACCACTGTTAATCTCGAGGAAGATGATCTTTGGTGAAAATCGAGCTTTGCTCGGGTTGGCGGTGGAATCGAAGGATGCGTCGTGGAGTGCGGGGGTTGGCGATGCTTTTGGGAGGCGGTGTACTCGGCCGGTTCACCTGAAGTAAGCCCTCCTCTCACCCTCCACCTTGTGGAATTTGGCTCACGGTGTCAGAGCAGCGATTGGGGGCGCTTCAACGGCCGGAGCAGGTCTTGAAGGCGAGGAAGATGAACAAAAGTTTTTGTACTTCTTTGTAATTTTCCTTTTTCTTGAGGATATTGTTTGTAAAAGGACGGTGTAATTAGCGTTAAGATCAATACATTTTCCTTCTAAAAAAACTCTGATGCATATGGCAATCTCATTCCAGCCACACAAGTGATAATTCCTAGAGGGCCAGTTACAACAATTATAACCAGTTGAAGGTCCGTGGAAACATGTGACGAAACACCAATCGTCCCATTTAGAAACACCATCCATCTTAACAGAAACATCTCACTTCAAGCTACAAGGTAACAATGTTTCCTGTCCAAACAAGAAAAGGCTGCGGCCACTGCATGCATATCCGTCTTATGTTATCGTAGAAAGTCGTCAATGTAGAATATTTATTTACATAGATGATGAATTGAGAAAAAAAAAAATCTAAAACTGGTTTTTGTATTCTTAGCTAAAACATATTTTTCAATGATTTTCAAAAGAGTAAATCAAATTTTGAGACTTTTTAATTCATAACTTTTCATAATTTTGTTGGATAAACAAAGTTCATTTGAACCCTCTAGGATGTTAACACAGTTTGATTTACATCTCTCATGAACGATGTAACACCATGAGATGTTTGACGTCTCGCCACGTCGGAATTAAACCGTCTTGCAAACTACCAAAGGAAAAAAAAAAAAAATCAGTTCAGTCTTTTTACAACGAAAACATCCGCAAACATCTGGAATCTAGTTCGATTGGTAATAAATCGGACCACAACAACCAACACCTGTGGGGAAGTCAATGAGGTCTGGAAAGAGTCTGGCCACCGAGTTACGACAAACCGTACATAATCAACTCGCAGTCAGCATTACAGATACATACATTAAAACAAAAATACTGATAGTCTGATGATAGACCTAGCAGCTTCCGTCATTCAATCTTGAGATGACTTACATGGGTAATCACTCACTACCACAAGAGGATAGAACAGCAAGCGCAGACATCAAGGTAGGCCATCTAAGACGGCCAGGCAATGTTTTCTCTCGCATTTTTGGCAATAATGAAGCAGTACGCGAGCTACAGGCATATAGAAACTAACGGATGCATATAGCACTCTCATTCAGTAACACAAGTGATATTAATTTAGAGGGAGAGTTACACAATTTATAACTTGTTCATGTTCCTTGGAAACAAACATTTGATGAGAGCACCAATCTTTCCCCTTCCAGAAACACCATCCATCTTCAACAGAAATTTCACTTCAAGTATGAAAGTGTCATGGGATGCATACACAAATAGTTTAGCCTTAGCTCCCACAAAGGACCATGGGCTTAACCTAAGCAGCATAGCAAAAAAATCCACAAACCTATCAAACTCTTACTCGGCGACAAAAAGATTGATGATAGATAACACAGAAATTCAGAGATTAAACAGCACCACTGCGACTTCCAGATCCTAAATGTTTAACAGCATAGGTTAGTAGCAGCTATCAGAATGCTACCTCAAGATTCATCACAAGTCCACAAAAGTGAAACGCGACTCAATCACCCAAAAGTAAGTAGGGCATTGTGGATGCCACAAGGTCACCGTGCTACAGTCAGAGGAAACATATGGTGCGTTTAACAGCTTTGATTGTAACATGGTCTAACAGCAGCATCAGTTTGAAGGGAAGATCCATGCAGCACCTGCATTTCAGAGGTAGCCCTTCCCGCGATATCATTGGCAGAGCGAGGCTTGGGGTTCGCCATGCTGCTGGTGTCAGGATGCAATATGCTATGAGTACTCACTCCAATCGTGAAAGTCCTTGTAGTCAT